>OZ038314.1:33422993-33498630 GCA_964035775.1 Osedax frankpressi
ACACACACACACACACACACACACACACACACACACACACACACACACACACGCATACACGCACACACACATATATATATATATATATATATATATATATATATATATATGTATACTAGTAAGGTATATATAATCACAATGAATGCCCAGAAAACAAGATGTTGTAACTATTATACAATCTTATTTAATTACTATAAATTAAAATAAACATAATATATTTTTAATGTAAATAAAATATATTTCACTTTTATTATATAATAAAAAAAACAAAATGTCCTGGATGGTTTCATGTGTTATTTCACAATATAAAAAATGAAAGTACATGGATTATTTGTTAGGGCTACATTATAAGGCATAACGAATTATTTTATTACATAATATATATATATATATATATATATATATATATTACCATATATATATATTAGTGTTAAAAAGTTATTATTTCCCCTTGAAACTAGATCCTCTAGCTATATAGGTATATCTATGTTTATTTGATATATATAATTATTAAATAAGGAGAAATAATGTACATATATTAATATTATTAATTTTAAGTATCAAGTAACAATAACATAAGTAGTTCATAAGTAACAAAATGTATCATGGTTTTCATAGGTGTAAATATAGGGAAACAACACTCAAGTTAATAATTATATAGCATACGACTAGTAAATATATGGGTAACCTGGAAATTAGTTGAGGAAATGCAACAACATTAATGAAAGTATACTTTCAGAATAATAACTTATAGGTAAATTACATCTAAAGAATATATATCATGGAACATTAAATTGGATATATAATGGAACATTAATTAGTATACTTCAATGGAATTCTTGAGACCAATAAAATTAAAATATATGTTTCATATTCACGTGTTAACTTATAAAATGAAGTTAGTATGAGTAAGGTAAATGTTAATAAGTTAATTACCCAGGTAATAATCCAGGTCATGTAAGTTTCTGTAAAACGAATTAAGAGAAAATATATTTAATTTGCTTAATATATTCTGTTTATATTTTATTTAAAATAATTATATTAGATTTTAGATAAATATTTCTTCCATGAATTTTATAATGATAATCTATATAGTTTAGTTTTTGCTAAAAATAATACTGATGTTTTATATAAATTTTAATTTGTCATATGTAATACATAGATATCGATAAGTAATGCAATCACGTAGAGAATATCTATTAATATATTCTAAAATACTATAGTATTATATAATTTAAAATATACTAATTTGGTGATACGCGAGAATTTAAGTAAATTAATTAAATTAATACTTAATTATTATCTGATATGAACGACGACACAATTATGAGATTCAAAGTAAGTCACATGAAGTAGTTAATTCTCCTAGGGCATATATACCATATTGTAAATATATTGAGATACATCTCATTTATAAATAATTAAAAAAGATCCTAACACTAGTTCATGAGGTAAAATGAGTAATTATTTATATATACAAAAAAGTATTAATTGACCTTAATCATTAAAAATATATTATTTAGAAGATATACTATTTTTTAAATATCCTATCGATAACATATTCAGAAAATGTGTTTAATAATGTTATGTTATAACCTCGTCAAATAATAGCCATATTGGTATTGATTATATCAGTATAGAATTATTGGAATACTAACATATGATGTAATTATTATAAATTCTTATATAATTATTTAAACTAAATAAACTAAATATATGAAATGTAAATTAAACATATTTTCACTTATATAATTACAAAATTCCCGGATTCACCAAGGTTAACTATTACTTAATAATCCAAGTATTTTAATGTATTCATACGTTTTATATAAATAAAAATATATATATTATTATTGATGTGTATTGACATTTAAATTTATTTTACCCTCAAGTAAATGTGAAGATTAATTCGCTATTTTTAACAATATATATATTAATATATATTAAACTCACGTCAATTAATAATTGAGATGAAATAAAAATCAGTTTAATTCAATGTCTTTTTACATATTACTAATACATAAGATGTTACCGATATCTATAGATATTATAATATCTAAAATGTATTATTCATTTATTTTTAATAAGTTTATTAGCTATTTTAATTAAATAAAAAACTACATTAAATATATATAAGATACAATTCGAACCATATTTGTAATACCATACATTTTAAGGATTTATATAATATTAGAATGTTTTGAAAATAGTATTATATCTGTACGTAAGCCTATTATAATGTCGTTAGCATATCTTAACTATAAATGTAATCTATGTACCCGGTGTGCATATTTTAGTAGTTATATAGTATGCACCATAAAATTACTATTCATAAATATGTCTTATAATGTCATTATAATGTATTATGCGTCAATAGGTTATATTCCACCAGTCCTAGTTGTCATGGTTAACATTATTAATCGTATATCACTGTACTTTAGGCCACTTTAGGAATATAAGGGAATATACTGATATCAACTCGCTGGTAATGTGTTAATCTAATACATTATATATATATATATATATATATATATATATATATATATTGTGCAGTCTAATGAGATACCAATATTATATATATATATATATATATATATATATATAGATATGTTTGTTTCAATAATAGAATACTGAATACATATTAGTGTACCAGTTATAGGCCTATGATAGGTAGGCCCTACCAAGTACACTCCTCTTAATAACACCCCTTAAGAAAAGGTTAATATTAACATACGTAACTTAAGCGTATGTGTAATGGGTATTTATTATAGTATCACAAACATACCTAGGTATATATATATATTGTATGGAAATATTTACATATAATATATATTGTATTTATATTATAAAATATAACAACACAAAAACATCCATTACCATAGTTTAATCAACATATAATGTATTCATACAGAATTATATGGTATTATTATCGATAGTATTTGTGAAATACAGCCAAATGATTTTTATAATAATCCATATATGTATTCAATCCCTTATATTACTTATATAATTGATAAATTCACCATTAATTGGTTCGATTAAGTAATCTTATTATTTGATAAATTAAGGTAAATAAATTAATGCTATTATTATGACTAATATTTGTATTTAAAATACAAATATCTCTTACTTTACAAAATATTTAGCAATATATGATTTTATAATGCAAAGATAATTAATTAATTGGTAATCAACCAAGATAAATCAAGTTATTTCACATTATAATTATATATAACTGAATCATATGATTCAATACAAAAAGTTAAGATGAACACATTCTTAATTAAAATGTATTATTAATAAAGACAAGTTATTAAATACAATACATTAAATGGAAATATTGATATTAATAGTATTAATTTAATACATATATGGAATCAAATTATCAATAAATATTAGCCCATGTAAAATACTGCAATTCATAAACAAAATGAGATATCGTAATATTAATTATTATTTTAACATTGCTATATGAAATCATTTAAACTTAATCAATTAAACGAAACTAAATAATTATGAATATAAAGTTTTATTTTATATATACAATTTAATGAGAAGTAAATGATGATAGCTGTAATAATTTTAATTTTAATTTTAATTACAGTGTTTTTATTTTCTGTGATAATTTATATAGGATAACTTAGAAAATAATTAATTTTTTAATTTTATAAAATCGTCTTATAAATAATATACGATATATATATATATATGTATATATGTTTATTATATATGATATATATGGTTAAACGGTAGATTTAAAAATTAATAACGATATCTTTCACTATTTGTTCGTTTTATTTGTATCATCAAATTAATAATTCATGCACTATTGAAAACATAATATTGTTATATAACATATATATTATATGAAGGTATATATATCATTTGATATATATATATATATATAAACATAAGAAATATATTCATCCATTTAGTATATTTAGTATATTGCAAATAATTACACAGGACAACTACAGATTATTATTAAAATATAAATTGATAATTAATTTAAAATCATTATTATATTTTATATAGTTTTTTTATTATAAATTAGAATCTCACAGGTTAAACCTATATAAACATATAGTTTCTCTATATGTGTACGTTTAATATAAGAAATTATTAATAAGTACGTAAGGGGATTAGTGATTACCAGTGATAAGTGGGTTGATTGAGTATGTGAGATTTTTTAAAAATTGATTGATTTATATATAAAAGACAGTATTTCAGAAGTAGATTGTTTTCGTTAGGCAACCGTACCAAGGATTAGATTGATAGTTGTATCGATGTGGTCGAATCCGTTTATATTGAACGTTGTGTTGTAATAATACGGTTAAATGGGGCGAGTACAAAGTCTGAACGTAAAGCAAAATCATAAGTAAATCATTATCGAGGAACATTATCAATGCATGGAAATAAGTTTGTGTTTATAATTAGTTTGTTCAATTTAGAAGTATCTACAATAGACGACAGTTTTACAGTGGTTGTAAATTACAGGAAAGGAGAATAATAAATTACATAATAATAAGAAATACATTATCTATAATATAAATGAATGTTTGAATATGATGTTAGACAACTATAATGGTTAAATGATTATATATTGAGGTTTCAATTGAATTAGATTAGATCATTCTTAATACTTTATACGGATATTTGTCTACATACTGAAGTTTATGTGTTATATAATTTTATATAATTACAGTTATAATTATTAAACATGTTTACTAATTAAAAGTAAAATTATATAATATTATATAAAAAAAATAAATATTGTAAATAGAATAAAAGATTATAATATAAATATTTATTTAATAAATGTACAGTAAAAGTATATAAAAAATATCATTAACATTTAAATATGTTTATAATATAGTAAAATTATATGAATAATTTCATATGATGAATGTAAAAAGGAATGCATTAGGATATATAGAAGCCTATGTTGTTATTGATGCATTAACATTATTGTTGATTGTAATTACTAAAACCAGTTTGTTGCCTATATTGGGGGTTATATGCTTCGTTTTGCTCATAACTTCCTAGATTAGTGTCATAGCTTTGATTGGTCTACAAAATGTGATATTAATAGACTTAAAATGGTATATATATAGTTAAAGAATATATAATTAAATTCAATAATATTATGAAATGATAAATTTCAAGTATTTATATTGTAAATTTGATTTTATTAATAGATAAAGATTTATCTATATTCATTTTTTTGTGTATAATTTAAATATAACACAGTATAAATATTGATATATCTAATGAATATATAATGACGATTATTCCATGAAATATAATAGTTAAATAAAAGTTATTGTTTGCTTAACAATTAAACAGGCCATTGTACCAGATGATAAAGAGTAATATTTTTTATATTAAATTAATAGTTGTAATGTAACATCATGAAACCTGTTGTGGGTAATTCTGAGAATCGTTTTGGCTATATACTTGATTGTAGGATTGTTGTTCTATTTAGAAATGTATATTCATTATTAATTAGATTATAATTCTAATCCAACATAGCTAAATAGGCTGTGAACTGTGCCAATTTGTTTACATATAATATATTTAATAATTTGTACAATTTTCATGTTTTTATGGTTGATTTAATCTTTATAGATATTTCTTGATATTGCTTTAATTTGTTACATGCCGATATTTCCATAAATATAAAGCAATAAAGCCATAAAGAGCCAAATTTAACCATAAAGAGCCAAATTTAGCTACACATTTTGATATTGTAAACAAATAAACATCCCCAATATTATTTTTAACCTTGATATTTAATATAAAAATAATACGGGAAAATGCATATTTGTTTACAACATTAAAATGTTTTATACTATCTTGTATAATATATACAGTAATGAGTCATTACTGTATTAATGAGTCATTATTATATTAATCAGTCATTACGAATGACTGTATATCCATTATTTTGCATATAATTACATTAGTATATACTATTTAAATAATATTATGTATTAATAATCAATGATAAATTCTCGCAATAATAATCGTATTATTATATTTATTTATTAAATACATTCTAGTTAAAAAGTAAACATACCTATATTGAAAAATTAAATATATATTAATAAAAATCCAAAATTAGTTAATTCGGTAATATTGGATAATAGTATCAAAATATAATATTAAAATATTTTATTTATTATTTACATTTCAAATAAATGATTAGTTTTTTAAAAATATATTTTACTTCTAATCATAATGTAAAAATAGATATATAGACATACTACCCATAGAATCTATACTAATATTCAACACATAGATGATGTATTTAGAAATGTTTATCGTAGAGGATTTGAAGGTAGATTGTACAAACCATCATAATATTGCTGGGGCTGTGAATCTGGAACATCTCTATAGGGTTGTTGTTGTTGTTGTTGTTGTTGTTGTTGTTGTTGTGGGATTGGCTCTTCTTTAGATCGGTAAGATTGAGGTTGGTAGGATGGTTGCGATTGGTAGGATTGGGGTTGATACCTGGATGGTTCCTGGTCATATTTTTCGTAACCTGTTAATATTATCATATTTATAAATCTCCGAAATACCAATTTTATTATTTTCAAGATCTATTTGTAATATTACATAAATTTGTGCCACATCATATTAAAAGTGCCTGGATTCTCTTACCAGTCTGGGATAAACTTTGATCCTTGGATCCATAAGGGTCTCCGGTAGAGGGCAGTCGTTGCCCATACATTGTGACGGGTCCGCCGGGCTGAGACGGATACCCGGCGAGTTGTCCCCCTAGTGTTCGCGGGGTGTGACGACCTCCGGGTGTTCCTGAACGTGCGTCGATTAGTGTAATGTACGCAGGGAGGCGTGTCATAGCGTTAGAGAAAATCTATAGGTGTTTGTATTTATCTAGATCTGGCGTTAACCCGTATTAATTTGTCCAGGGGTGGGGTTAAGCAAAACGAAGTGGTCCTAGATGGGGTTAGCCAAAATAAGTAGGTCTAGTGTTAAACCTCGGGTGTTAATGTTGGGCTATCCTAAAGCAAGAGATATAGGGGTAAGTTTACATCTAAATGAAGTGGTCAAGTGGTCAAGTCAAGGGTTAACCTAACTAAATTGACCCGGCGACGGAACTAACCAATAGGCGTCGCCATGCGAGACATTCTCTGAGCGACAGTCCACGCTTTCGAGTCGTACTTCCTCTTCTCTTCGGCTACCTCCCAAGAGCAACAGGAACACGAACGGTAGATGAAACACGAGAATTGCACAAACCAAATTAGAAACAAAAGCCAAGCCGCAATCTGTGGGTCATCGCAAGTCTAATAACTATCAAGTGATCGCGGGTATTATATATATTTAATGTGTTTGAACACTTTTTATGGATTATATAGAAATAATGAATATAATTAAGAGAAAAAGGAGTCGAAATAAACATTTAAAAAATAATCCTCGATCAAATAATATTTAATAAAGTATTGGAACACCCGAGAAACCATATGATGTAACTATTATACAACATTATATAGTTTTATATAAAAATTAAAATACATATTTAATGAAAATAAAATAAAACCAAATTGACCTTTAAATGATTAACTTGAAAGTTAAAATTAATATCGCCAATAGGTATACAAATATTATATAATTCAATTATTATTCTCTGTATTTTATAAGCTTTGGATACACTTATTAAATATTTGCAAAAATATACTTAAATAAATAAACTATATAAAATTCATATATGGATATTATGATTACTAAATATTTGAATTCGGGGAGCTAAGGAATTATCAACAATCACTAACTGCGACAACGACCATATTAGGAAAGAAAGTAGAACCCCACACTCCATGAGTGTATCCGTTGCGTACGCGGAACTGCTGCCAGTCTATAGAGCTGGACGAGGAACATCTAATGACGGGGTCGGGGGTGATATATTGTAGATATAGTATTATTAAATATGCGAGTAGTGAAAAATGGGAATATGGCTTGTTGTGAGATGTATGAAATGAACGGTATGGTGAGGTATGAAGGGTGTGTAGTGATTGGATGGTGAGGTGAGGTATGCGGGCGTGTGGATATAATTGTGAGATATTATATTAAGTTAATCAGAAGTGGGGGAGTAAGAAAAAGGGTGTTGTGTGAAGGTTATGTAATGCTGATTGTAAATAGTGAATATGTGATAAGGGGGAGTTAGAAGAGAGGAGGGTTGGTAGGGTAAGATATGTGTTGATTGTGAGGTAAAATATTGGGAGTGGAGGATATGGAGTGTGAAGTAAGAGAGAAGGATGTAGAGAGGATGTTAAATTGAATCTAAGTAGTGAGGAATTCAGTCAAGAAGTGCACTATAGGGTTAAGTGAGAGTGGTGAGATGAGAGTGGTAAGAGTGGTAAGGTGAGAGTGGTAAGGAAAGAGTGGTGAGATGAGAGTGGTGAGATGAGAGTGGTGAGATGAGAGTTGTGAGGTGAGAGTGGTAAGGTGAGAGTGGTAAGGTGAGAGTGGTGAGGTGAGAGTGGTGAGGTGAGAGTGGTGAGAGTGGTAAGGTGAGAGTGGTGAGATGAGAGTGGTGAGATGAAAGTGGTGAGGTGAGAGTGGTGAGAGTGGTAAGGTGAGAGTGGTGAGGTGAGAGTGGTGAGGTGAGAGTGGTGAGAGTGGTAAGGTGAGAGTGGTGAGATGAGAGTGGTGAGATGAAAGTGGTGAGATGAGAGTGGTAAGGTGAGAGTGGTGAGATGAGAGTAGTGAGATGAGAGTGGTGAGATGAGAGTAGTGAAATGAGAGTGGTGAGATGAGAGTAGTGAGGTGAGAGTAGTGAAATGAGAGTGGTGAGAGTGGTGAGATGAGAGTGGTGAGATGAGAGTGGTGAGATGAGAGTGGTGAGATGAGAGTGGTGAGGTGAGAGTGGTGAGGTGAGAGTGGTAAGGTGAGAGTGGTGAGGTGAGAGTGGTGAGGTGAGAGTGGTAAGATGAGAGTGGTGAGGTGAGAGTGGTAAGGTGAGAGTGGTGAGATGAGAGTGGTGAGAGTGGTGAGGTGAGAGTGGTGAGGTGAGAGTGGTAAGATAAGAGTGGTAAGGTGAGAGTGGTAAGATGAGAGTGGTGAGGTGAGAGTGGTGAGGTGAGAGTGGTGAGAGTGGTAAGGTGAGAGTGGTGAGGTGAGAGTGGTGAGAGTGGTGAGGTGAGAGTGGTGAGGTGAAAGTGGTGAGGTGAGAGTGGTAAGATAAGAGTGGTAAGGTGAGAGTGGTAAGATGAGAGTGGTGAGGTGAGAGTGGTAAGGTGAGAGTGGTGAGATGAGAGTGGTGAGAGTGGTGAGGTGAGAGTGGTGAGGTGAGAGTGGTGAGGTGAAAGTGGTAAGATAAGAGTGGTAAGGTGAGAGTGGTAAGATGAGAGTGGTGAGGTGAGAGTGGTGAGGTGAGAGTGGTGAGGTGAGAGTGGTAAGATAAGAGTGGTAAGGTGAGAGTGGTAAGGTGAGAGTGGTGAGGTGAGAGTGGTGAGGTGAGAGTAGTGAGGTGAGAGTGGTGAGGTGAGAGTGGTGAGGTGAGAGTGGTAAGATAAGAGTGGTAAGGTGAGAGTGGTAAGGTGAGAGTGGTGAGGTGATAGTGGTGAGGTGAGAGTGGTGAGATGAGAGTGGTGAGAGTGGTGAGTAGAATGAACAGGATCTATGACTACTGTCTAACGAGGTTATCGGCGCTTTGTTCTCCCTCAGGGCTTCCTCCAGCCAACTGCAGAAGCGTCCCAAGCCGATTGTGATAACGACGGCATAAGACAACTGAGCGAGTGAAACAACTAATGCGACTACCAGCATTACGGGAGATAGTCCGTTCAGCATGTAGCTGAGGTTCCAGTTCAGGATAGATCTAGCGAGGACAAAATGTTTCATTATGACATTCTTACGTTGTTTAAATACACTTTTGTCCCACAACGTACGCCATATGTTATTTCTATATACGTATACGTGTTATTTGTATCTATAAATATTCTATACAAAATAAAATATTTAATCAAAGATGAAAGAAGTTAATGTTCACTAGATAAATGATTAAGAGTAAATATTGCGATAGGAGTAATTGTGAGATGAGAGTGGTGAGGTGAGAGTGAAAGATGAGAGTGGTGAGATGAGAGTGCTAAGATGAGAGTGGTGAGGTGAGAGTGGTGAGATAAGAGTGCTAAGATGAGAGTGGTGAGGTGAGAGTGGTGAGATAAGAGTGCTAAGATGAGAGTGAAAGATGAGAGTGGTGAGATGAGAGTGCTAAGATGAGAGTGGTGAGGTGAGAGTGGTGAGATGAGAGTGCTAAGATGAGAGTGGTGAGGTGAGAGTGGTGAGATAAGAGTGCTAAGATGAGAGTGGTGAGGTGAGAGTGGTGAGATAAGAGTGCTAAGATGAGAGTGGTGAGGTGAGAGTGGTGAGATGTATAAGTATATATAATATGCGATTTCTTTATATCTAATAAACTCTATTATTACATCACCATTACATATTGAAGTGAATACATACCCGACAATTGATTGAGAACTTCTAGGATTAATTGCCATCATTGTGAAGATACCCAGAAACATCGCCATGACAACATTGATGCCGAGGTTGGAATAGAGGATGAATTCGCATGAGAACTGCCACCAGGGATAAATCACTTTGTTATGCCAAATGATTTGAGCTCCAAGGATGCAGGCACCATGAAAGTTTCTCTAAGGTAAATAATAAATAATTGTACATCTATAACAACGTCTAAATATTCACCACAATAATATTAAAAATATAAAACTACCCAGTAAAATAAATTATTCAAAGTATATAAATATGTATCCGATTATAAAGTCAGAGATTAAATCTTCATATTTGTTATTATAAACATATAATTAATATAACTCTTTTAGTTAATATTATAAATATGCATATAAATATAAAATACATTTTGAATTTATTCCTTTTCTGTAATCATTGATGCTTTCACTATTATTATTGTATATATTAAAGTATATTATATTATATATACTATAAATAGGTTTACGAATTGACGAATTGATTGTTTACTTAATATTCCTTCGCACTTCCTCGAAATCACTCTACCCCAACATTCTATATATCAACAGACATATCAACACCACACCAACCACCCGTAGTACGTTACTAGTCTGAGGACTATCGTCAAATGATTTCTATACTATAACATCATTCGAAATAATAATTAATTAGTTATTTAACTATATATTTAATAATATTGAATTGTTTCATAGTTAATAATATAAATTAAAACCCAATTCAACTATACTTTAAATTATAATTTAAAATACTTACAATTGTATTTCCCAAAGGAATTACAAGTATATATCCCAATAATGTGGCAGTGAAATATAGACATCCTTGAATAAATGTTAATTTATCTGTTTGATATGTATATTTTACTTCAGATAATACTTTTTTAGATTTTATAAAAGACTTTTCAAGAAAAGACATTTTCAATCATTAATAAATTTTATTTAGGTAAATATCACCTGGTTCAGGTAAAATCAACGATTATCATAAACATTTAAAATTTTATAATATACAGATATTAAGGTATTTCATATAATTTAATTTACCTCTAATGATATTATACATATATAAATATATCAAAATGGTGATATTTAGCTAAACAATTATTTTAATATATATATGAATGTATTCATATTATTTAGAGTAGTTTTATATATATATATATATAAAAAAGGTTATTATTTATTATTATTTATTATCAAAAAATCAACTTCGCATAATTAATAATCTATTACAATAAACATTACGTAAATCTAAATTTAAAAATAATAAGTAGCAAAATTTAAATTAATTAAATTTAAATTATTATAAATATTAGTTATAATATATATATACATACATACATACATATATATACATATATACATATATATATATATATATATATATAATATAGAGTGTATAAATTGTAATACACAATAATAATATATAATGTGTTTACTAAATTATTATAATACATCGTATATGATATCATTTGCAAATAATTGGCATGATATGTAAATTACTAATATATATATATATATATATATATATATATATATATATAAATAAACTATTTAATCGAATTAAAATAATAATATATTTTATAATAATAATAGATATAATTTAAATATCCTAAACAAGAAAATTCAACTAATGTCTTCTAATCTGCATATTTTTATACAATTAACAGACGATATAACTAGATGTAATGGTCATTGTAAGTGATATTAGGTAATACATGTCTGTCGCTGGTACGACCCCTCAACTCTCCATTTGGCATATCCGCCCAGCCATGGTAATCGTTTACGTCATCGTCCGTGTGTCTCGTATGCCTGGACGTTTGCCTGGACGTCTGCCTGGATATGTGTTTCGACTGTTGCCTAGTATCCACGCGACCCGGCGGCGAATACAGACGATTTCCCGGCGAAATCTGCGAGATGTCGCGTGAATACGCGATGCGGTCACGGTACGCCCTCTTGTAGTCGTGGGGGCGTGTCGGGGGCGGCGTCAAATGGGCGTGGCGTGGATCGCGTACCTCGACATCGGCACGACGGTCGATGTAAGTGGGCGGAGCCAATTCGGACAACCTACGCGACTGCTTAGAGTATCGCCTCGCGTCGCTCTCGTAATCCGTGTTTGGAGCCTCGTTGGCATGGTAATAGGGGCGTGGTTTCACTGTTGCACGCCGCATCTCATCGAAGTTGTTGGGTAGGCTGGCGAGCAGTGCAGATTGCACGAGGAGAACGTTAGCGACGCCGAACAGCGCATAGAGCGCCGTCACGCGAAACCACGCCCCCTGCACCGCCCCCACGGGCGCCCACGCCATCGTCGAAGCCACGCCCATCAGAACGAGGAAACCCTGCAGGGCGCTAAGGCCGCGCGCGCACAACGCACTCCTCGTACGGTTCGCGGGCGTACTGCCGCTATCCACGGCGGCCGCGTATACCACGTGACCTCCGACCGACGAGGTAACGCACGCACCCGCGAAACACGCGACTAGAGATACGAGGTCTAGCCGTACGTTCCACAGCGCCGCGTAGCCGACGACGCCCGCCACGGTACTGACGGTCGTCACTAAAACCAGGCACGCATGTAACGGTCTAGGTACGAGAAGAAGAGGAACCACTAAGAGGACTAGAGCCTTTAGCGAGGCTGATTTCCAAGTGTAAGCTAATACGTATACAGCTCTGTCGTAATAAATGAAATATGGGTGGTAGACTGTGACGTTTAATTTGCTATCGGATGCTAATCTGTTGTGATAGAGGGAGGAGTATAGGGAGTATAGGAGTACAGGTAGGGAGTAACATTCTAAGAGCAGAAGATAAGGAAATGGTTAATTGTATGGTAAGGTTTGGTAAAAATATATATTTAATATTTGTAAATTAAACGTAGGTCAAATTAGAGGGTAATTAGGTCAAATTAGAGGGTGATTAGGTCAAATTAGATTACAAAAATGGTCAAATTACATGTAGTGGAACTACTACAAAAGGTATAACTGCCTCTTGACTAACTGTCGAGCTTTTATCATTACGTCAATCCCGCTAGGAGAAATTCCATTGAATAGTTTAGGTCTGACTATTGTACGTAAAGTTTTAATCTCACCGGAAGTGTTGGAAATGTCTCCGATATCAGAAGAGAACCGGGAATAAGCAGAGTTTGCTGGAGGTAGAGTGAGAGGAGGGGAGGTAGAGGGAGGGGAGGGGGAGTGAGGGAGGGAGGGAGGGAGGGGGAGGGAGAGGGAGGGGAGGGAGGGAGGAGGAGGAGAGGAGGGAGAGGGAGGGGGAGGGAGGGAGGAGGAGAGGAGGGAGAGGGAGGGGGAGAGAGGGAGGGGGAGTGAGGAGAGGAGTGAGAGGGAGGGGGAGGGATGGAGGAGGAGGAGAGGAGGGAGAGAGAGGGGGAGGGAGGGAGGAGGAGGAGAGGAGGGAGAGAGAGGGGGAGGGAGGGATGAGGAGGAGAGGAGGGAGAGAGAGGGGGAGAGAGGGAGGAGGAGGAGAGGAGGGAGAGAGAGAGAGGGGGGATGGAGGGAGGAGGAGGAGGAGAGGAGGGAGAGAGAGGGGGAGGGAGGGAGGAGGAGGAGATGAGGGAGAGAGAGGGGGAGGGAGGGAGGAGGAGGAGAGGAGGGAGAGAGAGGGGGAGGGAGGGAGGAGGAGGAGGAGGAGGAGAGGAGGGAGAGGGAGGTGGAGAGGGAGGGAGGGAGGGAGGGAGGGGGATATGGAGGTAGGGAGGAGGGGGAGGGAGGGAGTAGGAGTGAGGAAGTGGGAGGGGGAGAGAGAGGGGGATGGAGAGGGGGGAGGGGGAGTGAGGAAGGGAGGGAGGAGGGGGGAGGGAGGAGGGGGGAGGGGAGGGAGGGAGGGAGGGAGGGAGAGGGAGGGGGAGGAGGGAGGGAGGGAGGGAGGGAGGAGTGAGGGAGGGAGGGAGGGAGGGAGAGAGGAGGGAGGGGAGGGAGGGAGGAGAGGAGGGAGAGGGAGGGGGAGGGAGGGAGGAGGAGAGGAGGGAGAGGGAGGGGGAGAGAGGGAGGGGGAGTGAGGAGAGGAGTGAGAGGGAGGGGGAGGGATGGAGGAGGAGGAGAGGAGGGAGAGAGAGGGGGAGGGAGGGAGGAGGAGGAGAGGAGGGAGAGAGAGGGGGAGGGAGGGATGAGGAGGAGAGGAGGGAGAGAGAGGGGGAGGGAGGGAGGAGGAGGAGAGGAGGGAGAGAGAGGGGGGAGGGAGGGAGGAGGAGGAGGAGAGGAGGGAGAGAGAGGGGGAGGGAGGGAGGAGGAGGAGATGAGGGAGAGAGAGGGGGAGGGAGGGAGGAGGAGGAGAGGAGGGAGAGAGAGGGGGAGGGAGGGAGGAGGAGGAGAGGAGGGAGAGGGAGAGGGAGTGAGGGAGGAGGAGGAGAGGAGGGAGAGGGAGGTGGAGAGGGAGGGAGGGAGGGAGGGAGGGAGGGGGATATGGAGGTAGGGAGGAGGGGGAGGGAGGGAGTAGGAGTGAGGAAGTGGGAGGGGGAGAGAGAGGGGGATGGAGAGGGGGAGGGGGAGTGAGGAAGGGAGGGAGGAGGGGGGAGGGAGGAGGGGGAAGGGGGAGTGAGGAGAGGAGGGAGGGAGGGAGGAGGGGGAGTGAGGAAGGGAGGAGGGGGAGGGGGAGGGAGGGAGGTGGAGTGAGGGAGGGAGGGAGGGAGGGATGAGAGGAGTAGAGGAGGAGAGGAGGGAGAGGGATAGGGAGGGGGAGGAGAGGAGAGGGAGGAGAGGAAGGGGGAGGGTGAGGGAGGGAGGTGGAGAGGGAGGGAGGTGGAGAGGGAGGGGGAGGGGGAGGGAGATAGAGAGGGAGGGAGGGAGGAGGGGGAGGGAGAGGGAGGTGGATGGAGAGGGAGGGAGAGGGAGGGTGAGGGTGAGGGAGGAAGGGAGGAGTAGATGAAGAGGGAGGGAGAGGAGGGGGAGAGGGTGAGTGAGGGAAGGAGGAGGGAGAGTAAGGTAGAGAGGAGGGAGAGGCTATGGGAGAGTGAGGTTGGGTAGAGGGAGAGTGAGGAGAGCATAAGCAGAGTTTGCTAGAGGGATAGGGAGGGGAGAGGGAGAGGGAGATTGAGGTAGGGAGGAGGGAGAGGGAGAGGGTAGGTGAGGGAAGGAGGAGGGAGAGTGAGGTAGAGAGGAGGGAGAGGCTAAGGGAGAGTGAGGTAGGGGAGAGGGAGAGTGAGGAGGGAATAAGCAGAGTTTGCTAGAGAGAGAGGGAGATGGAGGAGGGAGAGGGAGAGTGAGGGAGGGAGGGAGGAAAGGAGGGAATGTGGGATGGATGACTAGATAGAGGTAGGGAGGTCGGAGGTAGGATTGTGGAGTGATAGGAGTAAGGAAGGAAAGTATGGGATTAAGGAAGGGAGGATGTTATATATACTTGAACTCACCTAAGAATGCAGTTATAGAAGTATTTACTGAATTAGAAGTTAAGTTAATCGAGTTGTAATTTTCAAAGAGTCTTGTCCACTGATCATCTTGTGAGACAGTCTGAAGTTAATGTAGATATGTAGTAGTTTTACTTGGGAATGTTTGTATGTAGTAGTTTTACTTGGGAATGTTTGTATGTAGTAGTTTTACTTGGGAATGTTTGTATGTAGTAGTTTTACTTGGGAATGTTTGTATGTAGTAGTTTTACTTGGGAATGTTTGTATATTGTAGTTTTACTTGGGAATGTTTGTATGTTGTAGTTTTACTTGGGAGTAATGGTAAGAAGCAGTTTTATTTGGGAGAAATGGTACGAAGTAATTTTATTTGGGAGAAATGGTATGATATGGTATGATGTAGTTTTACTTGGAAGAAATGGTATGAAGTAGTTTTATTTGGGAGAAATGGTACAAAGTAGTTTTATTTGGGAGAAATGGTATGAAGTGGTTTTACTTGTATGTGTAAATATGTAATACTTTAACTTAGGAATGGTGGTGGGTTAGTTAATAGCATTGGCATATGTAAATGTGTAATTTACTGGCAGTGTTGTTTAAGTATGTATGTATTTACTAGTAAGAATGTATGGTATTACGGATAAAATAGTTGTAATATTATAAGTAGGCAATTTAATTCTTTTTAAGCTTCAGATAAATTTAGTTGTTTATGGAAACATTTCTTCAAAATAAAATATATTAAATTTCTTAACTATTAAATTGTATATTGGTAGTATTAATGGCAGAATATTTTAAATAGTTTTGGAGTATCTTTTACTGTTGTGGAAATTATATTTACTTCTAACAATCATAGAATATAAGAATGTCACCAAATCGCCTTGAATTATAAACACATGATTTAAGGAAGTCACTGAATTGGATGTAAAAAGGAGACGGAATTTAAATTTACCTTGTCATAGAAATATTTTGTTTGATTTCCAAATTGATTCAGGAGATTTTCAATTTCCTGACGAGCTGCGACATCATGGAATTTTGTGGGGCTTGAGAATACCAACTACAGGTGGAGTTGGGTTTAGGTGGAGTTAGGTTTAGGTGGAGTTGGGTTTAGGTGGAGTTGAGGGTGGGGTGTTGGCAGTTAGAGGAAACGTGATATAGTAAAATTGGAATTATTTGCATAATAGTTAATATAACGGCAAGTATGATTTGGGCTATGGGCTTTGAGTAGTGAGGGTGTAGTGAGAGTATAGTGAGGGTGTAGTGAGGGTGTAGTTATGGTTTAGTGAAGGTGTAGTGAGGGTGTAGTGAGGTTGTAGTGAGGGTGTAGTGAGAGTATAGTGAGGGTGTAGTTATGGTTTAGTGAAGGTGTAGTGAGGGTGTAGTGAGGTTGTAGTGAGGGTGTAGTGAGGGTGTAGTGAGAGTATAGTGAGGGTGTAGTTATGGTTTAGTGAAGGTGTAGTGAGGTTGTAGTTAGGGTTTAGTGAGGTTGTAGTGAGGGTGTAGTGAGAGTATAGTGAGGGTGTAGTTAGGGTGTAATTAGGGTTTAGTGAGGGTGTAGTGAGGGTGTAGTGAGGTTGTAGTGAGGGTGTAGTGAGAGTATAGTGAGGGTGTAGTGAGGGTGTAATTAGGGTTTAGTGAGGGTGTAGTGAGGGTGTAGTGAGGGTGTTGTGAGGTTGTAGTGAGGTTGTATTGAGGGTGTAGTGAGGGTGTAGTGAGGGTGTATTGAGAGTATAATGAGGGTGTAGTGAGGGTGTAATTAGGGTTTAGTGAAGGTATAGTGAGGGTGTAGTGGGGGTATAGTGAGAGTATAATGACGTTGTAGTGAGGGTGTAATTAGGGTTTAGTGAAGGTGTAGTGAGGGTGTAGTGAGGGTGTAGTGAGGGTGTAGTGAGTGAGTAGTGAGAGTATATTGAGGGTGTAGTGAGGGTGTAGTGAGGGTGTAATTAGGGTTTAGTGAAGGTGTAGTGAGGGTGTAGTGAGGGTATAGTGAGAGTATAATGACGGTGTAGTGAGGGTGTAATTAGGGTTTAGTGAAGGTGTAGTGAGGGTGTAGTGAGGGTGTAGTGATGGTGTAGTGAGGGTGTAGTGAGTGAGTAGTGAGAGTATATTGAGGGTGTAATGAGGGTATAGTGAGGGTGTAGTGAGGGTGTAGTGAGGGTGTAGTGAGAGTATAATGAGGGTATAGTGAGGGTGTAGTGAGGGTTTAGCGAAGGTGTAGTGAGGGTGTAGTGAGAGTATAATGAGGGTGTAGTGAGGGTGTAATTAGGGTTTAGTGAAGGTATAGTGAGGGTGTAGTGAGGGTGTAGTGAGGGTGTAGTGAGGGTGTAGTGAGTGAGTAGTGAGAGTATAGTGAGGGTGTAGTGAGGTTGTAGTGAGGGTGTAGTAAGAGTATAGTGAGGGTGTAGTGAGGGTGTAATTAGGGTTTAGTGAGGGTGTAGTGAGGTTGTAGTGAGGGTGTAGTGAGGGTGTAGTGAGGGTGTAGTGAGAGTATAGTGAGGGTGTAGTGAGGGTGTAGTGAGGGTGTAATTAGGGTTTAGTGAGGGTGTAGTGAGGGTGTAATTAGGGTGTAGTGAGGGTGTAGTGAGGGTGTAGTGAGAGTATAGTGAGGGTGTAGTGAGGGTGTAATTAGGGTTTAGTGAGGGTGTAGTGAGGTTGTAGTGAGGGTGTAGTGAGGGTGTAGTGAGGGTGTAGTGAGAGTATAGTGAGGGTGTAGTGAGGGTGTAGTGAGGGTGTAATTAGGGTTTAGTGAGGGTGTAGTGAGGGTGTAGTTAGGGTGTAGTGAGGGTGTAGTGAGAGTATAGTGAGGGTGTAGTGAGAGTGTAGTGAGGGTGTAGTGAGGGTGTAGTGAGGGTGTAATTAGGGTTTAGTGAGGGTGTAGTGAGGGTGTAGTTAGGGTGTAGTGAGGGTGTAGTGAGAGTATAGTGAGGGTGTAGTGAGGGTGTAGTGAGGGTGTAGTGAGGGTATAGTGAGGGTGTAGTGAGGGTGTAGTGAGAGTATAGTGAGGGTGTAGTGAGGGTGTAATTAGGGTTTAGTGAGGGTGTAGTGAGGTTGTAGTGAGGGTGCAGTGAGAGTATTGTGAGGGTGTAGTGAGGGTGTAGTGAGGGTGTAGTGAGGGTATAGTGAGGGTGTAGTGAGAGTATTGTGAGGGTGTAGTGAGGGTGTAGTGAGGGTGTAGTGAGGGTGTTGTGAGGTTGTAGTGAGGGTGTAGTGAGGGTGTAGTTAGGGTTTAGTGAAGGTGTAGTGAGGTTGTAGTGAGGGTGTAGTGAGATTGTAGTGAGGGTGTAGTGAGGGTGTAGTATTGGATTAGTAGTGTGATATCGGATATGAAAGCGAATAGTAGGAGTTATAGGGTGTATAGTGGAGGGTAATATGGTGTAGTGGTGGTTAAGAGGGAGATATTTATTACATGGAGTTAATGCCATAATTAGATGGTATGGTAAAGTAGGAACATTAGGTGTGTTGTTTTAGTTTATTATATAAACATAGAGAAGCAATTATAACAAAGTAAGAATTTGGTATGATGCAAGAGATTATTTTGAAACAATAGGATATAAAGCAGGAGGATTTGTAATCAACTGAATCCAAAAGAGTTGTTACCCTGGAAACCTGAATCGGTGACCCATATGAGGAGAAGTATTTCTCGTTTACGGAGTAGTAGTTCTTTAAGTAACTGTCGTCGAGTACCAGGTTGCTAAGGAACTCACCTGAATAGAAAAGAGAAATTGTAATTGTTAATTTGATCTCTGTAAATTCTGTTTCAGCTTGCAATTAGATTTTCACTGAGAGCAATTACTCCGTTATCAATTTACAATCGTAAAGTCTGGTGTAATGAACTTTCACCTTTCACCCATTGGATCAAATGCATGTGATAAATTTATTATTATATTAAATTGATGGTATAATTTATTTAATTTAATGTAATTTAACTTTGATTTAATAACTAATTAAAAATGTATTATTATTATAATAGATTCGATAAATGTATTTATTTTTATTACAAATTATTTTAACACAAAGATCACATACTTCAAGAATTATATCGACAAAGTGACAAGATCAATATAATTACATTTATAAAACCAAACTATAGTTATTAAAAATACTATTTATTATTATAGAAATTGTTATTATTTAATAATTATTTAAACTTTACTTTCTTTGTAAACAGTCAAAGGTCATTACGACAAAACTATTATCGTTTGTAACGTGCACAGATACTTAACGTAGTCCACGAGCAAATTGCACTCAAGATCCGATATGCGTTTAATAGAGTTCGTACCGGGGTCAAAGTTCGCAATAAAAGCGCAGTCGAACCCCGCAACCGCTAACCGTAGTAGAGTTTCGTGCATCCGTAGACTGCGAATCCGATGTAAATGAGGTAGAGCTGGACGATGAGAATGCGGGCCGGTCTCGTCACCAATAGCCTCCCTGCGGTCAGTTAGCGAGGTCAAATCTTATGTCCGTATCGTTTTTAAAAAGTTTGAAAATATGGAGAATTTAGAATAATATCTTATAATAATAATATATTATTGTAATAAATGATATTTCAAGTTGACAATATTTTATTTTGAAGAAATTGAAAACAAAATTAGCCAGACACCAAAGTACCCGCAAAAAGTGATTTAAATAATAATTTATATAATGAGTTAGATAATGAGTTATATAATGAGTTCTATAATGAGTTAGATAATGAGTTCTATAATGAATTAGATAGTGAGTTGATAATGAGTTATATAATGAGTTCTATAATGAGTTCTATAATGAGTTAGATAATGAGTTAGATAGTGAGTTCTATAATGAGTTAGATAATGAGTTCTATAATAAGTTATATAATGAGTTCTATAATGAGTTAGATAATAAGTTCTATTAGTTAGATAATGAGTTATATAATGAGTTAGATAATGAGTTCTATAATGAGTTAGATAATGAGTTAGATAATGAGTTAGATAATGAGTTAGATAATGAGTTAGATAATGAGTTCTATAATAAGTTATATAATGAGTTCTATAATGAGTTAGATAATGAGTTAGATAATGAGTTCTATAATAAGTTATATAATGAGTTCTATAATGAGTTAGATAGTGAGTTAGATAATGAGTTCTATAATGAGTTAGATAATGAGTTCTAAAATTCAATATAATTTTAACTTCACCTATCTGCTCGTCGAATAATGTCGAAATGGATTTCAGACTCTTCGGATCCGATTTTGAATATTTAGTAGTTCTGGAACCTCCCGTACAACAACATTGGTAGAGATATAGTTTATTGTCTGCGATGGTGAACATTACATTAGATACAGTTTATATTAATGCGTATTCATTTGTCAGGAGTAATATATTCTATATTCAATTAATATATTCTATATCAAATATTATATATTTAAACATTCAATAATTTAAATAATAATGTAATGTAATTTTTGTGTTTGATGATTATTTTATACAAATTATCAAAGGATATAAATAAATTGAACAAATGTATTTCGTATTTTCAAGTATTTACTCATGATAAATACCACAAAGTATTACCAATAAGTATTCTGTTAAATAATAGGCATTACATTGTATAGCCAATACATCCCGATGAGTAGTTATTATAATAAATAAGTATATACTCCAAATGTATTCATTTCCCTAACAAATATCCTAAAGTAGTCAATCAATTCCCCATCGGAGAGTACTCCTGTTAAACTCTCCTGTACCATAGGAATACTTACCGCTGTCCTCGCGAGTTCGTACTTTGGTACAGAATATTGAATGCCGATTGGCTGCTTCCGTGTACCCACACACGGCTGTACAGGAAGCGAAAAAAGTCATCGTCAACACATATCCGGAGGCGATGGTTACGGCCCTGCAGTCGGGGTCGGGGTTCAAAGTTAGTGGTCAAAGTTAGTGGTCAATGTTTATGGATTCGATTAGGGGTAATTTAATATCAATTTGTAGTCGAGATTAGTAGTGATTAATATTGATTAAGTTATATATTGAGGTTAAAAGTTAAATTATTGGTATATTAAAGTTAAAATTAAAGTGTAGAGAGGTTAAAGGTTAGAGTATATGTATCGTTAATATTGGGAGATTTAGATTTTAGAATTCAGGTGTATACAATTAAAGATAATTACAAATATGAAATGTAGTAGTATCTTGCATCACTTAATTTAATATATTTAATTTAATTATATAATACTCTAAGATCTTTGTCAATTTGTGAAGTGTACATGAATATGCACTAACGAGAAAATACAGAACATTTTTATTGCCTCCATTTCACACCACAACCAAGAACATAGAGATATCTCGATAATCAGCAAATTCATTCTATAAATAGAAAATCTATTCTATGAATATTTATAAATATATCATAAATAATTTTAAAATATTTATTATAGAATTAACATTTTAACCATATTTTTAATCATATTAGAAATTATAATTAATTGTATCTCTTAGTTTAAATATAATTAACTTATTTTATAAATATCAATTCAATATAATATCTTTTTTATTTAAATTAAATTAAATTAAAGTTTAAGTTTAATTATATTTAAACTAAAATATACAACTATTTATAATATAATTTTTAAATATGTAGTCTAAGATTATATCATCAAAGAATTGCTGCACGATACAATAATGCTGACTTACAATAATGGGACACCACATTCCTGAAGGGTCAAGGTCATCCTCGTTTCTACGCTGTCATAGATGCTAGAATCCTTCCACGACGCCATTACAATAAATCCAGAATGCATTGTAATTACTGTTCATATAGATGAAAATCAATTACAAATAATTACTTTAATAATAATGACAAGTATAATAGAATTGTATAATATATAAGGAAAAATATCTATTATATATTCAGAGTACAATAGGATGCTCATTGATTATTTAAAACAGATGAGATTAATTATTTATGATTCAGTGTCTTAAAAAATGTTAATTCATTGAATGAATGAATTTTTTTAATAAACCAATTAAACTATTCAGACTTTAAACTTAAACATAGACAAACATAGAACCAAGAGATAGTCCGAATTAGAGTGTCGACGGTTACATGAGCTACGATGAACTAAAGAAGAGCTAAAGCATTCGTACCGAATGCGAACGGAGCAGCAGCGTATACGATGACGCTGAGTTTCAACTTGCAGAATAACAGCAACCCGAATCCGGCTGCGACGGCAATCGACGAGTTTAGAACACCTTGAAAATGTAGAATTTGTGATTCGTAGCAAAGATCTCAGATCACAGGAAAGCCGCACGGAGAATATCTCATTTATACTCCATAAGATGTTTGAGGGGATGTTATTCGTAGAAATTTGTTACGTTACTCTTATTATGAATTGAAATGAAATTTAATTTAATATAAGAATCAATTCTTTAGGTTAATTAATATAAAACCATTCGATGTGATGTAATATTTATATAATACACTACTGATAGGTACAGATACAAATAATTTATGTAAGTATAATAATTAATGTAATAACATATTTTTAACTGCAGAGTAAGTACCACTAATACTACCAACACCGCTACTACTACTGTACCTTGATTACTTCTAAAACTACCATCTATGCCAATGTAACACAAATAATAACACTAATACCGTCATCAAAACTATTAAACTACCATAATTATATGCTAAATTAAACCGTCACTACCACTACTAACAACATATTCCTAGTAAAGACTTACTCCTTACTACGTCATCGCTTAGCGACGTGACAACAGCTATCACCATGGCAACAGCTCCTCCGATACCTTTATCATTCGGACGGCAACAAATTATTAAAAATAAAATAAACATTTTTACAAAAATTAATCGGTGTTTAAAATAGATTACAATTTAATGTTCAATTATTATTTTTCTAAAATGATTTAAAATTTATAATTACTGAATTCAATTCTCTCCTTTTAAGTTGTTAATACATTATAATTAATTGCAATAAATACCATAGATAATAATAGCCATACTAATAGAGTCTCGTAAACCGGGTATTAACGTACTTGTCTACTATAGCTGACGTCACCTACTTCCTTCTAACCAATGAGTGTATACATCCTATTTGTCATCCATTCGTAGAGAAGGTTCGATTGGCTAGAGCTAGAACTACGGTCCACTTCAATTGATGAGAATGTGGATAGATTCAGCTAGTGAGGTGGTGAGGGAGGTAAGGGAGAGATTTTAGAGAAACGAAGGAAAGGAGGGAGGTGAAGTGTACGGAGGTCATGGGAGGTAAGGGAGTTGATAGAGGTGAGAGGTGTTAGAGAAGTGAGGTAGAGATAGAGGTGAAGTGTAGTGAGGTCATGGGAGGTAAGGGAGTTTAGAGAGATGAGAGGTGTAGGAGAAGGAAGAGAAGAAGGTGATGGATATGATGAAGGTGAGAGGATGAGAGGGAAATATTGGTGTTGCTATATCGTAGACGTGGTAAGGGTAATATGCAGTGTTAATAAGAGTTGGTAGAGAGGTGAGAGTTGGTAAGGGAGATGAGAGGTGAAAGATACATTAATAATATTAAAACTATGATTCAAGTGATGCTTAATAAAATTCAAATACAGAATATATTGATTAAATAAGATTATTTATCTTATGTTCAATTCACGATTAAATGATTTCATAAAACAGGGTTGAGACTGGTAATTACTACCGCCATGAATTGTGCGATCCAGATATCGGACAACGAGGTATTGTCGGTTTTCAAATAGTACTGGAACTTCCACGCCTGAGCTTCGGTGACGTTGGCGTTGGCACGATTCGTAACTCCGCCTAGTGAATATCCGAGGAACAAGTCGAGCGGGGGTCCAGACGATTGGTTGATGGACTGGCGAATAGAAATAGAGATAATAGATTTGTTGTAAAGTACAACCTCGCTTTCTTAATTTAATAATTTCATCTCACACTCAATAAATACTTGTAAACTAATAAATGAAAATAATAATACAACACAGATTATAGCAATACAAAAACAGATACTCTTTTATATCCTAGAATACATAAATATTAATTTTAAATAAATTTCAGAATAAAATTAAATCCATACACAATATTAGAGATTCTGAAATAATTATTTGTAAAATTTTAAATTATTGAATATTCAAAAATTCAAAACTAGCATTCTTTTTTTAAATATACTATTATGATATATATATAAAACATATAATTAAACATTAAATGTGTAATATTTGTTATGTAATAATCATTGTAGTCCAGAGAAAGGCGAATTATGCAGAAAGCTGATTGAGTCTAAAATTGCTCCAATAACTTACAAGTAGAGGAAAAGTGAAATCGAAGAGGTTTCCTGTTGAGGAGAGAGCTTCAATCACAGGATTTTTTGCACAGGATGCATTAGCTCCAGAATATATTTGCTCACACATAGAGTCGTAATTGTAATCGCTGACGTTAATCGCCTTTACCTGGTGAGTGAATTCCTCATTACTTGATATAGATGAAAATATCTAATTTTATTAAAACAATTTTTAAATTTAATTTGTTATTTAAATTAATTAAAAATATTCATCATTCATTCTTACAATGAAAATTCGATGATATTGTTATATGATATGATATTGTTATTTATTTATCATACGCATAATAATAGTATAATTTGACATCAATTTGACGTTTAATCATGGAAATATAAGATTAATAATTAAATTAAGAATACATAATTTACCGTGGCATCAACTTGTAAAATTTCAGAATTTCCTAAAGCCGTAAAAATATTATTTCCCTTTGTCTTTGCAGTGATGATCAATGATCCTCCGATTAAAGGATCTGCATTAAAAGTGACGCAAAGATTATAGAATATCATACAATAATGACTAGAGGTAATTGTAATGCAAATAATAGCATCAATAATAATGTACATAATATATCATAATATATCTAACTTAATTGGAAGTATACATCTAATATACAATGTTTATAAACATAGAATTAATTATATAGCAGATTTTAAAATAATATTATATATTTTAATATTTGTAATATATTCTCGTATATATAATTTACAATAAAGATATTTCAATGGGTTTTTAGAAACCAAACCTATCTGCCTTAATGCGAAAAAGTTATTCGTGGCCATGTCCGGAAACAACGAAAGCACGATTTTTCTTTCTGCAATCCATTCAGCTTTATCGGGTGTGTAAAGCAGGTTCTGATTGGTCTGACGGTTTAGGATATATAATCAATACTAGTATGGTAGGGTAGATCCATAGGATTAACTGCAGAACTACTGCAGTTTAATTGAATAGGATTTGACAAAAGTATATCGGAGTATTAAAATTAACTGTCGTTTGATAATTCATATATGCATTTCATTTTCTTAAACAACTAAAAAAATACACAAAGATCAATTACATTCTGTAATATTATCCAGAGATATGAAAGTTACAGGATTATTATTAGCTTAATAAATAGTAATACTGTATAACATATGTAATACTGTATAACATATGTAATACTGTATAACATATGTTATACTGTATAACATTAACTGTATACCATATGAACTATTACCAACCTCCCACTCGAAGTACAAGAAGCCGACTCCGAGACCCGCAGAGGCTGCTAGCGAGAACAATAGGAATATAACAGGCCACGCCCCCACAATTGACCCGTAACGGCTGAATAACTTAACCAACGGTTTCTCGAGGCAGTTGGTGTGCATGGCATGTCCTTAACGTTTGTCCTCTCGACAAGTTTTATCTGGATTTAATAGACATGCAATACACTGTACAAGTTTCTCGAATACAAGAGCTAAACTTTAAACAATATATATATATATTTTGATAAGTAATTTGTAATCCATCTATATTAATATTGAACACTTTCATATCCATTTAATTTCAATATCCACGTTATATAATTCGAATAGAATAATAATATTGAGGATCCAAAGATCTTAGAAATTATATATTATAAGCTTAAGGATTATAAGTATATATTTCATATATATTTACCTAAATTATAAATGTATTGTAAATATAAATAATATTCATTAGAATAAAATATTATTTAATTTAGATATATTTAATAATATAATTTGATGTTATACATGCATGAAGTATTATATATACTTTATATATTAAACATACTATAATATAAATTAGATATATCAAATATTATTAATGTATACAACCTAATTGATTTAATAAACTAATTCATATGTAGTTACATATGTGAAGTGATATGCATTCGATAATATTGTAATTAATACAAATTATAAATCTTCTCTCTACTTATCTCACTATGTTGTGGATCACATATGTTATAACCTTACTAGTAATATATGTTATAACTTATACTAGTAATATATGTTATAACCTATACTAGTAATATATGTTATAACCTATACTAGTAATATATAACCTATACTAGTAATATACGTTATACTAGTAATATAACTTATACTAGTAATATATAACCTATACTAGTAATATACGTTATAACCTATACTAGTAATATACGTTATAACCTATACTAGTAATATACGTTATAACCTATACTAGTAATATATGTTATTACCTATACTAGTAATATATAACCTATACTAGTAATATAAGTTATAACCTATACTTGTAATATATGTTATAACCTATACTAGTAATATATGTTATAACCTATACTAGTAATATATAACCTATACTAGTAATATATGTTATAACCTATACTAGTAATATACGTTATAACCTATACTAGTAATATATGTTATAACCTATACTAGTAATATATAACCTATACTAGTAATATATGTTATAACTTATACTAGTAATATATGTTATAACCTATACTAGTAATATATATATACACTAATTATAGAAAATATAAATTATAATAATTTATTAAAATATTTTACTAAAACAACGATATTATCGTATATTTTAATATGTAAAGTAAACCTAAATGGACTAACCAAGGCGAACAGTGCTTAATAGCTGAGATCAGTTTATAAACTATAGCTAGAGATATCCAGTCTCTAATGTGACCACCCCCATACATATTGAACGTATAGTGGCATTGTTAGCGAGACGATAGAACATTCACTCAGACCTGTTGACCACCGCCTATTCATTAATGGCATGGGTGGTCAAGCCGACCGAACTGGCCGTATTAAACTAGGTCATATCGGTCAGTATGCGTGGACGTGAGAAACGTAAGAGAGCATCTCTTATGTGTAAATATAAATTTACGGGTTTATGTTGGAATTGCCAATACAAATTTATAATATTATCATAATCTATGTCATATGCTTGTAAACATATTTTAACTAAAAATATAACAGCTTAATACCTACATAATAGTACAATGCAAATATTATTAGAATTAATAATATCACATGCGCACACACACATATATGTTTAATTTTAGGGGTTATAAAATTAAGAAATATTACTTATAGTTTTGATGTTTTTCAAAATAATATCTCATTTCTGAGCATATCGATTAGTGGAAATTCACTATAAATACAGTTATAAAATACATAATTTTAAATATATTAATCATAAAAGCTTTATTCATTTTTATAAACAAAACTTATGAAATAAATACATTTATATTTTAATTCTATTATTTTGTTATTAATTTAAAAAAATGCAATACACCAATATCTAAAACATAACACCATTATTGAGTTCACTAATTAAAAATATAATAATATAGAAACATTAATACGAAATAAAATTAAAAACTGAAATAAATATTTTATTCAAGATAAAACATTATTAAAATATTATAATGAATAAACGATATAGAGATTACAAAATAGAACAATAAAGTATAGTAATCATATTAAAGGCAGTCTAACTAAAAGACAATTAAAAATGATTATAATAGAATATTCTTCATAGATCTTTTAATACTTTACTTTTGAAGTGGTCATAAGTAATGTATCTAGTTCTGGCAGAACCTGATGATTATTGATCATAATAAATTTTACAAAAGAAAACACATTGATTAGCTACTGTTCACGTCATTATTTTATGTAATAGAATTATTACATAAAATTCTATTTATCAAATAATCTAATAATATATATTTGAATAAATAAAAATAATTATATTAATATCATTATATAAGAGTTGAAATTAAAATAGATTACCTTGCATATCAGTTGCAGACAGTCCGTAGGCTAATTTATCAATTTCATAGTCTTGATAATTAGTTCCATCTTTAGTTAATAAAGATCATTAGTTATGTCAACTAATTTATAATATTTATTACTTTTCTTAATAATAATAAATATTAGTTAATAATTGTTCATTAAATTCAAAGATTAATTATTTTAATAATTATTATTAATTTATATGTAAATGATAAACTTTATAAGTTGGAAAACTGCAAATATACTATAAGAAAAAAGATATTCAATCAAAATGTAAATTAATGATGAATAAAATGTGATATATTACTAATGCCAATTGAATATGGAAAACTTACAATGTTTATAAATCAAAACTAAACCAATCAAATTGCTATATACAAATAATACAAATATATAAATTTTTGAATAAAATTAAGAGTAAATATTAACCATTGTTTATGAGTAATAAATAATTCATTATATTTAAAATTTTCAAAAAATAACTCAGAATATGTTAAATATCTAGTAAATATAAATTATATTTAATTATTCTAAATTAATTTTTAAAAATTAAAATTTTATTTATAATAATTAACCAAGTTAACAACATCAATAATTAATTAATTTATATATCAAATTAGTGAAATAATAAATTATATAATTTAAACAAATATGATATGTTTTATATATATGATCAATAAATTAGTTAAGAATAATTCTTAAATCTTTATATTAAATTTGTACAAATCTTTATATTAAATTCATACAAATTTAGAAATTATTATTACTAATAAAATAAATGATCATAATATAATTTTAAAAAGCTACATTTCACTCACTACAATATTATTTTGATAAACTATATTTATTTAGATAAACAATATTGACATACATATTTGAATTAGTATATATTTGAACATATAAGTATTTATTAATTACGATTTAATTTATATTCTTTTTAATAATATTTTCTTGTTTAAGGATATTTCTCATCCTAAATATATTGCATTTAAATATATTGCATACCTAATTATTCATATACTTTGTTATAATTTGATTTAATGTTAATTGAGAATGATTTAAGGGGGTTGCACAGTAAGCGGGCGGGGAAATTTTAGAAAAATAATTTTTTTTATTATATAAAATAATAATTTATTTAATTTTCTATTGTATGTTAAAATTTAAGGTTTTAAAATTAATTAAAAATAACATTTTTTAAAAAGTTTACTCTCAGAAAATATTATTGATTAATTATGTAAATTTCATTAATGTTTTGAATAAAGAGTTAACTTAAATTTTTTATTTGGTTAACTTATAGTTAAACGATTTTTATATTAAAACAAAATTAAAGTTTAAAATTCAATGTTTATATTTATATAAAAAGGTCAAGGGATATGTTTACTTTTACTGTTATTTCTTATAAAGGTAGATGCAAGTAAGAGGATAAGTAAAAGAGGATAAGTAAAAAGATCATATAATTTTAAATAAACTTGAAATGTAATTTTCTCGGTATTTTGAATTTCTAGACTAAAAATCCAATATATTTTTAGGTTACAGTTCATTTTCGATATTTTCACAGAATGTTTATTATAGTTATACCTAAAATAATTGTGTTCAACATTTTTGAATTGTTTTTAAAATATTTTATAAAAGATTTATAACATTTAAAATTTGTTAAAAAACATATTTAAATTTTGATGTATTTAAATTTGCATATTTAAATAAAACTTTAGAATTTTGATTGTATATTAAATGTAAACATTGCATGTTTCTAAGTTCAAAGTAACTAGACAATAAACATTGTCATTACAATTAAAAATCTAATATTAATAATTATGAATATTTATAAATTAAATACTATAAATGGTTAAAATAAAATAATATTGATATCCCAACTACAATTATTATTATTACTTTATTTATTAGATTTGATAATGAAAATAAGTAAATAATAAATCAATAAAAATAGGAGTGTCTAACCCAGAGATAAAGAAGAAATTTGTAAAATAAATTTTGTATTAAAATGTATACATTTTGAATTTTATTCATTTTCAATAATTTTTTGTAAAAATTAAAATATATCAAAATAAAAACTAATACAGAATTTTATTTAAATTACAGATTGATTTAGTATGAAAATATTTCATATCGGTATTTCTCAAGGTATTCTCAAGGTGATTTATAGTGATTTCCATAGTTACGTCAACGTCTATGATTAATTCATAGAAATGGACACTTGTCGAATATAAAAATAATTAAAAGTCATTAAACTGTTATATCGCAAGGAAGGCCCTTTCACGGCTATTGTTTTAAAATAATTAATATACCGACCTTGACCGTATTCATAAGCGTAGTTTTCATGCTCAAAGTACATCGGGTCTTCATCTGGGTAATCATTCCTCCAGTTATCCTCGTCGTTTTCATCGCTCGAGTAAAAGTTATCCAGGTCGGTATCGGACTCGTCGTGACGATATTCACCTGTCGACATTAAGACACTCGTTCAGATGGGGATCGTAATCAATTTTAATTTAGTATGCCAAAGTTCAAAGAGCATTATTACATTTATAATCGGTCATGCATAACGATAATATAAATACAGAGGATTTTCATTTGAATTAAATTTGGTTTTTAAAGTTAATGTCATATAATTTTGATTGTATTAATTGGGATAATTACTCAATCTAATTAACACCCATAATCTTTCTCGCAGTAAATCATTAAAAAATCTTCATTTACATTAGGATATATTATAATATTGGTTATTATATTATTAGTTATTATATTATTTATTATTAATTACTATATTAATGATTATTATATTATTAATTATTAATTACAATATCATTGATTATTATATTAATGATTATTATTAATAAGGTAATCATCAAACTAGGCATATTCAATTTTGTGAATAAGTCAATTATTTTAAGAAAACTTATGTATTAATGATTCAGTAATGTCAAATACTGGAATTGATTTCATCAATAAATGTTTAATATATCCAAATAAATACATAAATTCAGAACAATGCTTATACTTATATATTACTTATACTTATATATTGACTATACATATATTACTTATATTTACATATCACTTATATTACAGTGAACTAAATGCTGTAAATAGTGAACCTAATTCGTGGTTGTAGATCAAATCGAAGTCATTGATTTTCCCCATATAGTCCATGTCGAAATTCTTATCGTTCATGTAATAAATATCGTAGACGAAATCGGAATCTCGTTCTGCAGTTTTATCTTGTTTGACAGCTTTATCTCCTACCGTCTTATCTTGCTTCACAACTTTATCTTGTTTCACAGTTTTATCTTGTTTCACAGTTTTATCTTGTTTGCCAGCTTTATCTCGTTTCACCATTTTATCTCCATTACAAGTAATCTTCTCATTTTCGGCAAGATTTTTAGCATATATCTAACAATAGTATTTCAATTATTTATAAATAACATTTCCTGGTCATCGTCATTATATAATGAATAATGCAATATAAATATATAGAGTATATTATGTATATGCATTAAATGTACGTTTTAGTATAAAGCGACTATGTAAACTTAAGTAAAAGATGTAAAATGAAGCCATTTTACCTGATTTTTGCGACGAATATCGATGATTTTACATTCAATAACTTCATTAAAATCAATAACATTAATTTCTTCATCGTCATCGATTGATTCCAAGTTCTTTGCAATTTTCTCATTGACCAAACTAAATCTGCCCTTTTCGAGCTAAGAATATGTTTAATGATAGTATAAGCAACATACGCACTCATATAAAAGAAATCAAATCTATTGTATCTATATTATTTATGATATCTATATTATCTATATTACCTATGTTATCGAGGTTATTTATGGTATTAATGTTATCTAAACCTTATTTTTGCTCAACTGTTTCATTTGTCTTATTCGTTCTTGTCGTACTTCTTTTTTTGCATTTTCAAAGTAAGCCGAACGACTATTTGTAGGAATATCCCTGGAGAGTTTTTCTTTTCTGATGGCACTTTTTACTTTTAAGCTGACCTTGTCACCCTATTTAATAAGCATTGTTAAGTCGATGTAAATATATTTTGAAACTCGTACTAAAGTAACTCTGCTTAATAGGACTCGAGCTTAATTAAAAAATTGAATTGGTAAAGAAAAGGTATAATTATGTCAAGTTATGTATTGTTTAATTTAGATATTTATATACGTGTCTCTTTTTTTTATCTGAACCTGAATAATGACATAATTTATATTACGGTAAATTTGATCGAATATATATATAATTTTTGTATCTACTTTTATACATTTTTATAATCTATTTAAATTTAAACAATAAATACTATTAAATATACTTTAAATTAAATGAATAATATAATAAACTAAATTATTATTTTATAATAGTATTATTCAAGATTGAATTGGGGTAAATGTTTATTTATAAAAAGTATTTAGCTAATTACACTGTATAGTTATACTATTTAATCAATAAGTCACCTGTCAATCTTCTATTATATGCTTGTAATGGAAATGTATTTTAAAATATACTATTAATAACGGCATAATCAATAGAAGCAATGACAAGATAGTACAAATGATCTCATATTCTTTATCTAACTAAAATATAATAAGTATTTAATTTAAACAGGAAAAGGTACTCTTGATTTTGTTAAATAAACTTGGCAGACACTTTGTAAAGGTATTTACAATTAAGGTTATCTATTCCAATACAATAGAGTTACAATTAATATATCCTATCTTTTGTGCATCCATATATAAATAAATGTAAAAAATTCTATTACAGTTAGTTAGGAATCACAGATAGAAGATACACACGTCTATAATATAACAGTCGTATGAATAGTTACAATGATGCTCCGACTTAGGAGTGATACTTACCAACAAGTCTATACTTGAATTCCATGACGACATCTCGGCATTTCGGGGGAATAAACTCACACGCAATAACTATTATTGAATTTATTTGCACACAATTTCCGTATCCACCAATATAGTGATTTATATTAAAATCATTATAACCATTATATTCTGTGATTGCGGCTATAGATAATGTTTATGAATTTACCCCAGGTCGTCTATGATACGCTGACTGAAATATGTTTAAAATACCTCGCTTTACTTACGATACTATCGTTAGTTGCGGCGAATTTGAATAAAGGTGTTGCAAATGTATCTTCGTCTTCTTTTCCACATTTAATCTTTTTACATGATACTATCAGAGATTCTGCAGGTTCATCACCCCTTTTTCGTTTAACTCTAACAATACTAATAGACATTATATTACAAATTTATTTGTTTATTACAATTATTTGTTATTTTAAAAATAAACCTAGCGAGAATAATAAATATAATAAACATTGACTTTTATATTATTAATATCTATAGACCATATTATCTCTATTTATGTATATTAATGAACCAATAGCTGCGGTCTTTATCATAGATTGGGCATGTTTCAACATTGTGAGATACGAAACCGAAAATGTATTCGGATTCGATAGTTTTGTATTTTGGTTAGGATTATAATATGAACTATAGTTCAGAAGTTTAGTGGTAGCTAATCAATATCTAATTGGTGCATATTTTCTCCCAGTACGTTTAAATAATTTGAATATATTTTCTAAAGATTATACCCTAAATAATTATATTATTAATTATACTATGAATAAATATAAACTAACAATTTAAAAACTTCTAAATATATTTCATAAATAATAAAAGAATGATATCGAATAAAGACAAAACCAAGCAATTGCCGAATATATCAATGATATGTTTAGTACATCAAAAACATCCGACAATATAATATCAAGAAATAGAAAACAAAATATGTTAAAGAATAAAATACATTCAAATTTGTTTCTCAACACAAGTTACAATATATTATAGTTATATAATATTATATCAAAATCAAATTTTATTTAATAATACATATCAGTTATATGTAATTTTATAATTAATTAGTATATGATAATAGCAATATTATCTAAAATATATAAAGTAGTATCTATTATTATATATGATTAGTAAATAATATCTACTATAGTAATAAATATTAAAGGGCATTTGAGTAAAAATATAAATAACTATTAAAATAAAATTAAATTTTATATAATTTTTAATCTTGAACTAGTTATGCAAATATACATTAATTAAAGGTATACTTTATTCTTAGCTAATTTCAAATATAATTAAATACAATAATACTGTTATTTTTATGTTGTTGAATGGTAACCTAAATTTAATATACATTACAAATATAGACATTATATATATATATATATAGATCAGTTAATCTGAATATAAATGTTTACACATTAATTGTTCAATCTGATGGCCTATATACTATTCAATATATTTGTAATTTATATCACATTAAGTTTACATACTTGCACTTAATATTAATAATTATTAACAAGTAATTTAAACACTATTATTAGGTTAATACATTAATTTAATTTAATGGTATCATAGCATATGTTGTGCCATAGGTTAAATATATATGTACATTATTATTTGACTATGGCTATGTTTTCAGATATGAAATATCTTATTAAGGTAAGTTACTTTAGAAAATAATGATTTATTAGAGTTATTTGCAATGAATATAAATATTTACAAAATTACATGCATGATTATCTATTAATATATCATGCATATTAATATGTGTACAGTGTACACTGTACATAGATTGCATTAAAAATAGTTGCAATATTATGCAGTATACATTTTATTTTGCTAAATGCATTCATTTATACTATTTTACCTGTGTTGTCTTATACAGTTCAAACTTACATATGATATTATATGTTTGTGATGCATTTATATGTACATTTGGATTAATACTTTCATTTCACACATAAGTTGGATATAGCTCTCACTATTACAATAGTAAGAGATATTCTATTATAATATAGAATATTTTATGAACAGACAAATAAATGAACAAGAAAATGTTTGCTTTTTACTTATAATAACTGTTATTAAATGTCCTCGCTATAATTAAAATTTGATACTATCAACAACAAAATTAGTTTGATAAATAACAATATTTTTTGTATTCTAATTACTTATTTCACAGATAAATACATATTTAAGGGGAGTATCTGTTTATTTACTTATAAAATAAAATTTATAAATAATATTTCTCTTATTATTAACTAATTAAATCAGATCAATATTCTTGCATCAATTTCCATGATTAGGATTATTGATATTATTATTTTCTTTATCCAATATTTCATTATCTAATGTTTCAAAAAGAAAATTGTTGTCTAATCACAATGGTCAAGCAAATGGTATATAAAATAAAATATGCAGAATTAATATAATTTTATTTTTAAATTGTGGGACTTATCTTTTTAATGAAATTTTCCATCTCGCTGTTAAAATTCCAAATGTCTGTAAGAATTATAAAGCATTGCTTTATCATCATTCTTGTAATCGAATGTACAAAATTAAAATTAGTTTCGCATACATTAAAATTTCTTACAGGCAACAGTTTGATAAGTCAAGGATTATTTGGACAAGCAGCAACTCAAATAATAACCAATCTAGCATTATTCTGAGAGATCAAATTTAATATATATAAGTTATATAGTAATTTGAAAGTAAATAATATATATTATTTGAAAATTATAATGTACTATAAAATAATTGATAAAATCTAGAAAATGGTGAATTTATACAAATTCTTGGGTCATGAGCATTTTCTGGATAACAAATATCCATAAATTAAGTAAAAACATTATATAAATAAATATTTAATTAATTAGATAATACATTTCCTCAAATATATGACAATATAAAGAATTTAAAAATAACTTTAACTTACATAACACATATGACTTGAACATTAATCGAATAGAAATCTTTTCGATTGAAATAATCTACCTGGTCATTTGGGGCTATTATTGGAATATTATATATAGTTCCATCTATAGCTCCGGCATATTGTGGAAACCCGCAGATTTTCAAATCCATGAGCCTATATTCAGTTTTTTTATCAGTCGTAATATTATAGAATCCAATAGAGTATTTAACCAAAATAATTTATAGAAGTCGTTATATAATACATTATAAATAATATTTATTCTAAATATAATTGTAAAATTTATTCTAAAAATAATTACTAAGATATTTAAATGATATTTATTATTTACTTTTACTTGATTTCATATATGTATATTGTACTATAAAACATTTATTAGATAAATATTAAAATAATAATTATGATATTTAATATTAATTTATATAATTCAATAATTGAATAATCTACAAAATATTTATTATGTGTTTATTGCAAAAATATATAATAAGAATGTTATATAATGGTAATATAATTTCTTACTAACGAAATAATAATTAGAGCCATTCTGAATAGAGTTTTTAAATTAAAATGAAAAAAAGTAAAAACAAATTTTAAGTAATAAAAAATAATATTTTACACTGAACATTGACAGTAAACTAATATTGACAAAATGGAAGATGTACCCAAATCATCATCAGTTAAACACCGCACATGTTGGATTCATCGCATTATCAAATCGATAAACACCTCAGCCTTGTATGATTAAATTCATTTTAGATAATGCCTTTATCTATTTTTTTTTATTATCTTTCCCATTTATATAGTATTTGATCAACATTACTAAATTTATTAAAATAATATATGTGATAGGGATATGCAATACAGTGCAAAATTGTAAAAAAAGTATGTTTACATTTTTTTGTTTAATATTATAAAAATATAATGTTATTTAGATAAGAAAAAATATTACATCAAATTACTATCAAAAATAAGCTTTTTAACGCATATTTAATAGTTTATTAAATAAAATACATTATTTTATTTAAAATAATTGTGTTTTAATTTAAATATATAATCATTAAATATATAATCATTTTAATAAATTTCAATATCCAAATAATGTATGTTTATTTATAATATGACCATGCAATAATTATAGTTAGTCAGTTGTATTTTATTCTTATTTTTCTAATGACACAATTAGATATTTAATTATTTACTACTTCACCTTTTCATATCAGCATTACATTAAAACATTAATTGATATATATATATATATATATATATATATATAATTATAGTTACTTCTTCTAAGAGGATTAAGATAATATAGGGAGAAAAACGTGTATTATAAATATATATTGTATAATTATATTTTCAGAATTATATAATTTTCTAATCTGTTATATATTTGTTATTATATATATATATGTTAATATTAGTTTACACTTAAACATATTAATTATGTTTTAAATATATATATGAATAAAGTTTTTTATTTGTATATTTAATAAATCATGTAATTATGTAATTATATATATATTAATTCACTTCAACTATTTTAATTAATTTCAAATTCAATTTACACGGAACAACATTTTACAATAATTTCGTTAATTAAATATCCATAATGCATTCAATAAAGCTTTAAATAAAATGTTCAGGTATTATATATAGTATATCAATAAATATTATTAATTTTTTTATAATAATTTTTTATTATCATAAAATATATTTAAAAATAATATTATTATTTTATCTTTGATAAATAATAATAATATAGATCAATGTTATAAATTTAATGTTATATATAGATTCAGTTAATATCGACAGCAATGGGTTTTTGGTAGAGTGCTATCTTCATTATTAAATACATGTAAAAATCTATAAAAAATTTAATTAATAGATTTTAATATTAATACTTTGGTCATCAATTATTATAAGAATTAACAAATTAACTAATATTAGTACAGTAATATTACTGTATTATATTTATATAGAATTTATAATAGATAAGCAATTTGATAACATAATTGAGGTTCTATATTTATTATTAACTTATAAAATAAATACTTCAAGATAATTAATATTATAACCCATGGGGTTTCACTCTCTATCTCCCAATGGTAATACAGCAAATGTAAACAAACCCGTGTTTTGTAAACAACCGCCATTGTTGATAGATTTTAAATTCATAGATATATAAATTTAATTATTATTCAGATACTAATTATATATAAAATAATGTTCGTTTCATACATTATGTCTATATATGTATAGTTAATCAAAATATTTATAACATTTGTTTATATTGGTAGCCAGTAGAATTATAAAAATTCTAATCCAATATTAATCTATATTAAATACCACTTTTTTTACGATAATATGCTATATACATATGATTATATATTATTTACAATATGTGATATAATTTATAAATAAATTTAAATAGTACAAGTACCTATATTAAATTATTAAATTATTAAATTATTATTTTATATTACATTTTATTATTCATAAATTAAAGACGGATGTAGTATTAACTAAAAATAAAAGATGTAAATATTGCTTATATGGTAATATTACAATAAAAGTGTAACCGTAATCCGAATAGTAATATCGAATATTAATTGCGTTGGAAGTTTATGGAATCGCAATTTGTTAGAGTTGACTTGTAATATTTATATATTTATAAGTGTTGTACTATATAAATTCTGAATTCCACGCGGTACTTACGATATTATCGTTTGTTGCAACAAATTTGAATAAAGGTTTTGCAAATGTATCTTCGTCATCTTTTTCACGTTTAATCTTTTTACAAGAAACTTCAAGAGTTTCTACAGGATCTTCACTTCTTTTTCTTTTAACTCTAACAATACTAATAGAAGACATTATATTAGTAAATTATTTGATTAATAAAATGATTTGGTTTCTAAAAAATAAAACCTAGCGAAAATAACAGATATAATAAACATTGACTTTTATATAATTATTATCTATAGACTATGTTATTTATGTTATAATATAATCTAATATTACTTTGTAATCGTGGATATAAGGTTAAATTAATCTTGGATCAGATGTTTGCCTTTAGCTATTTGTTTTAATAAAATTTCCCATTTATACAGTATTTAATCAAATGACTAAATATTAATTATTAAAACTAAATATTTTGATCCGACTTATCCTCTAAATATATTACAACACAATGTCTTAACAATTTAATTAATTATAGATTAATATTAATACTTTGGTCATCAATTCTTACAAAAATGTACACAATTAACTCATATAAATACTGTACTGTATTTATAATAAATATGGAATTTGAAAACAGAAATATATTTCTATATTTACTAACTCAATATAAGACAATTCATATAATAATACTTGTTTATAATTGTATAATTAGGCTACTTCCATTAGCCAATAGAATTATAAATAGTAAGGCAATCCAACATTAGTCTATATTAAATACCACTTTCTTACAATAGGCTATATTAATATATTAATATTTTATATATAATATTAATATTTGACATAATAGATACCACATTTTAAATAGAAAAAGTAACTATATTAACTTGTTATTTATTATTTTACATTCAATTTTATTAACAATAAAAAGAAGTAGTTTTATTGAAAAAATAAAATATGTAAATATCGCATATTACAATAAAATTGAAACCGTAATCCAATGAAAAGTTGATGACATGATTATATAAAATATTAATTGCGTTGGAAGTAACTGAATCGCAGTTTGTTAGAGTTGACTAGTAATATTTATATATTTGTAAGTGTTGGTTATGGTATCCGCATAAGTTATAAAATAGAGGGTCGCACATTCGCATGTATATGTTACTGAAACAAACAGATTAATACATTGTAACTTGTGTTATACGCTGGTGGTGCTCGATAGTTGAAAGTGTGTTTTCTTTGTATCTACAGAAATAGATCAATTATAATTAATTTAGCAATACTGTAAATTGAATACAAATCAGTAAAATTTAGCATTATATGCTAGTGATATTATATATTATTTCGCATATATTATTAATTTAATAAAATTACTATTTTTATATGAAAAAGTTAATAAATTTTTTCAATAAATAAAATCAGTAAAGGGTTCTGGATTAGTCGATAACTAATTATCGAAAAAAGTCGCAGACGTAAGCTCTGCGAATGTACACGTATTATCTAGGCAAGGGATTCACTCATCTAGGCATCGTCTAGCCGTACGACTCTCGATAGCCTACATTCTCGCGACATATTCCAACAAACTGGTGTGGTGCGCGTGTTCCGGAATGCGGTAGAGCAACGCCGACCCCAGGCACACGGAGGAACGGACCACGGGAGTACCGGTGGCGACTCCCGGCGGCGCGGCGACGTGTCCGAACGTGCGGAGCGGCATGCGCACCAGCACGCTGGCTACGACCGTGGATAACGGCGACTTCAACGGTTCGTAGGCGAGCGGACGAATGGTCAAAGGAATGACTGAGGGGACGAGAGTGCGAGGCGTTAAGAACTGCGGCGAAGGTGCGGAGGTTTGGGAGTTAGACGGAGAAGGTAAAACAATGGGTAAGAATGAATGCAACCTCGTTGCTGTAGCATTAGAGGGTGTTTATAATCATTATAGACATAATAGATGAGATTTAGATTAGATAACTGTTTAATATTATAATGATTTTAAGTTGGATTAAAACGTAACCTCGGATAAGTAGCTAATAAATATGAGTTCATTAAGTGAATTATTTCTTTTCAAAGATCATTTAGATATTTACTTATAAATTATTATATTACGATATAAAATGTTTATTATTGGAGTGAGTTGTGAGTTGTAGAAAATCTATCGCCAGCGAGTCATTACTAACAATGGTTGTGGGCGCGAGGATATAATGACACTAAAACGCTTGCAAAAGGTCTGGACGCCATGGTGACCATTTCAATTTTGCGTTGCCGGTGGTTACGGTGTCGCTCGTAAATACATTTCACCTTCCACAGCAGAATGCAGGCGGACAGCGAAAGGAAGAAACAACTGCAAGTCGAATGTAAGATTAGTTCAATCGACGCGACTATTACGAATTTAAGATCTAAAGCGTCGATGGCTACAGATTGTTGTTGTTTTCGACGTCAGACGTTGAGAAACCTGAAGAAGACGGAGAAGAATACGAATAGATTCATCTTCGTGTAGATATTATCGTAATTAAAAGTGCCAAACGTAATCATCCTACTGGAAGATATAATCTGTTTTGGCGAAGAGGAAAGTAAATAAAAAGTGAGGAGATAAATAATCAAAAAGGTCAAATCAAGGTAAATTATTATTAACATTAATTTAAACATATCTGAAATAATATCACTAGTAATTTCAATAATAAAGTACTGCATACATATAATACAATAGCCTATCTTGCGCGTACCAGGTAGTATTTGGTTTTGTTGTGCAACGCCTGGCTGATTGGGTAATGGATGACAAGTCGATTTCGTATTCTCTTCACTTCTACAACGGAGTACAAGTCTGAGACTTCGATGTACTGGAATATGTCGTCGGAATCAATCTGTTGCGGGTGAATTGGATTCTTAATCATCAGTAAACAGTCGCAAATATACATGGGAGTAAATTCCAACTCAGTAAATCAATAGATAATAAAATAGATAGATACAACACAATTTGATGGTGTGTAACAGAGAATAAATAATAAAGAGAATAGATATTATTAAAAAAAAACAAGAATTATACAAATAAAGTATTCTAAAATTGTGAATCACAAATAAATATATATTGAAAAAAACAGAAATTTAGTATCCGATGATAAAATTAATATAAAATATATAACAAACATTAGGAGTCGTCTTTGGCCTATTTTGTATGGTGATACATTTCTGACCGGTGTGGTCAGTGTGCAGAGAAAATGCTTGGTGACTATCCGATATATAGAGGTCAACCTCTAAACAAATGAGATATCATATTGCGATAATATAAACAATAAATGTCTATTTAATAGTCATATATATTTAGATACTAGATTATAATTATATAAATATATTTACATAAATTACTAAGGAAATTTGTATTTTGTTTTGTAGAATTTACAAATATTATATATACAATTATTAATAAAAATATTATATCATTATAGAGATATACATGTTCATAGAAAGTTTTTCCCAGAGATAGAATGATATGTAATTATTATATTAAATGATTAAAATATTAGTAAATTCTACACAAATATTTTATTAACAATAATTCAAATTGTTCGAGATATTAAATTGAAAAATTGAATTCATGTTTTTTAACTTCAAAACTACAACTCCGAGAAAGTTAATTTACTAAATCACAGCATTATTTCGTATTCAATATTTGTGTCGTAATAATGTGACCAAGAAACCATAGTATGTAATTATTACACAATCTTATATAATTATTTTAATTAAAAATAAAATAATATATTTTTAACGACTATAAAATAAGGTTTCTAAACCCCGCAACCTTTGCTAATGCCTTACTAAACATTATACACCAATAACCCCCCACTACTCCTCAACGAATGCCCTACTAACCCCCGTATGATACATCCACTGTCATTCGTTGAGCCATCGATGAGTCACTTGTCGTATAAAAAGAAATCACAGAATTCTTTGGAGCTTGCTCGCAAATTTTCTTAAAGAAAAGATGGACGAGATAAATTGTTTTATTTATAATATAATACATTATATAGAACCTATCTACAGCTGTACAATGTAAGACAGTGGTCAAGTCCAGGCGATGTATAATTATCTATTTCATTAATGTTAAGCAGAAGAAACCAGATGTAATGTAATGATGTAAAAAATATTTGTATTATTATTACATAATAACTCAAATGACCTGGATCTGGTCCCGGATTGAAATGAAATTATCATTAAACATAATAAAGTGCGATTATTTTTAATTCATTAATATCGATGTATTTAGTTATCACCTGTTTGGACGTAAACCACTAGCGTACGGCGTAAACCACTAGCGTATAGCGTAAACCACTAGCGTACAGCGTAAACCACTAGCGTACAGAGTAAACCACTGGCGTAAACCACTAGCGTACAGCGTAAACCACTAGCGTACAGCGTAAACCACTAGCGTATAGCGTAAACCACTAGCGTATAGCGTAAACCACTAGCGTACAGAGTAAACCACTAGCGTACAGCGTAAACCACTAGAGTACAGAGTAAACCACTAGCGTACAGCGTAAACCACTAGCTTATAGCGTAAACCACTAGCGTACAGCTTAAACCACTAGCGTACAGCGTAAACCACTAGCTTATAGCGTAAACCACTAGCGTACAACGTAGACCACTAGCGTACAGCGTAAACCACTAGCGTACAGCGTAAACCACTAGCTTATAGCGTAAACCACTAGCGTACAACGTAGACCACTAGCGTACAGCGTAAACCACTAGCGTACAGCGTAAACCACTAGCGTACAGCGTAAACCACTAGCTTATAGCGTAAACCACTAGCGTACAGTTTAAACCATTAGCGTACAACGTAGACCACTAGCTTATAGCGTAAACCACTAGCGTACAACGTAAACCACTAGCGTACAGCGTAAACCACTAGCGTACATGGGGTAAACCACTAGCGTACAGCGTAAACCACTAGCGTACAGCGTAAACCACTAGCGTACAGCGTAAACCACTAGCTTATAGCATAAACCACTAGCGTACAGCGTAAACCACTAGCGTACAGCGTAAACCACTAGCGTACAGCGTAAACCACTAGCGTACATGGGGTAAACCACTAGCGTACAGCGTAAACCACTAGCGTACAGCGTAAACCACTAGCGTACATGGGGTAAACCACTAGCGTACAGCGTAAACCACTAGCGTACAGCGTAAACCACTAGCGTACAGCGTAAACCACTAGCGTACAGCGTAAACCACTAGCGTACATGGGGTAAACCACTAGCGTACAGCGTAAACCACTAGCGTACAGCGTAAACCACTAGCGTACAGCGTAAACCACTAGCTTATAGCATAAACCACTAGCGTACAGCGTAAACCACTAGCGTACAGCGTAAACCACTAGCGTACAGCGTAAACCACTAGCGTACATGGGGTAAACCACTAGCGTACAGCGTAAACCACTAGCGTACAGCGTAAACCACTAGCGTACAGCGTAAACCACTAGCTTATAGCGTAAACCACTAGCGTACAGCGTAAACCACTAGCGTACAGCGTAAACCACTAGCGTATAGCGTAAACCACTAGCGTACAGCGTAAACCACTAGCGTACAGCGTAAACCACTAGCGTACAGCGTAAACCACTAGCGTACAGCGTAAACCACTGACGTATAGCGTAAACCACTAGCGTACAGCGTAAACCACTAGCGTATAGCGTAAACCACTAGCGTACAGCGTAAACCACTAGCGTACAGCGTAAACCACTAGCGTATAGCGTAAACCACTAGCGTACAGCGTAAACCACTAGCGTATAGCGTAAACCACTAGCGTACAGCGTAAACCACTAGCGTACAGCGTAAACCACTAGCGTACAGCGTAAACCACTAGCGTACAGCGTAAACCACTAGCGTACAGCTTAAACCACTGGCGTACAGCGTAAACCACTAGCGTACAGCGTAAACCACTAGCGTACATGGGGTAAACCACTAGCGTACAGCGTAAACCACTAGCGTACAGCGTAAACCACTAGCGTACAGCGTAAACCACTAGCGTACAGAGTAAACCACTAGCGTACAGCGTAAACCACTAGCGTACACCACTAGCGTACAGAGTAAACCACTAGCGTATAGCGTAAACCACTAGCGTACAGCGTAAACCACTAGCGTACAGCGTAAACCACTAGCGTACAGCGTAAACCACTAGCGTACAGCGTAAACCACTAGCGTACAGCGTAAACCACTAGCGTACAGCGTAAACCACTAGCGTACAGCGTAAACCACTAGCGTACAGCGTAAACCACTAGCGTACAGCGTAGACCACTAGCGTACAGCGTAAACCACTAGCGTACAGCGTAAACCACTAGCGTACAGCGTAAACCACTAGCGTACAGCGTACGCTACACACTAACCATGGTGTCTCTGACGTAAGAGGGATGGATGCAATGATTACGGTTGTGTGTAGTCATCGAATAGCAGATGCGGCCATTTAATGGAACTCCGTAGAAATTCTGTGCGCAGACATTGCACTGCGTGGGCGTGGTTAGAGGAGTTCGGGGCGTGGTTAGGGGTGTGATTAGGGGTGTGATTATATATATTAGGTGATGGAATAAATATAGTCGGCAGTGTGTTGAAATAAGAATAAAATGTGTGTAATTATAAACTGAGGTGTTAAGGAAAAGAAATAGAAGTCTAAGAGAAGGAAAAGAGGTTAAGTAAAGGAAATGGAGAGGTTAAAGGAAATGTAGAGGTTAGCGAAGGGGAGTAGTTAAACTTGTTTATTGCGATCGCAGGCTGGCGGAAAACAACTCAGGGTTGCTGTGTTATATTTACATTTGCAACCCAATCCAGTTACTTCATCGCAAATCTCACCATTACCATTGCAATTACACCTGTACGGGGCCGGGATTAAGGATAAGCAGGGCTAGGGTAGGGCTTGGAAGTAATGGAGCTTAGCATAACGTGGGGATTAGAAATAGGTTGGGGATTAGGAGGAGTGGTACTGAAATTGGCTGGAGATTAGAAATGGGATGGGCTAAGGAGGAGTGTGTCTTAGGAGTAATGGAGATTATTATAGTATGGAGATTAGAAATGGGGTGGAGTTTAAGAGAGCATGGGGATTAGAAATTGGGTGGGGTTTAGGAAAGTATAGTGAATAGAATTATTAAAAAATTATCGGAAATGTGGTGGGATATAGCATTTCTAATGTCCAGGTATTGAATAGCCAAAGCGGTATGGCAACCTCTTACAGAGGCTATCTCTGCGATAATAGCCGGGCTTGCAGATTTCACAATGTTTTCCCGTTGTGTTGGAGCCGCAGAAATAACAATAGGCAGATTTACTGTCGCCAACGGAACCCCTATTGTTCATGTTCTTCTTTATCTGATGATAGATAGTCGACTAAAGACTCGATAAGTTAGCAATTGTCTCCGCTTATATTATTCATATTTTGTAGCCCCTATTGTTAAAAGATAATAACTCCGAATTCTCCCGGGAATGTATTCATTATTATTATTATTAATTATTGAAGAAATCGACATACGAAAATATATGTATTGGCTAGTGAGGACATATGTAATGGCTAGTGAGGACATATGAATGACTAGTGAGGCATATGCCTTGGCTAGTGAGGCCATATGTAATGGCTAGTATGAACAGGTACATTGACATGTATAAATAACACAGTAGCTTGAGCTAACAGATGTCAATTGTTGTTGACGCATTATGAATGTAATGGAAATAGAGAGTAAGGTGTTTCACTATTATGTCACTATAATGTCGCTATTGTATCACTATTGTGTCATTATTATGTCGTTATTGCGTCACTATTGTATTACTATTGTATTACAATTGTGTTGTTATTGTGTCACTATTATGTAAATATTGTGTCGCTATTGTGTTACTACCGTATTCCCAAAATATTGCTATGTCGTCATAATGTGTCAATATTGTGTCACTATCGTGTCAATACCGTGTCACTATCGTGTCACTATCGTGTCACTAATGTATCGCAATTCAACGGTACCTGGGAACGAGTCGCATTAGGATAGGCGTTCATGACGGTATCGTAGTCGTTGGGACTAAGGCAGAGATCCGATTGGTTGTTACAAGTGGCGCTACAGGCAGTACAAGCCGAGTAGCTGTGGTGGTCGTCGTTATCGTGATTTGGATGGCCGATGAACGTGAACTGGCAGAATTCACATTTTTCACCCTAAGGATCGTTAAGTTAGAGGTTTTAAGTTTCAGAAAAGAAAGAGGTTAGAAGGAGTAGAGGGTAATGGAGTAGAGGGTAATGGAGTAGAGGGTAATTGAGCCAAGAGGAGTTAGAGTTATCTAGTGTGGAGAAGTAGTAAAGTTATTAAATATTAATACGTTATTACATAAAGAGTGCGTGGTAACGCATGATAGATAGATGGGTGAAAATGTCCGGATGGTTTGAGAGAAAGAAGGATTGTGTTTGTAATACAAGCATATGGTTAGAAGAAGAAAAAGCAGCAACAGCAGCGAAGCCTTACTAACTTTCAAGGGTGGATAAATGAGACATATTTCGCGAGTGAGGAAATTCACAAACCATTGTGTTGTTTTCACATTTGAGGCATTTATCCAAATCATTACCGTGGCAATTGCTGTTCTCATTACATTTGCATTTCTTTTCGCAAAACTCGCCTAAAACCAAAGTTCTCATTAGCAAGTGAAAAGGAACAAAAAATGTATATTAAATATACTTTTTTTAAATAATTAAATTATGAATAAAAAAATAATGCTAATTTTCTTTGCTAAATAATGTATAGCATTATTTATAATTCATCTTTACTTATAAATGAATAATAAATTATTTAAGTGATATTTATAAATAATATATTATATATATACCAAGTATCAATATATTGAATTGATGTAATTATAATATCATATTAGCTTTTATTGATTAACTTTTTCATAACCATAGATAACCTGCATATCCAAAGAAACATTTACATCTATTATTCTTTACACAAAGGCCATTATTATTGCATTGCTCTTTGCACTGTGGGCCACATATTCCACTGAAAATGTCAGGGATCAAAGATACTAAATAGATTTAATTTTAAATTTTCAGAAATCTATTTTTGATAATTTACTAATGTGAATTTCTTTGATAATTTTTCAATTAATACTTTGAAAAGTACACAACTAAAATTTGAATATATTAATGTAGAACAATGAAATTAAATTTATTTATTTAACTCAATGTTCAACTCAATCTTCACATGCATATCGAATTATGGTTTTAAATTTGGCGTAAAAAAGGTGCGTAAACGCGAGTCTAAAATACACGAGTTAACGCGCCGTGCGAGGTATACCCAATACGCTTGTATCCTTTCAGACAGGCGCACGAGAATCCGACTTCATTGCCGTGAACGCACTTTTCCGTCGCCGTGCAATAGAGATCCGTGATGTTCTTCACCAAACACTCGTTTACGTCTTTGCAACGGTAATGCGTCTTGTGGTACAACATATACTTCTTGTCTGCGGAACAAAGAGGATGAGCGGAGAGGTGACCGGAGAGGTGCAAGTGACCTTGCGAGTTATTATTAAATAGATTAAATGCATAAAATAATTTTTGCGTTTGGAAACATTTCTAGTAAATTTATTTTACTAATTTGTAATATTTATATAAATGTTTTCAATTCTATTTAATTATATCTAAATTTAAAATGACAATATGTAAATATTGAAATTAATGATGTCAAAATTTAATTATTATTCTTCCAAATAGTAATTTAAGTTTATAAAATTTGTATACAAATATAAATGCTAAATATTAAATCTTCACAAGATAAAAACATGTCATTTTTTATAAAAAGTCTATTTAACTAATTTGATTGGAAAATTCTGCTAATAATTAGTATCTGTTAATTGTTTTATTTTCAACTAAACACTAGGCAACTCTATAAAACGCTATTGCGAAAGATATTCTGTAACCCAAAAATCAAACAAATCACTTTAAACTATACACATCAATCCGCAATAACTAAACCGTTACATCAAACTTAAACCTAATAGGAATGCCACGTACTTATGGCCGAGAAACTAACTCGACTTGCACGTGTCATGAGCGGGAAGACAATGACCATCGCCTTCGTGACCTTCGCCGAACTGACACCAGCCACAGCCTGGCAACCTGTTGCACTGTTGACAAATCGAATCGAAGTGTTTGGACAAATTGTGACTTTGGTAGGTAAAGTGTTGAGCAACTGCGCTGTGAATTTCAAATATAGTGGATTGTAAACATACGGCGAGTGTTGATGAGAATAGCCATTGTTAGGGTGTGGGAGTTGTGTAGGCAGTTGTTGGAGGAATTGAATTTAGTGTAGGTTCTTGTTGAATAGGTTCAAGGAAGTTTTGAGGTTTACACCGAGAAATTTAATGAAAAGATAAATATTGAAAATAGGAAATATTTCTATACCGAGTATTGAGTATGGAGTATGTACAATGGAGTAAGGTCTATGGAGTATGGAGTAAGGACTATGGAGTATGGAGTATGGAGTATGAACAATGGAGTAAGGTCTATGGAGTATGGAGTATGAACAATGGAGTATGGAGTATGAACAATGGAGTATGGAGTATGAACAATGGAGTATGGAGTATGAACAATGGAGTATGGAGTATGAACAATGGAGTATGAACAATGGAGTATGGAGTATGAACAATGGAGTATGGAGTATGAACAATGGAGTAAGGTCTATGGAGTATGGAGTATGAACAATGGAGTATGGAGTATGAACAATGGAGTATGGAGTATGAACAATGGAGTATGGAGTATGAACAATGGAGTATGGAGTATGAACAATGGAGTATGGAGTATGAACAATGGAGTATGGAGTATGAACAATGGAGTATGGAGTATGAACAATGGAGTATGAACAATGGAGTATGGAGTATGAACAATGGAGTATGGAGTATGAACAATGGAGTATGGAGTATGAACAATGGAGTATGAACAATGGAGTATGGAGTATGAACAATGGAGTATGGAGTATGAACAATGGAGTATGGAGTATGAACAATGGAGTATGGAGTATGAACAATGGAGTATGGAGTATGAACAATGGAGTAAGGAGTATGAACAATGGAGTATGGAGTATGAACAATGGAGTAAGGAGTATGAACAATGGAGTATGGAGTATGAACAATGGAGTATGAACAATGGAGTATGGAGTATGAACAATGGAGTATGGAGTATGAACAATGGAGTATGGAGTATGAACAATGGAGTATGGAGTATGTACAATGGAGTATGGAGTATGAACAATGGAGTAAGGAGTATGAACAATGGAGTATGGAGTATGAACAATGGAGTATGGAGTATGAACAATGGAGTATGAACAATGGAGTATGGAGTATGAACAATGGAGTATGGAGTATGAACAATGGAGTATGGAGTATGAACAATGGAGTATGGAGTATGAACAATGGAGTATGGAGTATGGTCTATGGAGTATGGAGTATGAACAATGGAGTATGGAGTATGTACAATGGAGTATGGAGTATGAACAATGGAGTAAGGTCTATGGAGTATGGAGTATGTACAATGGAGTATGGAGTATGAACAATGGAGTATGGAGTATGAACAATGGAGTAAGGTATATGAACAATGGAGTATGGAGTATGAACAATGGAGTATGGAGTATGAACAATGGAGTATGGAGTATGAACAATGGAGTATGGAGTATGAACAATGGAGTATGGAGTATGAACAATAGAGTATGGAGTATGAACAATGGAGTATGGAGTATGAACAATGGAGTATGGAGTATGAACAATGGAGTATGGAGTATGAACAATGGAGTATGAACAATGGAGTATGGAGTATGAACAATGGAGTATGGAGTATGAACAATGGAGTATGGAGTATGTACAATGGAGTATGGAGTATGAACAATGGAGTAAGGTATATGAACAATGGAGTATGGAGTATGAACAATGGAGTATGGAGTATGAACAATGGAGTATGGAGTATGAACAATGGAGTAAGGTATATGAACAATGGAGTATGGAGTATGAACAATGGAGTATGGAGTATGAACAATGGAGTATGGAGTATGGTCTATGGAGTATGGAGTATGAACAATGGAGTATGGAGTATGTACAATGGAGTATGGAGTATGAACAATGGAGTAAGGTCTATGGAGTATGGAGTATGGAGTATGAACAATGGAGTATGGAGTATGTACAATGGAGTATGGAGTATGAACAATGGAGTATGGAGTATGAACAATGGAGTATGGAGTATGAACAATGGAGTATGGAGTATGAACAATGGAGTAAGGTATATGAACAATGGAGTATGGAGTATGAACAATGGAGTATGGAGTATGAACAATGGAGTATGGAGTATGAACAATGGAGTATGGAGTATGAACAATGGAGTATGGAGTATGAACAATAGAGTATGGAGTATGAACAATGGAGTATGGAGTATGAACAATGGAGTATGGAGTATGTACAATGGAGTATGGAGTATGTACAATGGAGTATGGAGTATGAACAATGGAGTATGGAGTATGAACAATAGAGTATGGAGTATGAACAATAGAGTATGGAGTATGAACAATGGAGTATGGAGTATGAACAATGGAGTAAGGTATATGAACAATGGAGTAAGGTATATGAACAATGGAGTAAGGTATATGAACAATGGAGTATGGAGTATGAACAATGGAGTATGGAGTATGAACAATGGAGTATGGAGTATGAACAATGGAGTAAGGTATATGAACAATGGAGTATGGAGTATGAACAATGGAGTATGGAGTATGAACAATGGAGTATGGAGTATGAACAATGGAGTATGGAGTATGAACAATGGAGTAAGGTATATGAACAATGGAGTATGGAGTATGAACAATGGAGTATGGAGTATGAACAATGGAGTATGGAGTATGAACAATGGAGTATGGAGTATGAACAATGGAGTATGGAGTATGAACAATGGAGTATGGTGTATGAACAATGGAGTATGGAGTATGAACAATGGAGTATGGAGTATGAACAATGGAGTAAGGTATATGGACAATGGAGTATGGAGTATGAACAATGGAGTATGGAGTATGAACAATGGAGTATGGAGTATGAACAATGGAGTATGGAGTATGAACAATGGAGTATGGAGTATGAACAATGGAGTAAGGTATATGAACAATGGAGTAAGGTATATGAACAATGGAGTAAGGTATATGAACAATGGAGTATGGAGTATGAACAATGGAGTATGGAGTATGAACAATGGAGTATGGAGTATGAACAATGGAGTATGGAGTATGAACAATGGAGTATGGAGTATGAACAATGGAGTATGGAGTATGAACAATGCAGTATGGAGTATGTACAATGGAGTATGGAGTATGAACAATGGAGTATGGAGTATGAACAATGGAGTATGGAGTATGAACAATGGAGTATGGAGTATGAACAATGGAGTATGGAGTATGAACAATGGAGTATGGAGTATGAACAATGGAGTATGGAGTATGAACAATGGAGTAAGGTCTATGGAGTATGGAGTATGAATAATGGAGTATGGAGTATGAACAATGGAGTATGGAGTATGAACAATGGAGTATGGAGTATGAACAATGGAGTATGGAGTATGAACAATGGAGTATGGAGTATGAATAATGGAGTATGGAGTATGAACAATGGAGTATGGAGTATGAACAATGGAGTATGGAGTATGAACAATGGAGTATGAACAATGGAGTATGGAGTATGAACAATGGAGTAAGGAGTATGAACAATGGAGTATGGAGTATGAACAATGGATTATGGAGTATGAACAATGGAGTAAGGTCTATGGAGTATGGAGTATGAACAATGGAGTAAGGTCTATGGAGTATGGAGTATGAATAATGGAGTATGGAGTATGAACAATGGAGTATGGAGTATGAACAATGGAGTATGGAGTATGAACAATGGATTATGGAGTATGAACAATGGAGTAAGGTCTATGGAGTATGGAGTATGAACAATGGAGTAAGGTCTATGGAGTATGGAGTATGAACAATGGAGTAAGGTATATGAACAATGGAGTATGGAGTATGAACAATGGAGTATGGAGTATGAACAATGGAGTATGGAGTATGAACAATGGAGTATGGAGTATGAACAATGGAGTAAGGTCTATGGAGTATGGAGTATGAACAATGGAGTATGGAGTATGAACAATGGAGTATGGAGTATGAACAATGGAGTATGGAGTATGAACAATGGAGTATGGAGTATGAACAATGGAGTAAGGTATATGGACAATGGAGTATGGAGTATGAACAATGGAGTAAGGTATATGAACAATTGAGTATGAAGTATGAACAATTGATTATGATGTATGGTGCTGTAATGTATAACATAACTTGAATAGGTTTGATATGTTGAACATGCTATGTTATTTGAAGATAATATTTACGTTGATCGAATAAATGTTATTTCTGCAGACATTTAAAGTCTCTTAGACATTCTAAGAGACTCTAAATGTTAACCCAAATACAAACTCAAACACAAACCCAAACCTAATTCTTTTAAGGATATTTATAGTACAAATAAAATGACAAATTTAGTTAAAATCGTAAATAAGGCTTAGAATGAGATAAAGGGATTTCCTACGAATTGTCGGAGATGTGTGCTAACTCAGGCGTGACGATTTCACAGTTTGGTAGGCAAGATAGAATGCTGCCTGGCGTTGTGTATTCCTTACACTCACCGGAGAGACAGCGTAAACTAGCGGAATGTGCATCCCAACACTACGGAGTAATTTAGGTTTAAAGGTGGAATAAGGGAGGAATTAATAAGGAGGCTTTAGAAAGGATCTAAAATTGCAATTTTTTACTGCAAGTTCGAAACATTACATAATCGTTTGAGTAAAATTGTCAAATAATATAATTGCGGAAAAATAAAACTAATTTTATTAAAAGTATATCTCGTACTTTTTGTACGGACCTCAGAATTAAACCAGTAGTAATTATTAGATACACAACTTCTGCAGTCGTTGTACCCCAGAAATCCGATATTGCTCTTGTATTCAAGGGGCGGATGAAAGGAAGATCCAATTGAGTAATTTGAATGGTCAACATATAAACCTGTAAAGAAATTTTTAACAGGAATATGTAAATTTTCCGAAATTTAGATTTTAATATTAATAATAAACCTAAATATAAACATAATTGCCCACATGTGTAATATTGGCTATATGTAAACAGAGTATTACTTAACTTGTAGATTTGGAATAAAAACACTAGCTATGTTTGGAAGTGAAGCCACGGTATAACCTATGTTATGTCTGCCTTCTTTACATTCTGACGAATGGCAGATCGTATCTGAATCCAGGCAAGTAAGACACAATTCGCACCAATGGCAATCCAGCTTGGAATCTTCCTGTAAGACACGAAATCATTACATCGCGACACCATCAGCGCAATTTAAAGCTTTAGTTTTTACATTTCGTATCTTATTTGGACACTTTTACCGTATGAAGGTCTATTACAATACCCGCGTAAAAAGGTATTTTACCAGGTTTACAAATCTATTGTAATTGAAGTTATATTAGGATTTAAAAGTTTATATTATTACTTACATATCATTACTATTGTTAACATTTTATTTTATAGACATAGACTTAAGCTGAAATGATATCAAATAAATGAAATGGAAAATATTCTTTAATAATATCTATAATAATAGTTCATATTAGATATTCTCTCTCCCCACTCTCTCTGTGTGTCTCTCCCTCTCCCTTTCAACCTCCTTCCCTCTCCCTAACCGTAGCTCCAAGACATTTTGGTCTATCAGGGTAGTCCCTACAATGTTCCACTACCAAATTATCACAGCAATCTGTGGAATCATTTAAAAAATTATAAAATTGAGGAAATAAAGTTTTATTATTTTTAAATTCATAAAAACAGGAAATTTGTATTCCACATAAAATCAAATAAATAAAAAAAAATGATAATCATATAGAAATAATAATTAATCAAATAATTCATATATTATATGAAAGCATATAGATCTAGAATTATATACTTCGGATCTAGAATTACCTACTTTGCAACTATAATGACTTACTTCAAGATTAGAATAACTTACTTCAAGATTAGAATAACTTACTTAAGGATTAGAACAACTTAATTCTAGATTAGAATATAGATCCCAAAAATATGATTTATCAAAATTGATATAATGACGTATTCTAAAAATCCTAACCAAACTATATATTATTTTAATCATAGCAAATTTCTATATTTTTTGCCAATCTATGCTTACTATATTCTTAACCTTAATTTAAATGTATAAATAATATTATATTATTTATAACCATAAAAGGAAGAAGAAAATTAAAATAATCATTTTATTTTAGTTGACAATAATTTTTAAAAAATATTTACTACGAGATCAAATAAACTATATGTAATGTTATATAACCAGTTGAGATCTAAAAAAAACATAACTTATATAATTATATGCAAACTGTAATAGTATAATAAACAATTATATTAATTATTTAAAAATAGTTATATCTATGTAATATTAACTATTATTAGTTATAGTTTATAGTAAATATAATTTTATTTGATTATATAACTAGTATTGATAATTTATTAATATTTGAAACAATTTATTTCATGTATAATAAATTCTTAATTTAAAAATTCCAATTATAGAATAAACTAGAATAAATAGTAATTGTAATTATAAAGTTAATAAATAGTAATTGTAAAGTTATTAAGTAATTAAGATGTATTTCGTAAATATATATTACAATTTTCAGTGCAAGTAATTATCAAGCTTATTGGCTATTGATTTAAATGTTATCTTTGTGATTGGTTTTGAATTTTATATTTCAATAATTTTTTGCCTTCATTTTGCATCTTTATATTCAACATAATGTTGTAAAATATCTATATATATATATTAGTAGCTGATGATGTAAATGAGATATAAAATGGAGGTTTGTTATGTAAATGAATTGGGAAAATTATAAATATTTTAAAATATGGATAAATAATAATAAACAAAGGATGGTAATATGGCGGAAATAATAGATAAATAAGTATATATTTATTATTGACTATAAATTTTATTAAAAAATGTATAAATCGATAAATTACATTTTTTACTTTTATGATTAATGATACAAATTAATGTGTAATGTAAAGACCAATGCTCATATTATTAATATATTTATGATATTTACATCATTCTATAATTTATATTAAATATATTATAATATATTAACAAATACAATATATATATATATATATAAATTACAATTTACAATGATAATGATGTATTAATTATTTTACTTTTATTTTTTGTAAAATTTTGTAAAATCTGGTCATTTTAATTAATAATTTACCAAGAATAATAAATATTTAATTATAATAAAAATTAATAAATAATAGATTATTTATTTAATATTTTATTGAATGATAAACACCAATTCACTTAAGGGAAGTGAATAATCAATTAATTAATATGATTTAATTATCTCATCAATTCATATAAATAGATTGTAAGCATAATTTAGTAAAATAAAATTTAAATAAATTGCTTTAAAATGAATTATATTATAAAACTTTGAGTACCTACTAAAACTAAAATGATCTACTAAAACTAATATTATTAATGTTCCAAACCATGTGGATGACAAGTCTTTATGTCCAAAAGTTTACATAAATTTGGTTTTAGCTTGAAATTGACATTTCGAATATTTCCTTGAATTGGTGGCCTTCAATAATTTAGAAATATATGCAAACATCGTATTGCAGCAATTTAGCTACGTATATAACAATAGATTATTATTGAATATATATTGAATATAAAGTTGTTCAATAGGTAAAATAAGTAATTTATTGATCAAGTAAAAATAAATATTATTATAAAATAATCTTATTATAAATCATAAAAATAATTAATGTATTAATTGAATATAATTACAAAATTAAGAAAGTGTGAGTTCCAGGAAATTTGTTATGATGTCATAATATGTCATGATATGTTATGACTTGTTATGACTTGTTATAATATGTCATGATATGTTATGACTTGTTATGACTTGTTATAATATGTCATGATATGCTATGACTTGTTATAATATGTCATGACATGCTATGACTAGTTATGACTTGTTATAATATGTCATGATATGTTATGACTTGTTATGACTTGTTATCATATTTCATGATATGCTATGACTTGTTATGACTTGTTATAATATGTCATGATATGTTATGCCTTGTTATAATATGTCATGATATGTTATGACTTGTTATAAAATGTCATGATATGTTATGACTTGTTATGATATATCATGATATGGCATGATATGTTATGACTTGTTATAATATGTCATGATATGTTGTGATATTTTATGATATATTAATAATTATATGTAACAAAAAAATTAATATTTAATTTTTTAATAATTTATGACAAGAAAATCCACTTGATTTGTAATTTGATTTAAATATATTAATTTTTAAATGTAATATTTGTATAATTAGTAAAGTTTATGATATTGTAAATTATTGATTTAGATTATAATTTTAATTGAAATAATTGATTATATGATAAATAAATATATATATGATAATAACAAAATGTGTTAGAAGTTCATGGAGGGTAAGTTAGGTTTAATATAAATATTTAAGTTTATATTTAGTTGAAATTCATAATAATAGTTTGTGTTTAATATATATATATATATATATATATATATATATATATATATATATTGGTATATTTTATAAATTATAAATGACAAATAATGAAAGTTTGTATTTACAAAGTTTTATGAGTAGAAACCCGTCATCGCCGATTGTTTTCACCGTGGAAATGTAGGTTCTGGTTCCGTCGAATCCACCGATTAAATTCACGTCCAGGTGTCGCGAATTGCGTTCGGTGATAGCCAGAGCGCCGTAGATTCGCGCGAACCCCGACCCTGTCGAAGTAGAGACAGTTACTTCAGTAATACGTAAACAATGAGGGGAAGTGTGAATAAGTATTAAATTTTCCTTTTTCTATATATATTTTACACTTATTCCCTATATTAATTTTGTAATCTTTCCGTCCCTCTAACTCTTCCTTCTCTCACCCTACTTCGCATCCTCTTCCCCTCCAACCCTCCTAACGCTCTACCTCCATCCCTCTACTAACTCGGAGGAAACACGGGTAGGTTAATCCAGGTATTTTTAAGCATATCAAAGAAAAGGGGAGTGGGATCATTCATTGCTCCACCAATCAATGCGAAGTATCGGTCGGATACGGCGACTGCGCTATGGCCTTCTTTTCTGATGTTAGAGGTCAAGTAGATCCACGAACCCGACGCGTACGTATACATCGAAGAGTTACCGCCGAGTTCACCATGGGTGGCACCACCGTACACGTACATGGTGCCGGTGGCGGCATGTAATGTAGTGGTGTGACCGTAGATCACTGCAAATGTAATTATTTGTGTGGAAAATTGTAGATGTCAATAATCATTGGGAATTTTGAAAAGTGATTAAAAAATCTTTAAAAATTCATTAGTAGATTTTAAAAACATCAATTTAATATTTGGTTATCTTTTGTATATATAATATTAATTATATATTTAATTCATATTTTTATATATCTAATTAATATAAATTATATATTTAATCGATATATTATATATTTATTTAATATTTATTAAAATATATAATTCATATTTAATTAATATTTATTATATATTTAATTAATATTTATTAAATATTGAATTAATATTTCTAATATATTGAATTAATATTAATATATATCTATAACTATTTATTATATATTTAATTAATATTAATTACTATTTATTATATATTTAATGAATGTTTATTAAAATATATAATTAATATTTATTACATACTACGACTTAAGTGATATTAATATTGTCTTAAGTGGAGTGGAAATTATTGAAGCATAAATAAATTAGATTAAAATGATGAGAGGTATACAAATGTATCTCTAACAGGGAGGGGATGCACGTAGGCCAAAGTTCTTAATTGTCGCTTTATTGTGGGCCAAATGCACCTCGTAAACATATGGGTTGAACTTGCGGTGACCTTTCGCGACCCCATACCCGCCAATCACAATAATAGAGTTTGAGGCATGGATGTAGGTCATCGTATGGGCCATGAGTGGTGGCATATTTACCTATGGAGAAATTTGGATATAATTGTAGGGCGAGGACCATATTTGGGTAAAATAGTAAGGAGTATAGGAGAACTATGGCATATAGTGGGGTGGTAAGACAATGGGTGGCTTATAGTGGGGGGGGCGTAACATAGAGCTGGTAGGTGGTTATTTATTGAGTTTGATAGTAGATTTGTTGATGCATTAGAAGGAATGGTGTGTGAGATGTGTGAGATGATTTGAGATGTGTGAGATGACATGAGGTATGTGAGATGACATGAGGTGTGTGAGATGACATGAGGTGTGTGAGATGTGTGAGATGACATGAGATGTGTGAGATGACATGAGGTGTGTGAGATGACATGAGATGCGTGAGATGACATGAGGTGTGTGAGATGACATGAGATGTGTGAGATGTGTGAGATGACATAAGGTGTGTGAGATGACATAATGTGTGTGAGATGACATGAGGTGTGTGAGATGACATAAGGTGTGTGAGATGACATGAGATGTGTGAGATGACATAAGGTGTATGAGATGACATGAGATGTGTGAGATGTGTGAGATGACATGAAGTGTGTGAGATGACATGAGGTGTGTGAGATGACATGAGGTGTGTGAGATGACATGAGGTGTGTGATATGACATGAGGTCTGTGAGATGACATGAGGTGTGTGAGATGACATGAGGTGTGTGAGGTGTGTGAGATGACATGAGGTGTGTGATATGACATGAGGTCTGTGAGATGACATAATGTGTGTGAGATGACATGAGGTGTGTGAGGTGTGTGAGATGACATGAGATGTGTGAGATGACATGAGGTGTGTGAGATGACATGAGATGTGTGAGATGACACGGGGTGTGTGAGATGACATGAGATGTGTGAGATGTGTGAGATGACATGAGGTGTGTGAGATGACATGAGGTGTGTGAGATGACATGAGATGTGTGAGATGATATGAGATGTGTGAGATGACATGAGATGTGTGAGATGACATGAGATGTGTGAGATGACATGAGATGTGTGAGATGACATGAGATGTATGAGATGACATGAGATGTGTAAGGTGTGTGAGATGACATAAGATTTGTGAGGTGTGTGAGATGTGTGAGATGACATAAGGTGTGTGAGATGACATGAGATGTGTGAGATGACATGAGATGTGTGAGATGACATGAGGTGTGTGAGATGACATGAGGTGTGTGAGATGTGTGAGATGACATGAGGTGTGTGAAATGTGTGAGATGACATGAGGTGTGTGAGGTGTGTGAGATGACATGAGATGTGTGAGATGACATGAGGTGTGTGAGATGACATGAGGTGTGTGAGATGACATGAGGTGTGTGAGATGACATGAGGTGTGTGAGATGAGATGAGATGTGTGAGATGGCAAGAGATGTGTGAGATGACATGAGGTGTGTGAGATGACATGAGGTGTGTGAGATGACATGAGATGTGTGAGATGACATGAGGTGTGTGAGATGACATGAGATGTGTGAGATGACATGAGGTGTGTGAGATGACATGAGATGTGTGAGATGTGTGAGATGACATGAGGTGTGTGAGATGACATGAGGTGTGTGAGATGACATGAGGTCTGTAAGATGACATGAGGTGTGTGAGATGAAATGAGGTGTGTGAGATGACATGAGGTGTGTGAGATGACATGAGATGTGTGAGATGACATGAGGTGTGTGAGATGACATGAGGTGTGTGAGATGTGTGAGATGACATGAGGTATGTGAGATGACATGATGTGTGTGAGATGACATGAGGTGTGTGAGATGTGTGAGATGACATGAGATGTGTGAGATGACATGAGGTGTGTGAGATGACATGAGATGCGTGAGATGACATGAGGTGTGTGAGATGACATGAGATGTGTGAGATGTGTGAGATGACATAAGGTGTGTGAGATGACATAATGTATGTGAGATGACATGAGGTGTGTGAGATGACATAAGGTGTGTGAGATGACATGAGATGTGTGAGATGACATAAGGTGTGTGAGATGATATGAGATGTGTGAGATGACATAAGGTGTGTGAGATGACATGAGATGTGTGAGATGACATAAGGTGTGTGAGATGACATGAGATGTGTGAGATGTGTGAGATGACATGAGGTGTGTGAAATGACATAAGGTTGTGAGATGACATAATGTGTGTGAGATGACATGAGGTGTGTGAGATGACATGAGATGTGTGAGATGACATGAGGTGTGTGAGATGACATGAGGTGTGTGAGATGACATGAGGTGTGTGAGATGACATAAGGTGTGTGAGATAACATGAGGTGTGTGAGATGACATGAGGTGTGTGAGATGACATAAGGTGTGTGAGATGACATGAGGTGTGTGAGATGACATGAGGTGTGTGAGATGACATGAGGTGTGTGAGGTGTGTGAGATGACATGAGGTGTGTGAGATGACATGAGATGTGTGAGATGACATGAGGTGTGTGAGATGACATGAGGTGTGTGAGATGACATGAGGTGTGTGAGATGACATGAGGTGTGTGAGATGACATAAGGTGTTAGAGATGACATAATGTGTGTGAGATGACATGAGGTGTATGAGGTGTGTGAGATGACATGAGGTGTGTGAGATGACATGAGATGTGTGAGATAACATGAAGTGTGTGAGATGACATGAGGTGTGTGAGATGATATAAGGTGTGTGAGATGACATAAGGTGTGTAAGATGACATGATGTGTGTGAGATGACATGAGGTGTGTGAGATGACATGAGGTGTGTGAGATGACATGAGATGTGTGAGATAACATGAAGTGTGTGAGATGACATGAGGTGTGTGAGATGACATAAGGTGTGTGAGATGACATGAGGTGTGTGAGATGACATGAGGTGTGTGAGATGACATGAGGTGTGTGAGATAACATGAAGTGTGTGAGATGACATGAGGTGTGTGAGATGACATGAGGTGTGTGAGATGACATGAGGTGTGTGATATGACATGAGGTCTGTGAGATGACATGAGGTGTGTGAGATGACATGAGGTGTGTGAGATGACATAATGTGTGTGAGATGACATGAGGTGTGTGAGGTGTGTGAGATGACATGAGATGTGTGAGATGACATGAGGTGTGTGAGATGACATGAGATGTGTGAGATGACACGGGGTGTGTGAGATGACATGAGATGTGTGAGATGTGTGAGATGACATGAGGTGTGTGAGATGACATGAGGTGTGTGAGATGACATGAGATGTGTGAGATGATATGAGATGTGTGAGATGACATGAGATGTGTGAGATGACATGAGATGTGTGAGATGACATGAGGTGTGTGAGGTGTGTGAGATGACATGAGATGTGTGAGATGACATGAGGTGTGTGAGATGACATGAGGTGTGTGAGATGACATGAGGTGTGTGAGATGACATGAGGTGTGTGAGATGAGATGAGATGTGTGAGATGGCAAGAGATGTGTGAGATGACATGAGGTGTGTGAGATGACATGAGGTGTGTGAGATGACATGAGATGTGTGAGATGACATGAGGTGTGTGAGATGACATGAGATGTGTGAGATGACATGAGGTGTGTGAGATGACATGAGATGTGTGAGATGTGTGAGATGACATGAGGTGTGTGAGATGACATGAGGTGTGTGAGATGACATGAGGTCTGTAAGATGACATGAGGTGTGTGAGATGAAATGAGGTGTGTGAGATGACATGAGGTGTGTGAAATGTGTGAGATGACATGAGGTGTGTGAGGTGTGTGAGATGACATGAGATGTGTGAGATGACATGAGGTGTGTGAGATGACATGAGGTGTGTGAGATGACATGAGGTGTGTGAGATGACATGAGGTGTGTGAGATGAGATGAGATGTGTGAGATGGCAAGAGATGTGTGAGATGACATGAGGTGTGTGAGATGACATGAGGTGTGTGAGATGACATGAGATGTGTGAGATGACATGAGGTGTGTGAGATGACATGAGATGTGTGAGATGACATGAGGTATGTGAGATGACATGAGATGTGTGAGATGTGTGAGATGACATGAGGTGTGTGAGATGACATGAGGTGTGTGAGATGACATGAGGTCTGTAAGATGACATGAGGTGTGTGAGATGAAATGAGGTGTGTGAGATGACATGAGGTGTGTGAGATGACATGAGATGTGTGAGATGACATGAGGTGTGTGAGATGACATGAGGTGTGTGAGATGTGTGAGATGACATGAGGTATGTGAGATGACATGATGTGTGTGAGATGACATGAGGTGTGTGAGATGTGTGAGATGACATGAGATGTGTGAGATGACATGAGGTGTGTGAGATGACATGAGATGCGTGAGATGACATGAGGTGTGTGAGATGACATGAGATGTGTGAGATGTGTGAGATGACATAAGGTGTGTGAGATGACATAATGTATGTGAGATGACATGAGGTGTGTGAGATGACATAAGGTGTGTGAGATGACATGAGATGTGTGAGATGACATAAGGTGTGTGAGATGACATGAGATGTGTGAGATGACATAAGGTGTGTGAGATGACATGAGATGTGTGAGATGACATAAGGTGTGTGAGATGACATGAGATGTGTGAGATGTGTGAGATGACATGAGGTGTGTGAAATGACATAAGGTTGTGAGATGACATAATGTGTGTGAGATGACATGAGGTGTGTGAGATGACATGAGATGTGTGAGATGACATGAGGTGTGTGAGATGACATGAGGTGTGTGAGATGACATGAGGTGTGTGAGATGACATAAGGTGTGTGAGATAACATGAGGTGTGTGAGATGACATGAGGTGTGTGAGATGACATAAGGTGTGTGAGATGACATGAGGTGTGTGAGATGACATGAGGTGTGTGAGATGACATGAGGTGTGTGAGGTGTGTGAGATGACATGAGGTGTGTGAGATGACATGAGATGTGTGAGATGACATGAGGTGTGTGAGATGACATGAGGTGTGTGAGATGACATGAGGTGTGTGAGATGACATGAGGTGTGTGAGATGACATAAGGTGTTAGAGATGACATAATGTGTGTGAGATGACATGAGGTGTATGAGGTGTGTGAGATGACATGAGGTGTGTGAGATGACATGAGATGTGTGAGATAACATGAAGTGTGTGAGATGACATGAGGTGTGTGAGATGATATAAGGTGTGTGAGATGACATAAGGTGTGTAAGATGACATGATGTGTGTGAGATGACATGAGGTGTGTGAGATGACATGAGGTGTGTGAGATGACATGAGATGTGTGAGATAACATGAAGTGTGTGAGATGACATGAGGTGTGTGAGATGACATAAGGTGTGTGAGATGACATGAGGTGTGTGAGATGACATGAGGTGTGTGAGATGACATGAGGTGTGTGAGATAACATGAAGTGTGTGAGATGACATGAGGTGTGTGAGATGACATGAGGTGTGTGAGATGACATGAGGTGTGTGATATGACATGAGGTCTGTGAGATGACATGAGGTGTGTGAGATGACATGAGGTGTGTGAGATGACATAATGTGTGTGAGATGACATGAGGTGTGTGAGGTGTGTGAGATGACATGAGATGTGTGAGATGACATGAGGTGTGTGAGATGACATGAGATGTGTGAGATGACACGGGGTGTGTGAGATGACATGAGATGTGTGAGATGTGTGAGATGACATGAGGTGTGTGAGATGACATGAGGTGTGTGAGATGACATGAGATGTGTGAGATGATATGAGATGTGTGAGATGACATGAGATGTGTGAGATGACATGAGATGTGTGAGATGACATGAGGTGTGTGAGGTGTGTGAGATGACATGAGATGTGTGAGATGACATGAGGTGTGTGAGATGACATGAGGTGTGTGAGATGACATGAGGTGTGTGAGATGACATGAGGTGTGTGAGATGAGATGAGATGTGTGAGATGGCAAGAGATGTGTGAGATGACATGAGGTGTGTGAGATGACATGAGGTGTGTGAGATGACATGAGATGTGTGAGATGACATGAGGTGTGTGAGATGACATGAGATGTGTGAGATGACATGAGGTGTGTGAGATGACATGAGATGTGTGAGATGTGTGAGATGACATGAGGTGTGTGAGATGACATGAGGTGTGTGAGATGACATGAGATGTGTGAGATGACATGAGGTGTGTGAGATGACATGAGGTGTGTGAGATGTGTGAGATGACATGAGGTGTGTGAGATGACATGAGGTGTGTGAGATGTGTGAGATGACATGAGATGTGTGAGATGACATGAGGTGTGTGAGATGACATGAGATGCGTGAGATGACATGAGGTGTGTGAGATGACATGAGATGTGTGAGATGTGTGAGATGACATAAGGTGTGTGAGATGACATAATGTATGTGAGATGACATGAGGTGTGTGAGATGACATAAGGTGTGTGAGATGACATGAGATGTGTGAGATGACATAAGGTGTGTGAGATGACATGAGATGTGTGAGATGACATGAGGTGTGTGAGATGACATGAGATGTGTGAGATGACATGAGGTGTGTGAGATGACATGAGATGTGTGAGATGTGTGAGATGACATGAGGTGTGTGAGATGAAATGAGGTGTGTGAGATGACATGAGGTGTGTGAGATGACATGAGATGTGTGAGATGACATGAGGTGTGTGAGATGACATGAGGTGTGTGAGATGTGTGAGATGACATGAGGTGTGTGAGATGACATGAGGTGTGTGAGATGTGTGAGATGACATGAGATGTGTGAGATGACATGAGGTGTGTGAGATGACATGAGATGCGTGAGATGACATGAGGTGTGTGAGATGACATGAGATGTGTGAGATGTGTGAGATGACATAAGGTGTGTGAGATGACATAATGTATGTGAGATGACATGAGGTGTGTGAGATGACATAAGGTGTGTGAGATGACATGAGATGTGTGAGATGACATAAGGTGTGTGAGATGACATGAGATGTGTGAGATGACATAAGGTGTGTGAGATGACATGAGATGTGTGAGATGACATAAGGTGTGTGAGATGTGTGAGATGACATGAGGTGTGTGAAATGACATAAGGTTGTGAGATGACATAATGTGTGTGAGATGACATGAGGTGTGTGAGATGACATGAGATGTGTGAGATGACATGAGGTGTGTGAGATGACATGAGGTGTGTGAGATGACATGAGGTGTGTGAGATGACATGAGGTGTGTGAGATGACATGAGGTGTGTGAGATGACATGAGGTGTGTGAGATGACATAAGGTGTGTGAGGTGTGTGAGATGACATGAGGTGTGTGAGATGACATGAGATGTGTGAGATGACATGAGGTGTGTGAGATGACATGAGGTGTGTGAGGTGTGTGAGATGACATGAGGTGTGTGAGATGACATGAGATGTGTGAGATGACATGAGGTGTGTGAGATGACATGAGGTGTGTGAGATGACATGAGGTGTGTGAGATGACATGAGGTGTGTGAGATGACATAAGGTGTTAGAGATGACATAATGTGTGTGAGATGACATGAGGTGTATGAGGTGTGTGAGATGACATGAGGTGTGTGAGATGACATGAGATGTGTGAGATGACATGAGGTGTGTGAGATGACATGAGGTGTGTGAGATGACATGAGGTGTGTGAGATGACATGAGGTGTGTGAGATGACATAAGGTGTTAGAGATGACATAATGTGTGTGAGATGACATGAGGTGTATGAGGTGTGTGAGATGACATGAGGTGTGTGAGATGACATGAGATGTGTGAGATAACATGAAGTGTGTGAGATGACATGAGGTGTGTGAGATGATATAAGGTGTGTGAGATGACATAAGGTGTGTAAGATGACATGATGTGTGTGAGATGACATGAGGTGTGTGAGATGACATGAGGTGTGTGAGATGACATGAGATGTGTGAGATAACATGAAGTGTGTGAGATGACATGAGGTGTGTGAGATGACATAAGGTGTGTGAGATGACATGAGGTGTGTGAGATGACATGAGGTGTGTGAGATGACATGAGGTGTGTGAGATAACATGAAGTGTGTGAGATGACATGAGGTGTGTGAGATGACATGAGGTGTGTGAGATGACATGAGGTGTGTGATATGACATGAGGTCTGTGAGATGAGATGAGATGTGTGAGATGACATGAGGTGTGTGAGATGACATAATGTGTGTGAGATGACATGAGGTGTGTGAGGTGTGTGAGATGACATGAGATGTGTGAGATGACATGAGGTGTGTGAGATGACATGAGGTGTGTGAGATGACATGAGGTGTGTGAGATGACATGAGATGTGTGAGATGACATGAGGTGTGTGAGATGACATGAGATGTGTGAGATGATATGAGATGTGTGAGATGACATGAGATGTGTGAGATGACATGAGATGTGTGAGATGACATGAGATGTGTGAGATGACATGAGATGTATGAGATGACATGAGATGTGTAAGGTGTGTGAGATGACATAAGATTTGTGAGGTGTGTGAGATGTGTGAGATGACATAAGGTGTGTGAGATGACATGAGATGTGTGAGATGACATGAGATGTGTGAGATGACATGAGGTGTGTGAGATGACATGAGGTGTGTGAGATGTGTGAGATGACATGAGGTGTGTGAAATGTGTGAGATGACATGAGGTGTGTGAGGTGTGTGAGATGACATGAGATGTGTGAGATGACATGAGGTGTGTGAGATGACATGAGGTGTGTGAGATGACATGAGGTGTGTGATATGACATGAGGTGTGTGAGATAACATGAGGTGTGTGAGATGACATAAGGTGTGTGAGATGACATGAGGTGTGTGAGATGACATGAGATGTGTGAGATGACATGAGGTGTGTGAGATGACATGAGATGTGTGAGATGACATGAGGTGTGTGAGATGACATGAGATGTGTGAGATGTGTGAGATGACATGAGGTGTGTGAGATGACATGAGGTGTGTGAGATGACATGAGGTCTGTAAGATGACATGAGGTGTGTGAGATGAAATGAGGTGTGTGAGATGACATGAGGTGTGTGAGATGACATGAGATGTGTGAGATGACATGAGGTGTGTGAGATGACATGAGGTGTGTGAGATGTGTGAGATGACATGAGGTATGTGAGATGACATGAGGTGTGTGAGATGACATGAGGTGTGTGAGATGTGTGAGATGACATGAGATGTGTGAGATGACATGAGGTGTGTGAGATGACATGAGATGCGTGAGATGACATGAGGTGTGTGAGATGACATGAGATGTGTGAGATGTGTGAGATGACATAAGGTGTGTGAGATGACATAATGTATGTGAGATGACATGAGGTGTGTGAGATGACATAAGGTGTGTGAGATGACATGAGATGTGTGAGATGACATAAGGTGTGTGAGATGACATGAGATGTGTGAGATGACATAAGGTGTGTGAGATGACATGAGATGTGTGAGATGACATAAGGTGTGTGAGATGACATGAGATGTGTGAGATGTGTGAGATGACATGAGGTGTGTGAAATGACATAAGGTTGTGAGATGACATAATGTGTGTGAGATGACATGAGGTGTGTGAGATGACATGAGATGTGTGAGATGACATGAGGTGTGTGAGATGACATGAGGTGTGTGAGATGACATGAGGTGTGTGAGATGACATAAGGTGTGTGAGATAACATGAGGTGTGTGAGATGACATGAGGTGTGTGAGATGACATAAGGTGTGTGAGATGACATGAGGTGTGTGAGATGACATGAGGTGTGTGAGGTGTGTGAGATGACATGAGGTGTGTGAGATGACATGAGGTGTGTGAGGTGTGTGAGATGACATGAGGTGTGTGAGATGACATGAGATGTGTGAGATGACATGAGGTGTGTGAGATGACATGAGGTGTGTGAGATGACATGAGGTGTGTGAGATGACATGAGGTGTGTGAGATGACATAAGGTGTGTGAGATGACATGAGGTGTGTGAGGTGTGTGAGATGACATGAGGTGTGTGAGATGACATGAGATGTGTGAGATGACATGAGGTGTGTGAGATGACATGAGATGCGTGAGATGACATGAGGTGTGTGAGATGACATGAGATGTGTGAGATGTGTGAGATGACATAAGGTGTGTGAGATGACATAATGTATGTGAGATGACATGAGGTGTGTGAGATGACATAAGGTGTGTGAGATGACATGAGATGTGTGAGATGACATAAGGTGTGTGAGATGACATGAGATGTGTGAGATGACATAAGGTGTGTGAGATGACATGAGATGTGTGAGATGACATAAGGTGTGTGAGATGACATGAGATGTGTGAGATGTGTGAGATGACATGAGGTGTGTGAAATGACATAAGGTTGTGAGATGACATAATGTGTGTGAGATGACATGAGGTGTGTGAGATGACATGAGATGTGTGAGATGACATGAGGTGTGTGAGATGACATGAGGTGTGTGAGATGACATGAGGTGTGTGAGATGACATAAGGTGTGTGAGATGACATGAGGTGTGTGAGATGACATGAGGTGTGTGAGGTGTGTGAGATGACATGAGGTGTGTGAGATGACATGAGGTGTGTGAGGTGTGTGAGATGACATGAGGTGTGTGAGATGACATGAGATGTGTGAGATGACATGAGGTGTGTGAGATGACATGAGGTGTGTGAGATGTGTGAGATGACATAAGGTGTGTGAGATGACATGAGGTGTGTGAGATGACATGAGGTGTGTGAGATGACATGAGGTGTGTGAGATGACATGAGGTGTGTAAGATGACATAAGGTGTGTGAGATGATATGAGATGTGTGAGATGACATGAGGTGTGTGAGATGACATAAGGTGTTAGAGATGACATAATGTGTGTGAGATGACATGAGGTGTATGAGGTGTGTGAGATGACATGAGGTGTGTGAGATGACATGAGGTGTGTGAGATGACATGAGGTGTGTGAGATGACATGAGATGTGTGAGATAACATGAAGTGTGTGAGATGACATGAGGTGTGTGAGATGACATAAGGTGTGTGAGATGACATGAGGTGTGTGAGATGACATGAGGTGTGTGAGATGACATAATGTGTGTGAGATGACATGAGGTGTATGAGGTGTGTGAGATGACATGAGGTGTGTGAGATGACATAAGGTGTGTGAGATGACATGAGGTGTGTGAGATGACATGAGGTGTGTGAGATGACATAATGTGTGTGAGATGACATGAGGTGTGTGAGATGACATGAGGTGTATGAGGTGTGTGAGATGACATGAGGTGTGTGAGATGACATGAGGTGTGTGAGATGACATGAGGTGTGTGAGATGACATGAGGTGTGTGAGGTGTGTGAGATGACATGAGGTGTGTGAGATGACATAAGGTGTTAGAGATGACATAATGTGTGTGAGATGACATGAGGTGTATGAGGTGTGTGAGATGACATGAGGTGTGTGAGATGACATAATGTGTGTGAGATGACATGATATGTGTGAGATGACATGAGATGTGTGAGATGACATGAGGTGTGTGAGATGACATGAGATGTGTGAGATGACATGAGGTGTGTGAGATGACATGAGATGTGTGAGATGTGTGAGATGACATGAGGTGTGTGAGATGACATGAGGTGTGTGAGATGACATGAGATGTGTGAGATGATATGAGATGTGTGAGATGACATGAGATGTGTGAGATGACATGAGATGTGTGAGATGACATGAGGTGTGTGTGAGATGACATGAGGTGTGTGAGATGACATGAGGTGTGTGTGAGATGACATGAGGTGTGTGTGAGATAACATGATGTGTGTGAGATGACATGAGGTGTGTGAGATGACATGAGATGACATGAGATGACATGAGGTGTGTGAGATGACATGATGTATGTGAGATGACATGATATGTGTGAGATGACATGAGATGTGTGAGATGACATGAGGTGTGTGAGATGTGTGAGATGACATGAGGTGTGTGAAATGTGTGAGATGACATGAGGTGTGTGAGGTGTGTGAGATGACATGAGATGTGTGAGATGACATGAGGTGTGTGAGATGACATGAGATGTGTGAGATGACATGAGATGTGTGAGATGACATGAGGTGTGTAATATGACATGAGGTGTGTGAGATGACATGAGGTGTGTGAGATGACATGAGGTGTGTGAGATGAGATGAGATGTGTGAGATGGCAAGAGATGTGTGAGATGACATGAGGTGTGTGAGATGACATGAGGTGTGTGAGATGAGATGAGATGTGTGAGATGACATGAGATGTGTGAGATGACATGAGGTGTGTGAGATGACATGAGGTGTGTGAGATGACATGAGGTGTGTGAGATGACATGAGGTGTGTGAGATGACATGAGGTGTGTGAGATGAGATGAGATGTGTGAGATGGCAAGAGATGTGTGAGATGACATGAGATGTGTGAGATGACATGAGGTGTGTGAGATGACATGAGATGTGTGAGATGGCATGAGATGTGTGAGATGACATGAGATGTGTGAGATGACATGAGGTGTGTGAGATGACATGAGATGTGTGAGATGACATGAGGTGTGAGAGATGACATAAGGTGTGTGAGATGACATGAGATGTGTGAGGTGTGTGAGGTGTGTGAGATGACATGAGATGTGTGAGATGACGAGGTGTGTGAGATGACATGAGGTGTGTGAGATGACATGAGGTGTGTGAGATGACATGAGGTGTGTGAGATGACATAAGGTGTGTGAGATGACATGAGATGTGTGAGGTGTGTGAGATGACATGAGGTGTGTGAGATGACATGAGGTGTGTGAGATGACATGAGGTGTGTGAGATGACATGAGATGTGTGAGATGACATGAGGTGTGTGAGATGACATGAGGTGTGTGAGGTGTGTGAGATGACATGAGATGTGTGAGATGACATAAGGTGTGTGAGATGACATGAGATGTGTGAGATGACATAAGGTGTGTGAGATGACATGAGATGTGTGAGATGACATAAGGTGTGTGAGATGACATAAGGTGTGTGAGATGATATGAGGTGTGTAAGATGACATGAGGTGTGTGAGATGACATGAGGTGTGTGAGATGACATGAGGTGTGTGAGATGACATAAGGTGTGTGAGATGACATGAGGTGTGTGAGATGTGTGAGATGACATAAGTTGTGTGAGATGACATAAGGTGTGTGAGATGACATAAGGTGTGTGAGATGACATGAGATGTGTGAGATGACATGAGGTGTGTGAGATGATATGAGGTGTGTGAGATGACATGAGATGTGTGAGATGACATGAGGTGTGTGAGATGACATGAGATGTGTGAGATGACATAAGGTGTGTGAGATGACATAAGGTGTGTGAGATGACATGAGATGTGTGAGATGTGTGAGATGACATAAGGTGTGTGAGATGACATAAGGTGTGTAAGATGACATGAGGTGTGTGAGATGACATGAGGTGTGTGAGATGACATGAGGTGTGTGAGATGATATGAGGTGTGTGAGATGACATAAGGTGTGTGAGATGACATGAGGTGTGTAAGATGACATAAGGTGTGTGAGATGATATAAGGTGTGTGAGATGACATAAGGTGTGTAAGATGACATGAGGTGTGTGAGATGACATGAGGTGTGTGAGATGACATGAGGTGTGTGAGATGACATAAGGTGTGTGAGATGACATGAGGTGTGTGAGATGACATGAGGTGTGTGAGATGATATGAGGTGTGTGAGATGACATAAGGTGTGTGAGATGACATGAGGTGTGTAAGATGACATAAGGTGTGTGAGATGACATAATGTGTGTGAGATGACATGAGGTGTATGAGGTGTGTGAGATGACATGAGGTGTGTGAGATGACATAATGTGTGTGAGATGACATGAGGTGTGTGAGATGACATGAGGTGTGTGAGGTGTGTGAGATGACATGAGATGTGTGAGATGACATGATATGTGTGAGATGACATGAGATGTGTGAGATGACATGAGGTGTGTGAGATGACATGAGGTGTGTGAGATGACATGAGGTGTGTGAGATGACATAAGGTGTGTGAGATGACATGAGGTGTGTGAGATGACATGAGGTGTGTGAGATGATATGAGGTGTGTGAGATGACATAAGATGTGTGAGATGACATGAGGTGTGTAAGATGACATAAGGTGTGTGAGATGATATAAGGTGTGTGAGATGACATAAGGTGTGTAAGATGACATGAGGTGTGTAAGATGACATAAGGTGTGTGAGATGATATAAGGTGTGTGAGATGACATAATGTGTGTGAGATGACATGAGGTGTGTGAGGTGTGTGAGATGACATGAGGTGTGTGAGATGACATGAGGTGTGTGTGAGATGACATAAGGTGTGTGAGATGATATAAGGTGTGTGAGATGACATAAGGTGTGTGAGATGACATAAGGTGTGTGAGATGACATGAGGTGTGTAAGATGACATGAGATGTGTGAGATGACATGAGGTGTGTGAGATGACATGAGATGTTTGAGATGACATGAGGTGTGTAAGATGACATGAGATGTGTGAGATGACATGAGGTGTGTGAGATGACATGAGGTGTGTGAGATGACATGAGGTGTGTGAGATGACATGAGGTGTGTGAGATGACATGAGGTGTGTGAGATGACATGAGGTGTGTGAGATGACATGAGGTGTATGAGGTGTGTGAGATGACATAAGGTGTGTGAGGTGTGTGAGATGGCAAGAGGTGTGTGAGATGGTATAAGGTGTGTGAGATGACATAAGGTGTGTGAGATGACATGAGGTGTGTGAGATGACATGATGTGTATGAGGTGTGTGAGATGACATGAGGTGTGTGAGATGGCAAGAGGTGTGTGAGGTGTGTGAGATGTGTGAGGTGTGTGAGGTGTGTGAGGTGTGTGAGGTGTGAGAGTGAGCCCCACCTTTACAGAACTCCATCTCATTGTAGACTTTGTGAATTTCCACAGAAAACTGAAGTTTGCAGTTAAATTTGTTGTGTTTTGGGTAATACCTCCATGTACATAAAGGTCTAGGCCAATGCAAACAGCGGAATGATGGTACCTGGGGCTAAGGTGGTGGGGTTTAAGAGCTTATTAGAGGCTGTAGGATGGGGTTTAATGGTTAGTTGATGTTGTAGGGGTAGAGTTAAAGATTACGTGTATCAATGAGAAAATGTTAATTTGGAATTGACATATAAATGTTCTAAATCTGCGACCTACAATAAGAAAGTGGAGTTATCCTGGGCTATGGAAGTAGGGTTCGCGAGTGATTACACAATATAAGCTCCCTGGCGACTAATACTGGCGCCAGAGCGCGCAGAGCGCGCAGAGCTCCGTACCCCCCAAGAGAACCTAATCACCAGGGGCCCGACAGGCTTGTAGTACATCCAGCCCCCTTGTCGGAAGAAGAGTCCGTTTAATGGCATCGCGGCTCTGGACATTTCGAGCGTCCGTTCAATCTTCTCCTCCTCGAAGGCGATTCCGGTGCCGCTGCCGCCGAATAGCCACGCCCACGTCTCCGTCGTGGTGTTGTGGGCGTAACACGGCGAGATGGTGTGGGCGTAACGGGGCCGGGCCGAGGTATTCAGGCTTGTGGCTACTTCAGGAGCGGAGGGGTGGGGGTGGGGGAGGAGGAGTATTACTAGGTGCAGGGGTGTGGCTACTTCAGGAGTGGAGGGGGGGGTGGGGGGGGAGGAGTATTACTAGGTGCAGGGGCGTGGCTACTTATAAGGGGCGTGACTATATGCGATATACATGATTACTCACGTGAGTCATGGCTACGAGTGAGAGAGGTGAACATATGTGTGAGAAGTTATTACGTATTACGTGAACATGTTAATGTGAACTAAATAAGATATAATTATAATACGCGAGAATGAATGATTGGTGTACTCCTTTAGTACAGTTGAAGCTGTCATAAGCAAGTAATATGCTGTAAGTAGGATATATGGCATTTTAATATCTTTAAGATCTATAAACAAGAAGATTTAGTTTAAAACAGAATTGTAATAGGAAGTGGATTTAAAGTAAGATACTGGATGTCTGAATTTCTTACTAACTGATATGTTTCTTTTGAACTTTTCTATATAAAGCAGTAAATCCCTCAGTTTCTAAATTAATATATGTCAAT
>OZ038314.1:33498830-33528830 GCA_964035775.1 Osedax frankpressi
TATGTCAATATATATATATATATATATATATATATATATATATTTATATATAGATGTAGATATATTTATTATGACTTTTATTATCTGAAGATAAATGTATTATGATATCGTACAATTATATAAACATGCTTAATATCTATTATGAGTTACTGGAAGTAAACAAACAATGGGATGAGTAACCAGTAAGAGGAGAAGAATATTCTACAACAATGGTTTCATTTCGGCTGACAACGGTGAGATTTCTGTACAGACCAGAAGTGGAGCAGAAGCTTGCCAACATTACTTGATGTTTTATACCTTCATATACGTAGACATGAGACTAGAAGTGTGAGGTAGAGAGGGTTATAAGGGGGGAGTAAGGGGTGAGGTAGAGAGGGTTATAAGGGGGGAGTAAGGGGTGAGGTAGAGAGGGTTATGAGGAGGGGTAATGGGTGAGGTAGAGAGGGTTATAAGGGGGGGAGTAAGGGGTGAGGTAGAGAGGGTTATGAGGGGGGAGTAAGGGGTGAGGTAGAGAGGGTTATAAGGGGGGAGTAAGGGGGGAGGTAGAGAGGGTTATGAGGTGGGGTAATGGGTGAGGTAGAGAGAGTTATGAGGTGGGGTAATGGGTGAGGTAGAGAGGGTTATGAGGTGGGAGTAAGGGGTGAGGTAGAGAGAGTTATGAGGTGGGGTAATGGGTGAGGTAGAGAAGGTTATAAGGAGGTGTAAGGGGTGAGGTAGAGAGGATTATGAGGTGGGGTAAAGGGTGAGGTAGAGAGGGTTATGAGGTGGGGTAATGGGTGAGGTAGAGAGGATTATGAGGAGATATAAAGGGTGAAGTAGAGAGGGTTATGAGGTGGGGGTAAGGAATGAGGTAGAGAGGGTTATGAGGAGGTGTAAGGGCTGAAGTAGAGAGGATTATGAGAAGGGGTAAGGGGTAATGTAGGGTGGATTATGAGGAGGGGTAATGTAGGGTGGATTCTGAGGAGGGGTAAGGTAGGGAAGAGTATAAGGAGGGATAAGGTGTGAGGTAGAGAGGGGTATGAAGAGAGGTAGGGGGTAAGGTAGGGATGGGTATGATGAGGATTTGTGGTGTGAGACAGAGAGGTGTATGAGTCTTAGACATATATTATTGGGTGTGTAGAGGTTAGAGATAAGGAGTTAGAGATTAGGATAATTGAATTATTGAATATTGAAGGATTGGTTTAAAGGACAAAAGATTAGAATTTGGGAACATCTGAAGATAATTGTGACTATAGGTAAGAGATTGAAAAGTGTGGGAATTAAAGAAATATGTGGGAAGTAATTAAAGAAAGGATAGGTAGAGATTTGGTAAAGATTAATAATTAATGAAATAAGAGGTTTGGGAAGAAGTAAAAATGTATAACAATATAGTAACAATAGTTACTTACAAGTTATGTAAGACATATTGTGAAATGATGAGTTGAATATAATATAGATATGAATACAATGTAGATATGAATACAATGTAGATATGAATACAATGTAGATATGAATACAATGTAGTTATGAATACAATGTAGATATGAATACAATGTAGATATGAATACAATGTAGATATGAATACATAGAGTTGGAATATTTGAACAATATTTGAATATTACATTGTATATTACATTGTATATTGCATTGTATATTGCATTGTATATTGCATTGTATATTGAATTGTATATTACATTGCATATTACATTGTATATTGCATTGTATATTGCATTGTATATTACATTGTATATTACATTGTATATTGCATTGTATATTGCATTGTATATTACATTGTATATTGCATTGTATATTACATTGTATATTACATTGTATATTGCATTGTATATTATAATATACAATGCAATAGTATACTCATTATGCAATGTATACATTGCATAATGAGTATACTTGAGAAATAATATTAATGATCATTAATATTATTTTAAGATACATTTTTAGTTGATTTTTTTATTAAATTTTCCAGGGGTAGAATTGAACTGCGACCCCATCGATTGGTACTCAATACCTCACACTGTGGTGTGTAACAGCTATTACACCATAGGAGCACTTCTAATAACTAATTCTAATAACTAGATGTAAATACTATATGAGCTTTGCACTCGATAACAGACCTTCAGACAGTCTACTTTGATGTTCAGCATGGTGAATTGCATGGAATAGTTACTCGGAATGGTGTTGTTTTCATTTGGATGGGCACTGATCATCCAATAGAAGTACGTGGAATTGATGTAATTACGGACTCCTAATAATGGGGGGGGGACATTAGGGACCTAAATCTGAGGCATGAGAGGGCATCAGGGAACTATAATAGGGACAGCATAAGGGACAGTAGTAGGGGACAGTAGTAGGGGACAGTAGTAGGGGACATTAGTAGGGGATAACAGTAGGGGACAGTAGTAGGGGACAGCAGTAGGGGGGACATATAAATGATTAGGCAGGTGATGATATGATATATAGTATTGTTCTAATGAAATATGAGAATTGATTACAGTATGTGCTAACAATACATTATATAATAAGATATGTTTAGTTTTAATTAAAATATTTTAAAACAATACATTATATAACAAGTTATGTTTAGTTTTGATTACAGTATGTGGTAACAATACATTATATAATAAGATATGTTTAGTTTTAATTAAAATATTTAAAAACAATACATTATATAACAAGTTATGTTTAGTTTTGATTACAGTATGTGGTAACAATAGATTATATAATATGATATGTTCAATATTTAATTAAATATTTACTAACAATACATTATATGACAAGATATGTTTAATGTTTAATGTGATCATAGCTATAAAGAGATGACTTCATAACAATTAATTAACCATTAGAAAATGTGGTAATAATTCCTTCTTTAGCATTGTAAATCTTCACACGCCTCGAATAGATCTTGAAACAAGGCATGCCCTTTCTATTGTTTCATGTCGTAATGTTATGTAAGTGAGTAAGGAGATTATGTAAGTGAAATAGAATGTTATGTCAGTGAAATAGAATGTTATGTCAGTGAAATAGAATGTTATGTCAGTGAAATAGAATGTTATGTCAGTGAAATAGAATGTTATGTCAGTGAAATAGAATGTTATGTCAGTGAAATATAATGTTATGTTAGTGAAATAGAATGTTATGTCAGTGCAATATAATGTTATGTCTTACTTACTACATGAATCTAACCGAGGATCTCCAAAGTAGCCATCTTTACATTGGTCGCAGTTATCTCCCATTGTATTATTTATACAAACACAGGCTCCTGTTTGTCTGTCACACTCCGTTGTGGCTGAATGACCATTGCATTGACATTTGTGACAACCTGAGAGAGTGGTCAGCAAGTGGTCAGCAAGTGGGTGGGGAGTAGGTGGGTGAGGAGTGAGAGTGGGGAGTGAGAGGTTGGGGTGTGAGTGGGGAGTGAGAGAGTGGGGAGTGAGAGAGTGGGGAGTGAGAGAGTGGGGAGTGAGAGTGTGGGGTGAGAGTGTGGGGAGTGAGTGTGGGGAGTGAGAGGTTGGGGAGTGAGAGAGTGGGGAGAGAGAGAGTGGGGAGTGAGAGTGTAGGGAGTGAGAGAATGGGGAATGAGAGAGTGGGGATAGATAGAGTGGGGAGTGAGAGAGTGGGAAGTGAGAGAGTGGGGAGTGATAGAGTGCGACGTGAGAGTGTGGGGAGTGAGAGGGTGGGGAGTGAGAGTGTGGGGAGTGAGAGAGTGGGGAGTGAGAGAGTGAGAGTGTGTGGAGTGATAGTGGGGAGTGAGAGGTTGGGGAGTGAGAGTGGGGAGTGAGAGTGGGGAGTGAGAGGTTAGGAAGTGAGAGCGTGGGGAGTCATAGAGTGGGGAGTGAGAGTGTGGGGAGTGAGAGTGGGGAGTGAGAGATTGGGGAATGAGAGAGTGGGGAGTGAGAGAGTGGTTAGTGAGAGAGTGGGGAGAGAGAGAGTGGGGATTGGTAATTTAGTCACTTTACACTCACCTAAACTGGTTGTAGCATTTCCGTAGGTGCCCGTTTGACAAAGTTCGCAATTATGTCCAGTGGTATGGTGGAGACAGTCATAACAATCGCCTATATAACTGCAGTAACTATAGAGGTGGAGATGGTGTAGAGGTAGTGTAGAGAGTTAGTGTAGAGAGTTAGTGTAGAGTTAGTGAAGAGAGTTAGTGTTGAGAGTTAATGTAGAGAGTTAGTGTAGAGAGTTAATGTAGAGAGTTAGTGTAGAGAGTTAGTGAAGAGAGTTAGTGTATAGAGTTAGTGTAGAGTTAGTGAAGAGAGTTAGTGTTGAGAGTTAATGTAGAGAGTTAGTGTAGAGAGTTAGTGTAGAGTTAGTGTAGAGAGTTAGTGTAGAGAGTTAGTGTAGAGAGTTAGTGTTGAGAGTTAATATAGAGGGTTAGTGTAGAGAGTTAATGTAGAGAGTTAGTGTAGAGAGTTAGTTTAGAGAGTTAGTGTAGAGTTAGTGTAGAGAGTTAGTGTAGAGTTAGTGAAGAGAGTTAGTGTTGAGAGTTAATGTAGAGAGTTAGTGTAGAGAGTTAGTGTAGAGTTAGTGTAGAGAGTTAGTGTAGAGAGTTAGTGTAGAGAGTTAGTGTTGAGAGTTAATATAGAGGGTTAGTGTAGAGAGTTAATGTAGAGAGTTAGTGTAGAGAGTTAGTGAAGAGAGTTAGTGTATAGAGTTAGTGTAGAGAGTTAGTGTAGAGAGTTAGTGTAGAGAGTTAGTGTTGAGAGTTAGTGAAGAGAGTTAGGGTAGAGAGTTAGTGTAGAGAGTTAGTGTAGAGAGTTAGTGTTGAGAGTTAGTGAAGAGAGTTAGTGTAGAGAGTTAGTTTAGAGAGTTAGTGTAGAGAGTCAGTGAAGAGAGTTAGTGTTGAGAGTTAGTGTAGAGAGTTAGTGTTGAGAGTTAGTGAAGAGAGTTAGTGTAGAGAGTTAGTTTAGAGAGTTAGTGTAGAGAGTCAGTGAAGAGAGTTAGTGGTGAGAGTTAGTGTTGAGAGTTAGTGTAGAGAGTTAGTGTAGAGAGTTGGTGTTGAGAGTTAGTGTAGAGAGTTAGTGTAGAGAGTTAGTTTAGAGAGTTAGTGTAGAGAGTCAGTGAAGAGAGTTAGTGGTGAGAGTTAGTGTTGAGAGTTAGTGTAGAGAGTTAGTGTATAGAGTTAGTGTAGAGAGTTAGTGTAGAGAGTTAGTGTAGAGAGTTAGTGTTGAGAGTTAGTGAAGAGAGTTAGGGTAGAGAGTTAGTGTAGAGAGTTAGTGTAGAGAGTTAGTGTTGAGAGTTAGTGAAGAGAGTTAGTGTAGAGAGTTAGTTTAGAGAGTTAGTGTAGAGAGTCAGTGAAGAGAGTTAGTGTTGAGAGTTAGTGTAGAGAGTTAGTGTTGAGAGTTAGTGAAGAGAGTTAGTGTAGAGAGTTAGTTTAGAGAGTTAGTGTAGAGAGTCAGTGAAGAGAGTTAGTGGTGAGAGTTAGTGTTGAGAGTTAGTGTAGAGAGTTAGTGTAGAGAGTTGGTGTTGAGAGTTAGTGTAGAGAGTTAGTGTAGAGAGTTAGTTTAGAGAGTTAGTGTAGAGAGTCAGTGAAGAGAGTTAGTGGTGAGAGTTAGTGTTGAGAGTTAGTGTAGAGAGTTAGTGTAGAGAGTTGGTGTTGAGAGTTAGTGTAGAGAGTTAGTGTAGAGAGTTAGTGTAAGAACTAGTGTAAGGACTGTATTTTCAAATACCTGTGTTCATTACATCCACAAGACTGTTCACAATGTGCTCCTATCCAACCAATGGAACAATCGCAAAATAAATATTTCGTACAGTTACCATGAACACATTTGGGAAAACATCTAGGGTGAAATAGAAAATATAAATAATAAACAACACTTATTTTATTATAATTATTATAAATATTTGATCTACTTTTTAAATATAATTAGTTCTTAACCAAACGCAAACCCTACCACGTCATCATTGATGTGAATTTATAATATATAGATCTATTAACCATGTACCACTAGCCATACACCAGCCCTAGCTCCACTAATCCTATAACCCCACCTTAACTCTACTGATCCTATAACCCCACCTTAACTCTACTAATCCTATAACCCCACCTTAGCTCCACTAATCCTATAACCCACCCTAGCTCCAATAATCCATAACCTCGCCTTAACTCCACTAATCCTATAACCCCGCCCAGGCACCACTAACGTGAGATTACAGTGTTTAAAGCCGTCCCCGCTGTACCCGTCTATACAAATGCAAGTGTAGCCGTTGACTTTATCTACACACTTTGCATTCTGGGTACAGGTGTAGAGATTCATGCGACACTCGTCCACCAGGGGGCACTGGTAGGTGGACCATGACGCTGTTTATGATGGGGTGGACTAGTTGGTTAGGTTATGGGGTTATTATAGGGTTAAGTTATGGGTTTATTATAGGGTTAAGTTATGGGTTTATTATAGGGTTAAGTTATGGGGTTATAAAATTAAAAAAGTTTACCAGTGTTGTTTAGAGTCTCATTAAATTTAGTTTTTCCTCCACGGTTCCATTTCATCTTAATATATTCCTCAGTGCAATTGGGTGATTGTCCTTATCAATAAAGTAAGAACAATGGGATAAGATAGTAAACAAAGAGACGAGAATCTTTACAAGATCTTTAGAGCTATAGATTATCTTTGATATTTAGATATAATCTTAAATAAAATCTCAATCAGTATTCGGCGCATTGATTACAGTTATTACTATAAATAGAGTTCTCTATTGTTACAATAATATCTATGAATTATCATATTTCATATTCGGCTTCATTGTTCATTATATACTTCACAAAAGTACTTTTAGAATCTATAAACATATTTTGCGAATGTAGGTTTAAAAAATTTCTACTCATCAACAAATTTTACGAATTTTACGAAGAAAATTTAAGTAAATATTATGGTGATTATATATTCTAGGTCGGGGTTGAAGGTTCAAAGGTTAAAAGGGGAGTCGACGAACCGTTGTGGAGGTATTCGAAGCACCGGCCATTTAAAGGATTGCGTTCGGGTGCGCACCACCCACACCCATAGGCCTCCATGCAGGACCCGCAGTCGGGGTAGTTACGGCAGAGGCTACAGCGGTTTAGACCAACTGAAACGAGGAGTCGACGTGGGGATAGGGGCAGACGGGGTCGTAAGACGAAGGTAGAGCGGGTGGGTGGAGTTAAAGAGGGACCGGGGAGATATTTTGTAGGTTATCAATACACCCGTAATTACATCAAATTCTCCAATATCTCCGGATGTTTCAACTGGCAAACCTTTTCCCAGCTTCCCTAACTCCCATCATATTAGCTACTGATTATATCGCCTCTATTTGAAGTCAACAGTTTCACTCTGGTGTAAATGATTTGTTTACCAACCAGTAAACAAATCTTTTGACAGGTCCGCAAAAATAACAAATAATATAAAATTATAATATTATCAAATTATTGTATTGCAATTGTGAAATATAAAAAATGAAATGACCTGGATTTATTACTGGGTAGTCCTTAGAGATCATATTTAACCCTATCCCTGCACCCAATAGCCCACCGACAAAGCTATCCCCCCGCCCACAGTATATTGCCTTTACACACCATTGATAATAGATTTGCCCTCGGGTCTGGCGTAGCGGTCCTTCCAGACTCCCATGGTGCCGGACGTGAAGAGTGCCTGGTAATCAATGGAGTCGAAGCACACCTGCAATCTTAAACTCCACGTGCAGTCAAAGGCGCCATGGCTAATGCATGCGATGCACGAAAAGCTTCTGCGGGGTCGAGATGGGGTCGAGGTGGGGTCGAGGGATGGGTTAGTGAGGGGTTAAGGAGTAGCTAAGGGTGAGGTTAAGATCTGGTAAAGGGATATTTTACACTGGAGCTAGGTGGGGTTATAGGATTAATGGAGCTAGGGTGGGGTTATCGGATTAGTGGGGTTATCGGATTAGTGGGGTTATAGGATTAGTGGAGCTATAGTGGGGTTTTCGGATTAGTGGAATTAATGTATGAGTTATAGGATTAGTGTAGTTAAGGTGGGTTTATAGGATTAGTGGAGCATGGGTGGGGTTATAGGATTAATGGAGTTAAAGTGGGGTTATATGATGAGCTAAGACTGGAGTAGGGCTAGTGATACAAGGTGTATATTTCGTAAAAAGGTCCGATATTAATTAAGTAAAATATAAAGAAATTCTTGTGAATAGAAAACTATAGTTTTAATGTTTTGATTATTATTTTTAATAATCTGGGGACAAACAATTCCTTACATGTACAGTGTACAATGTAAATAGTAGTGTACACTGTACATAGTAGTGTACACTGTACATAGTAGTGTACACTGTACATAGTAGTGTACACTGTACATAGTAGTGTACGCTGTACATAGTAGTGTACGCTGTACATAGTAGTGTACGCTTAACATAGTAGTGTACGCTGTACATAGTAGTGTACGCTGTACATAGTAGTGTACGCTGTACATAGTAGTGTACACTGTACATAGTAGTGTACACTGTACATAGTAGTGTACACTGTACATAGTAGTGTACGCTGTACATAGTAGTGTACGCTGTACATAGTAGTGTACACTGTACATAGTAGTGTACACTGTACATAGTAGTGTACACTGTACATAGTAGTGTACGCTGTACATAGTAGTGTACACTGTACATAGTAGTGTACGCTGTACATAGTAGTGTACACTGTACATAGTAGTGTACGCTGTACATAGTAGTGTACACTGTACATAGTAGTGTACGCTGTACATAGTAGTGTACGCTGTACATAGTAGTGTACGCTGTACATAGTAGTGTACAATGCACATATGAGTGTACAATGCACATAGTAGTGTACACTGTACATAGTAGTGTACGCTGTACATAGTAGTGTACGCTGTACATAGTAGTGTACGCTGTACATAGTAGTGTACGCTGTACATAGTAGTGTACGCTGTACATAGTAGTGTACGCTGTACATAGTAGTGTACGCTGTACATAGTAGTGTACGCTGTACATAGTAGTGTACGCTGTACATAGTAGTGTACGCTGTACATAGTAGTGTACGCTGTACAATGTGTAGTGTACAATGCACAATATTGGTGTATCCGGTAGGAACATGGAATATTATATAAGTGGTGAATATAGTGGGCGTGGTCATAGTGGGCGTGGCTATAGCGAGCATGCGTATAGTGGGCGTGGCTAGAGTGGAGCTAGAGTTTTACTAACCCTACACAGCTCGTAGGATTATATATTGTTATGAGTGGGAAACGGCTTTTGCGTACACACCCACGGTGAGTGTAATTCCACACACATAGATCTGATATCTTAATGGGGTTTGGATATAGACAGATTAGTTGATATTATCTTGTATGTATGTAGATGTGTGTGCGTGTGTGTGTGTGTGTGTGTGTGTATGCGTGTGTGTGTATGTGTGTACATGTGTGTGTATGTGTGTGTATGTGTGTGTGTGTGTGTGTGTGTGGGTGTAGAATTATGTGCCTGTATACGTGTATGTGCATGTGTGTGTGTGTATGTGTGTGTATGTACATGTGTGTGTGTGTGTTTTCGATTGTGTTGAAGATAAAAAAAGATACAATAATTATTATTAGTTTCACGTAAACATGAAGCTTTTTAGCTTACGCTTGAAACTGTTTGGTAATATTGTGGGAGACAATAATGGTTAGGAAGTCGATAACATTTATATATGTGTGTGTGTGTGTGTGTGTAGGTGTGCGCGTGTGTAGGTGTGCGCGTGTGTAGGTGTGTGTATAGGTATGTGTGCATGTGTGTGTGTATTTGTCAACAATATGATGTAACATTAATATAATTTTATAAAAAAATATATATATACATAATGTATTACTAACGCAGAGAAATATATTTTATTATATAATATAATAACTAAAATGACCTCATTGGTTTCCTGGATATATTCGTTTCTAATTATTAATTAATCATTTATTAATATATTAATTATAAATTAAAATATTAATTTATTAATTATATTAAAGTAATAATATATTAAATATAAAATTATTTATTAATATATCAAATGTAAGATTAACAAACTATTGAGGTACTAACCCAATTACACATGCTGACTGTAGCTAGGGAATTACAATGATTGCAAAATCCAGCCTTTAAAACCAGGTGGTCATCTGAGGTGGTCAAGTGATAGAGAATAGGGATATGGTGGGAAGGGTGTATAAGGAGTGTAATATGTAGTATAATTGAGTGCTAATGTACGAGTGAGTGGTGTAGTGAGTGCTGTAGTGAGTGGTGTGGTGTGTGATGAGTGGTATGGTACGTGGTGAGATGTGTGGTGTGAGATAAGTGGTATAATATAAATGTACATGTAGGAATTTATCATTTTGTATAATTATATAATATTTGGTTGGTGCTGGTTGTTATGGTGCTAGTAGTATGGGAGGAGAGGCCGTAGTGGGGCTAGTTGTATTTGTGGTGGGGCTAGTTGTATTTGTGGTGGGGCTAGTTGTATTTGTGGTGGGGGTAGTTGTATTTGTGGTGGGGCTAGTTGTATTTGTGGTGGGGGTAGTTGTATTTGTGGTGGGGCTAGTTGTATTTGTGGTGGGGCTAGTTGTATTTGTGGTGGGGCTAGTTGTATTTGTGGTGGGGCTAGTTGTATTTGTGGTGGGGCTAGTTGTATTTGTGGTGGGGCTAGTTGTATTTGTGGTGGGGCTAGTTGTATTTGTGGTGGGGCTAGTTGTATTTGTGGTGGGGCTAGTTGTATTTGTGGTGGGGCTAGTTGTATTTGTGGTGGGGCTAGTTGTATTTGTGGTGGGGCTAGTTGTATTTGTGGTGGGGGTAATGCCAGGGTGGTGGTCGGGTAGCTCAAACCCGTTATCTGGTTACTGGATCTGGTCAGGCAACTCCGGGTGTCTATATTCCAGGCACACGAAGAATCGATGAGACACGACAGACAATTATTACTCAGAAGACAAGAGGCGCCGTTGGTGTGGTAGGGTTCCAGGTGGTTCGAGGTGATGGTCTGCGCGAAGGGGGCGTGGTTACAGAATGGAACCGATTAGTATTCGAAGGTGTTTGGCGTTAGGTTACGAATGCGAATTAGAAGTTAGTGGATATGGAAGGAGAGGATAATAGGCGAAGACTGGAGTTAGATAAGAGAGAAGGTTCAAATGAAAGTACAAACAATGGTGGATATGATAATCTAAATTAGAAATTAAGATGAAGTTAGGTACAAAATATAGACATAGAGTAAAAATTGAGAAGGAAAAGTAAGTAATAAAGATTGAGATAAAAAGTAAGTAATAAAGCAAGAAAGTATTTCAGAGAAGTAAGAAATAAAATATGATATCAATTAATAGACAAAGTAAACATAAAGTAAGACAGAAAGTAATAAGTAATTAAGACATAAAGTAATAAGTAAATAAAACATAAAGTAAGAAAGAAAGTAATAAGTAAATAATACATAAAGTAAGAAAGAAAGTAATAAGTAAATAATACATAAAGTAAGAAAGAAAGTAATAAGTAAATAATACATAAAGTAAGAAAGAAAGTAATAAGTAAATAAGTAAATAAGACATAAAGTAAGACAGAGATTAAAACATGAGATAAGATATACCTTTAGACAACTAGATTATGTCTAAGCACTAAATTAAATGATAAAAACCGCAAAGTATGAATCTCCGTAAGTTTTCCACTGCATGTAACTGTGAACATCTTTAGTTACATTCAAATGTGTTCTTAGGTATTGTAAATCCTGAGGGAGGTATATTGTGGTGATGTGGGGTGGGGTGGGGTGAGGTGGGGTGGGGTGGGGTCGGGTTGGGTGGGGTGGAGTGGAGTGTAGTAGAGTGGAGTGGGTGGGGTGGGGTGGAGTGAGGTGGGGTGGGGTGGGGTGGAGTGAGGTGGAGTGGGGTGGGGTGGGGTGGGGTGAGGTGGGGTGGAGTGTAGTAGAGTGGAGTGGGTGGAGTGGGGTGAGGTGGGGTGGGGTGGAGTGGTGCGGTGATGTGAGTGGGGTGGTGTGTGGTGGAGTGGTGTGGGGTGGAGTGGCGTGGGATAGGGTGGTGTGTATGTGTGAATACATTTATTAACCACAAAGAATTTAACGTATTAATAAATGTTCTACAATGTGTTAACGAATAAAAAAGGTAGGTTTTATAAACTTGGGAGGGCATTATTCTCATCTAAGGCAGGAAGTTGTTTAGTTTGCGTTTAAACACATTAATTGTGGCAGTGGGAGATAGCAGTTTTTTTTGGGAAGGTGATTACATTTATTTGGAGCCAGCAGATGAAAGCTTTTGTTACCAGTCAAATTTAATGTCACGGGATTTAGTGAGAGGGTTATTAGGTGGGAAGATCGTAGATTTCTGCAATTTGTCTTAAGTTGTGTGGTTGGTCATAAGTCCGGGTTATTTGAAATAGCGTTAGTAGTTTATAGTCGATGGAATTAGCAGTTGATATCCAGTTTACTCGTAATCGTTAGTCTGTAATGCTTGTAGTATTGCCATATTGTTTGGGTTTATAAATATTATGAATACTTCTGTTAATAATTAAATAATTACGTCAACTTTTTTAAAGTGTAGTCTTAAGGGGCATTCACACAGAGCTTTTTACAGTTTTTAAGCTGCCTAATTAGGCAGCTTTAAGCTGCAGAAAAAGCTGGTAATTTAAAATGCGTTCACACTGAAAAAGCTAGAAAAAGCTCGAATAAAAAAGCTTGAGCTGTCACTTTGAGCTTAATGTAAATACGCCCATATTTAAACCGTTATTTAATACGCACATATTTAAATTATATACAAATTATATTAATATTACAATACAATGAATACCAAATCACGTCGTATACGATCACTACTATTAATATTATATTTAAATCGGCAGATATTAAAACATCCATGTTAAAATAAAATTAAATAATATTAACAAAGAAATGAATCTGTCAATAAATAATAAATTTGCATAAATCAACAAAGAAAATCAGCTGTCAATCAAAAGGTTAACAAATAAGGTGCATTCAGCCAGCTTTCTGCTGACCTTTAGGCTAGAAATATTGGACATGTTCTACTTTGATAAAAAAGCAGAAATAAGCATAAAAAAGCAGAAAAAAGCTAGAAATATTGAACATATCTCGAATCCAGCAGAAAGCTGCCTAATTAGGCAGCTTAAAAGCTGTAAAAAAGCTCTGTGTGAATGCCCCTTTAGTCTGTCCAGTTAGTAAAGTATTACAATAGTTTAGTCGAGATAATATTAGCGAATGTGTAAGTAAAGTGGCAGTGTTTTTATTTATGTAGGTCAGAGTTTATTAAAGTTATATAAATTATAAGCAGAGGTCTGTTTCAGTGAAAATAAATGTTGGTTCAAGTTTAATTTGTAGTCAAATTCGACTCCGAGATATTTTAATCGGAGAGTCATTTATGAAAATCTTTGGGAATGCAGGTTCTGTTATTATTTAACAGTGGATATATTGATGAGGTATTGTTTAGTAGAGTTCAGTAGTAATTAATTTGTCTTCAGCCAGTTATGTAAGTCAGTAAGACAGTTCTATAGTTGATTTGATGAGTCTATGTTAGAGTGTAATTCAATTTCATCAGTGAAAAGATTATAATTGATATCTGGATGTTTATTAAATATATATTGAATGGGAGTTAAAAATATTGCGTTCTGTGGAATGTTGTGGTATAGGGAGGAATGGTGCAGTGAGGAGTGGGGTGATGGGGTTAGGGTAGGGTGCAGTAGGGTGGAGTAGGGTGGAGTAGGGTAGTGCGGGTGGGGTGGAGTGGAGTGGATGGATAGATATCTAGATCAAATAATTATTATAATTATATTGTTAGTATTCATTAATTATATTCATTATAAAAGTAATAATCAATAAATTTGACAATTTATCGACAAATTCATTTTTAATTCATAATTTAATAATCTATAAATAAAATTTAAAAATAATTAACTATTATATATTTATTTGTTTAGTCAGTTATTGGAGAGAAGAGAAAGTAGAAGATAACGAGAGTAGATATAAGTGAGGAGATGGAGTGAGGAGATGGAGTGAGGAGATGGAGTGAGGAGATAGAGTGAGGAGATGGAGTGAGGAGATGGAGTGAGGAGATAGAGAGATGATATAAGTGAGATAGAGAGAGGAGATAAAGTGAGGAGATGGAGTAAGGAGATGGAGTGAGGAGATGGAGTGAGGAGATGGAGTGAGGAGATGGAGTGAGGAGATAATTTAGGAGATAAAGTGAGGAGATAGAGTGAGGAGATAAAGTGAGGAGAAAGTGTGAATCTTAACTTACAATTTCAATGTAGAAGCTTTGTGTGCCAACATGGAAGATATAATCAGAAGAGGATCTCGGATTTGTACGACGAGTGTAATTGAAACTAGAGGTGCCATATTTCTTACTCTTCTCCAGGAGGAGACACTGGGATATAGGAGTGGGGTTGTAGGGGTGAGAGAAGGGTGGGGTTGTAGTGGTGAGAGAAGGGTGGGGTTGTAGAGGTGAGAGAAGGGTGGGGTTGTAGGGGTGAGAGAAGGGTGGGGTTGTAGAGGTGAGAGAAGGGTGGGGTTGTAGAGGTGAGAGAAGGGTGGGGTTGTAGAGGTGAGAGAAGGGTGGGGTTGTAGAGGTGAGAGAAGGGTGGGGTTGTAGAGGTGAGAGAAGGGTTGGGTTGTAGGGGTAAGAGAAGGGTGGGGTTGTAGAGGTGAGAGAAGGGTGGGGTTGTAGAGGTGAGAGAAGGGTGGGGTTGTAGAAGTGAGAGAAGGGTGGGGTTAAGACTAAGTGCAGTGAGGGGATGTAGGGGTGAGAGAAGGGTGGGGATGTAGGGGTGAGAGAAGGGTGGGGTTGTAGAGGTGAGAGAAGGGTGGGGTTGTAGAGGTGAGAGAAGGGTGGGGTTGTAGAGGTGAGAGAAGGGTGGGGTTGTAGAGGTGAGAGAAGGGTGGGGTTGTAGAGGTGAGAGAAGGGTGGGGTTGTAAGGGTGAAAGAAGGATGGGGTTGTAGAAGTGAGAGAAGGGTGGAGTTGTAGAGGTGAGAGAAGGGTGGGGTTGTAGAGGTGAGAGAAGGGTGAGGTTAAGACTAAGTGCAGTGAGGGGATGTAGGGGTGAGAGAAGGTTAGGGTTGTGAGAGAGTGCAGTGAGGGGATGTAGGGGTGAGATAAGGGTGGGGTTGTGAGAGAGTGCAGTGAGGGGATGTAGGGGTGAGAGAAGGGTGGGGTTGAGAGAGAGTAAGGGGTAATGGGGTTGAACTCCAAACCAATTTCAAGTCGGAGTGTTGCCTCCCTTCACAAATATTTAGTTTGGTTTTTATATTCTTGATGTTGAAATTCAATATTGTCCTATCTCTATTTACTGCATTCAACGGCCATATGAAGCCATAGGTCTTGATCTGAGTACAGTGCATGTGTAGGGTACCGGACGTGGGGGTGTACGTTGTAAAGGCGTAGGGTGTGGGGTTAATGGAGTGCGATGATCTAGAGAGATGAAGGAGTGTAATAAGGAGTGGAAATAAGTTGTGGAGTGGTAAATGTTACAAAGTGAATAGAAATGTAATAAAAAGTATTGTGAATTTACTAAATATCTAAATATAATCGGATATAAAAGAATTAGTATAAAATGTCATACTATATAATATTTGGTGTCAATAGCTATCAATAACAAAGATGGAAATGAAACACGGAAGTATAAAGAATAAATAATAAATGCATACTAAATGTATAATAAATGTATAATAGATAGATAATAGATAGATAATAGATGCATAATAGATGCATAATAGATGCATAATAGATGCATAAATGACGCATTATGAAAGTTTCACCACCAACCAGGGCTCCCCTGCTCTCTATGATATTAGATTCAATGGAGAAAACTTGAAATTCTGAGAGATGGTATGACAAGATACCAGCTGAGGCAATAATTCGTACCTGAAAGTGTGAATTGTATTGAGTTATTATTTTTAATTTGTTAGATTCTTGTCTTTTCCTCACCTACAAATTCCCTCGCCAAATATAAAAATCTTACCATAAAACTCTCTCCTTCTTCTAAACTCTCCCTTCTCTAAACTCTCCCTTTTCTAAACTCTCCCTTCTCTAAACTCTCCCTTCTCTAAACTCTCCCTTTTCTAAACTCTCCCTTTTCTAAACTCTCCCTTTTCTAAACTCTCCCTTCTCTAAACTCTCCCTTCTCTAAACTCTCCCTTTTCTAAACTCTCCCTTTTCTAAACTCTCCCTTTTCTAAACTCTCCCTTCTCTAAACTCTCCCTTTTCTAAACTCTCCCTTTTCTAAACTCTCCCTTCTCTAAACTCTCCCTTCTCTAAACTCTCCCTTTTCTAAACTCTCCCTTTTCTAAATTCTCCCTTTTCTAAACTCTCTCTTCTCTAAACTCTCCCTTTTCTAAACTTTCCCTTCTCTAAACTTTCCCTTCTCTAAACTCTCTCTTCTTTAAACTCTCCCTTCTCTAAACTCTCCCTTTTCTAAACTCTCTCTTCTCTAAACTCTCTCTTCTCTAAACTCTCTCTTCTTTAAACTCTCCCTTCTCTAAACTCTCTCTTCTCTAAACTCTCTCTTCTTTAAACTCTCCCTTCTCTAAACTCTCCCTTTTCTAAACTCTCCCTTTTCTAAACTCTCCCTTTTCTAAACTCTCCCTTTTCTAAACTCTCCCTTCTCTAAACTCTCCCTTCTCTAAACTCTCCCTTCTCTAAACTCTCTCTTTTATAAACTCTATCTTCTCTAAACTTTCCCTTCTCTAAACTATCTCTTCTCTAAACTCTCTCTTCTTTAAACTCTCCCTTCTCTAAACTCTCCCTTTTCTAAACTCTCCCTTTTCTAAACTCTCCCTTTTCTAAACTCTCCCTTCTCTAAACTCTCCCTTCTCTAAACTCTCCCTTCTCTAAACTCTCTCTTTTATAAACTCTATCTTCTCTAAACTTTCCCTTCTCTAAACTATCTCTTCTCTAAACTCTCGCTTCTCTAAACTCTCCCTTCTCTAAACTCTCCCTTCTCTAACCTCTCCCTTCTATAAACCCTCCCAATCTATATATTCCCTTAAACCTAACCAAAACTAACGTCATCTGGTTGTGAGAAGTTGGCTGGCATATTATATACCACCATAGTGAGACCGTTTTCGCGAATTGTATAGCATTGTGCTAGAGTGACCGCTGTGTCCAGTGGACGACTCCAATATAGAGTATTCTTACTATGCCAACACTCTAACGGCGTTAAAAAGGTAATACAGATAATAATAAAGGTACTAAAACAGTAATACAAATTAATCTACCAATTTGATTTATATATATATATTTATATACTTAAAATAATATATATTATTAGTATTATTATCTTTGTATAAAATTGATATTTACATAGACTAGTATAATTAAATGATAACTAATGTAAAAAATTATATTAGTGAATAATTATTTATACATATTTTAAAACCTTTTTGAAAATTTTGACATTTAGACTGTTTAGAGCACCATTTACAATTTTCAAATCTTTTCCCTAATTACAAAAACAAAATAATAACGATGATAATTACGGAATACTACATAGATATAATATATGAGTGTATACAATTTAATAAATATTTAGTAACATTAATTATATTTTTTAGAAATATTTTCAATTGAGTTTTTTATTAAAAAATGAAATTAAAAAATAAATATTAATTCATAATTCAATTCTGTAAAACAATAAAGTTTTATCTTATTAAAGGATGGACCTCGTTGTACTTTGTGGACCAAGCACGACTGACAATCGCGGAGTAATGAGCATAATTCACTATCCTCCACATCCAATACAGGCTATTAATAGAAAGATGTCGAAAATAACAATTATCTATTTTTTTAATTACGTAATATATTTTATTACCAGATATTAATTTTTTAAATAAAATAAATATATGTGTATATTATCAACTTGAGTTATGGAGACAGGAAGTGTCATGGCTTTAAGGTCGTTGAGTACATTGCCTCGGTAACCGGCAAAGATAATAAGAGAATGTCCATAAATAGACGTTAAACTAAACGAATGTCTTCCTTTTTTCGGCGAATTTTTATAATCTAAATATAAATGATAAATCAGTTGTTAAAAATTATAAAATATGAATGGAAGTGTATTATATTTAATATATTATATTTAATAACTATCTAATCACATGGAGCTTAATATATATTACCTTTCAATATGGATTGACTGATCCACTTGTGAGACCTCAGATTATAAATGTACATATCCGGACTATAACAAGGTAACTGCAAACATTGAAAGTAATTTAACTTATGATTATTATTTCATAAAAATAAAATAATGAAAGCTAGATTAATGAAGTCATAATAGAATAAAGAGGAACGCAATGGACTTGAAACTACCGATAATTGACAAACATCCAGGCACATAAACATCCAGGCACACAAACATCCCAGCACTCAAACATCCAGGCACACAAACATCCAGGCACACAAACATCCCGGCAGACAAACATCCCAGCACACAAACATCCCAGCAGACAAACATCCAGGCACATAAACATCCAGGCAAACAAACATCCAGGCACATAAACATCCTGGCACACAAACATCCAGGCACACAAACATCCCGGCACACAACCATCGTGGCATACAAATCTCCCGGCACACAAACATCCAGGCACACACACATCCAGGCACACAAACATCCCGGCACAAAATAATAAATATTAGTTTAATAAATCCAGGCATGTGTTAAGTATAAAATACTTAAAGTATTTTTTAAAAATTATATAATTAAAAAAATTAAACGATTTGCATTGTTTGAAATGTATTAGCAAACAATACATACATAGAGAACATAACATTAATTGTATTAGAATCGCTAGATAATGTATTAAAATGATAGCAATTATTATTATAACATAAATATATTCACATTGTTAAAAATTAGTAAATATTATTCTTATATTAATATATATTCTGTATCCTCATTAATCTTTAATAATGGCATATAATATCATATACAAATTTCATATTAAAGATAAATAGATGTAAGCACAATTAGATTTCTGCATGATAAAATGATTTTAAAAAGAAAATTTAACATAAGTGTAATATATATTGCTTTAGATAAATCAATTGTTTAATATTTGTAATTATAAGAATACAAATCATAGAAATAAATAGAATAATGTAAATATTGTGAATTTACATAATATTTAATTATGTAAATTAAATGAGTTAGTAATCAAGTGAGTGAGTAACTGTAACACAGAACTGTTTACATATGACAGGGGACACCAAGGAATAAGGGCTATTAAAATATTAGATTACTTCAGAACAATGTACGTTCATTATAATAATGGTATACTATTTATATAAAAACAGTAAATCATCAATTGTTAAAATAAATTACTTATCTGACGGTGAATAAATAAATATATATATAAATATACATATAAATATATATATATATAAATATATATATATATATATATATAAATAAATATATATATATATATATATATATATATATAAATATATATATATGAGCTATGTTTCATATTTTCTAAATAAAGTAACTACGTATTGTGCGCACCAAAATAAAAATATATATTTAATTTATTTGATCTACTAGTTTATTTTGAGGATACACTGAATTTTATGAAACTATTATTCCATTTCTATTTCTATTGCATAGCTGACACCCACCTCGACGTTTTGGTTCTGCATGCTACCTCCATAGACGATCATGTGACCGGAGACAATGGCGGCCCCGTGGAACACCACGGCAGGGGGAAACGCACCGGCCACCTGGTGAGGGAATAATTCATAATCCTCGCAACGAAATTTTAAAAATCGATACAGTCCACGTAAGGCAAGCAAATGTTACAGTAATCAAATTCTCTTATTAATGGCATCTCAGTGTTAATCTTATGGTTAATCTCAGTGTTAATCTCAGTGTTAATCTCAGTGTTAATCTCAGTGTTAATCTCAGTGTTAATCTCAGTGTTAATCTCAGTGTTAATCTCAGTGTTAATCTCAGTGTTAATCTCAGTGTTAATCTCAGTGTTAATCTCAGTGTTAATCTTAGTGTTAATCTCAGTGTTAATCTCAGTGTTAATCTCAGTGTTAATGTTACGTTCGTTTATAAATGGCATCTCAGTGTTAATCTCAGTGTTATTGTTACTTTTGTTTATTTCGCTGGACATAGTCGAGTCATTGTCGAGTTCTTTGATTTTTGAGTTGTTTACCTTTTTGTAGTGAAGCCTGGATAGAAATCGATCTTTTACAGAGAAAATGTACATTTCGTCGGATTTAATTATTTCTCGATACGACGATCCCATCTTATAACCTGAAATAGAGCTTAGAACTACTAATGCCACTCAAGTTAAGATAAGGTTGAGATAAGGTTAAGATAAGGTTAATATAACAATAAGATAAGATTAAGATTGATTAAGATAAGTTTAAGATAAGTTTAAGATAAGTTTAAGATAAGGTTAATATAAGGTTAAGATAAGATTAAGATAAGTTTAAGATAAGATAAGGTTAAGATAAGGTTAAGATATGGTTAAGATAATATTAAGATTAAGATATGATTAAGATAAGGTTAATATAAGGATAAGATAAGCAAATGATATAATATTCATTGTAAAGCAGTATTATTAAATATTAAATATGTGAAATTGACGACAAAAATATTAGTAAATTTACAATCGTTGGTAATTTTGATTAAATATTGATTAATTTTCATTTTACATTTTTTTAAACAAAAATTCAATCAATTATATTTAAAATATATGAAACTTCCTCAACCATAAGATTCTATAAATATATATAATATATTCTTATTAAATAGATTTACTTTTACCTTTGAATTTTACTTGTTGACCTATAATTATAATAAATTACAATATAATTAAACTATATAAATAATAACAAGTTTGCTAGACAATATTTATCATAATATTTACTATCATGAGTATGGGTATGTATCAAACAATAAGCTTTATATATTGCATAATGTTGCATAATATCACAACGAAAATAACAATGTGTTTATATAATATTTAAAAACCTCGTATAATGATACTAATTATTATTATGAAATATATGTTTACAACGTTAATGAATTCTATTGGACAGATATAACAAAGATGAAACACAATACAATGAAGATGTACACAAATGTATAGATTATATATTAAATATAAATATCATAAATGTATATATTATTAATAACTGATTGGAATAATTCTAGAATTAAAAAACTTGTATTGGATTCAATAATTAATCTAATATTTAATATGAATGTTATTTACAAAACCTCATATCAACAGAACTAGGGGTCAATGAGTGGTCAAGAGATAGGTGGGGCAGGTAAGTCGGGGCCTACCTCCGTAGATAATCAGCGAATCGGAGTGGGGGTCATATACGGTGGTATGGCCGTGGAGACACAAGGCTGTGATGTTCTCACCGTGCACTTGCACCACTTCCCAGGCACCTTCTGCTTGACCGGTCGAGATATCCAACCGATACATTCTACTCTCGAACCTTGCACGGAGAGAATGGAATGCGTTATAATGGATCAAGGTGCAGGATAGAGGTGTAAGGTGTAGGGTCAATGTACAAAATATATGGCCAAGCTACAAGATGTATGGTCAAGGTGCAAGTTGAGGGTCAAGATGAATAGTATGGGTCAATCTACAAGGTGTGGGGTCAAGGTACTGGATGTAGGGTCAAATAACAAATGTGGGGTCAAGGTACAATATGTAGGGTCAAGGTTTAAAGTATAGGGTCAAGCTACAAGATGTAGGGTCAAAGTACAAGATGTAGGGTCAAGGTACAATATGTAGGGTCAAGGTACAAGGAGAGGATCAAGATACAATATATACGGTCAAGATACAAGATGTAGGGTCAAAATGTAAAGTGTAGGGTCTAGATGCAAGGTGTATGACCAGGGTACAAGGTGTAAGGTCAAGGTACAGGATGTAGGGTCAAAGTACAAGATGTAGGGTCAGGGAACAAGGTGTAGGGTCAGGGTACAAGGTGTATGGTTATGGTACAAGATATTGGTTCAATGTACAAGATGTAGGGTCAAGATGTAAGGTGTAGGGTCGAGGTGCAAGGTGTAGGGCCAAGGGGTAGGGCCAAGGTGTAGGGCCAAGGTTCAAGGTGTAGGGTCAAGGTGCAAGGTTATGGTACAAGGTGTAGGGCCAAGGTGCAAGGTGTAGGTCAAGGTACAAGGTGTAGGGTCAAGGTGCAAGGTGTAGGGTTATGGTACAAGATGTTGGGTCAAGGTGCAAGGTGTAGGGCCAAGGTGCAAGGTGTAGGGTCAAGGTACAAGGTGTAAGGTCAAGGTGCAAGGTGTAGGGTTATGGTACAAGATGTTGGGTCAAGGTACAAGGTGTATGGTCATGGTACAAGGTGTAGGGTCAAGGTGCAAGGTGTAGGGTCGAGGTGCAAGGTGTAGGGTCAAGGTGCAAGATGTAGGGCCAAGGTGCAAGGTGTAGGGCCAAGGTGTAGGGTCAAGGTACAAGGTGTAGGGTCAAGGTGCATCACTAAAACATATCTATCACATATACATATTTATTAATATAGGGTTTATGATTTAGTATTGATACAAATAGAGAAAATAAGTACATTATTATTTCTCCATTTTAAATTAGGATTTGAGTGGACAGCAAAATATTAATTTTTAAAACTCTTAAAATAAATATCTAATAATGCGTTAGAATTTAGTTAAAATTAATTGTATTGTGTGGTGGATTGTAGTAATTATCGGAGGTGTAGAGTGGTACTTAATGCCGTATGTTGGTGTACGGTGGTCAAAAAGTGCACTTTGCTAACATGTTTGCGTCTGAACGTCCAGCCACCAGGTAGAGCCACTTGTCAGCGACTAGTGTCAGCGTATGCATATTACGAGATCTGATCACGGCGCCATCGGGTGAGGTACCTGGAGAACGGGGTTATAGTGCAGTACCACTACACCAACTCACATATTAAAGTAGAATGCGCCGATTGTTTACGGCATACCTGGATACACCAATTGAAATATTTACAAAGGTAAGAAATTTGCACAGAAATTCTGGTATATATTATCATACCCTTCTGCATGGTGGAATTAGATGACATTATTTATATGATTTAACAAACGATTACATTTGTTATTTTATTAAATCATGTAATTTATAATTGAACAGATATCCATAAATGTGGTGTTCACTATTAACAACCAAGAGATTGTATTATCATTATATATCAGCGATGTAGGTAAAGCATTATTGGTTAGAATCAATAGTATGTAACCTATTAAATATATATTAATTAATATGACAATTCTAAACCCTCACAACATACCGTCGATGTAAACGCTCCAAGAGTTATTGGTCAAGTAGTACCTCCAGACATGGTTGTCCACCATGACACCCTTGATATTGACGCCTCCAAATACGTACAGGCACCTGGACGGCGCGGTTGGTCAGTTTAGTAGAAGTTGAGGGTAGAATTGGTGAAACATTGCCTTAGCGTTGCAATAAGCATAATTTGCAGTGAAATGAACGACTTTAAACTGATTTGTTCTGAAACTGAAACTCTACTAAGATAAGATTCAATTACAGATAAAGCTTGAATCTTCCAACATTTCACTTTAATATACAGTAGTTCAAATTAAAATGGTCCCATGTAGCCGGTAATATAGCCGGTAATGTTGTCGGCAATATAGTCGGTAATGTAGCAGGTAATGTAGCCGTTAATGTAGCCGTTAATATAGCAGGTAATATAGTAGGTAATATAGCAGGTAATATAGCCGGTAATATAGCCGGTAATATAGCCGGTAATATAGCCGGTAATATAGCCGGTAATATAGCCGGTAATATAGCCAGTAATATAGCCGATAATATAGCCGGTAATATAGCAGGTAATATAGCCGGTAATGTAGCCGGTAATGTAGCCGGTAATATAGCAGGTAATGTAGCCGGTAATATAGCCGGTAATGTAGCAGGTAATATAGCAGGTAATGTAGCCGGTAATGTAGCAGGTAATATAGCCGGTAATGTAGCCGGTAATATAGCCGGTAATATAGCCGGTAATATAGCCGGTAATATAGCCGGTAATATAGCCGGTAATATAGCCGGTAATATAGCCAGTAATATAGCCGATAATATAGCCGGTAATGTAGCCGGTAATGTAGCCGGCAATATAGCTGGTAATATAGCAGGTAATGTAGCCGGTAATATAGCCGGTAATGTAGCAGGTAATATAGCCGGTAATGTAGCCGGTAATATAGCCGGTAATATAGCCGGTAATGTAGCCGGTAATGTAACCCCTACACTGTAGGACCTACAGCCTACCTTCGACCGGGGTCAACAGCCATCGCGTGCAGCCTCCTGGCGGCCGGCCACACGCTATTCTTGTGAACGTAGGTCCATTCGTTCAACTTCGGAAAAGTGGAGTCCTGAAGACAAAACCTATCGGGGCGGGGAGAATTTTTGCAAAGGAAGTGTAATTAATCATTATAGGGTTAATATGAGTATTGATGGTGTAAAGAGTTACTAAAGGGTGTAAAGAGATACTAAAGGGTGTAAATAGGGTGTAGTTTATGTTCTCTCCTTATAAGTCGACATATGTATATATAGATCGGCGTAAAGCAGTTCATTAGTGATAAAATGAATAAGTGAGTGAATGGTCAGAAATGTTATATAATAGATCTTGGAAAACTGGTAATCTCTGTCAATTTAAAAAGTAATATTTTAATGAAACAAATATTAGTGTAATAAGTGAAATATAATTATAATGAAATATGTATTGGTGTTTTAATGCATATGTTAGTGTAATAAGGTAGATATTAGTGTAATAAAACAGAGCTTAGTGTTTAATACAGATATTAGTGTAATAAGTGAAATATAAGTATAATGAAATATGTATTGGTGTTTTAATGCATATATTAGTGTAATAAGCTAGTTATTAGTGTAATAAAACAAATCTTAGTGTTTAATAAAGATTTTAGTGTAATAAGGCATACATATTATAAGACATAATATAAATGCATATGTGTAATAACATAAATATTATTGTAATAAAAACATATATAAAAATGTACACATTCCTGAAGCCCTAAACCCGACCTCATAATAAACTAAAGTAGCATCTCACCAGCCTCCCACAACCTCATCATGTTGTTCGAGACCGAGTTCAGGTCGGTACCGCCAAATGTAAACAGACAGTCGGAGAGGAAGCCGGTTGTGTGTTCAGCTATTGGAGGCACGGCCCTATCATCAACTGCCAGCTGATGGGTGTAGGGGTTAGCGGTGATTGCGTTCGATGGGAACTCAATAGACAATACAATAACAATCCAGATTTCCCTAGTTTTGTTCTTTACATTTAAGTATATTACCGTTTTATTAAATTCATTTAACATTTTATAAGTCTGGTTTTTTAAGTATATCGATATTAATCAAAATAATATAATTATATAAAATGTTTAAAATGTAATAGAATTGTCTATTTTAGCAATAACAATAACAATACATAATAACTGGTCTGGTTAATTTGTTTTGTAGTGTAATGTTAAGTAATTGCGATAGTTGTAAATCTAGGAACATTATTAGTAATTACTATAGAATTTATATTTATTGTATTTAATAATACATTATGAAATCCATGAGTTATAATTTATAATATTTATATATTAGCAATATTAATTAAGAAATTAGTAAAGACATTCTACTTTACTCTACTCTACTTTACTCTACTTTACTCTACTGTATTCTACTTTACTCTACTCTATTCTACTACATTCTACTTTACACTACTTCATTCTTCTTTATTCTACTATATTCTACTACATTATACTTTACTCTACTTAATTCTACTTTATTCTGAGCTTACTACAAGACTACATAGCCTACCGTGTGCCATTTCATTGTGCCGTCGTTCGAGTGCACAGGTCGAAGGTCAAATTCACACGAGTAGCCCGCAAACCCCGTGGAGCATATACACACATGGGCGGGGCTACAAGAGCCCCGTGGTGCTACGCAGTTGGTATTCACGTTGCAGAACTCGGTAGAGCACGATTCTCCACTGCGGGATCGGCGTTGTGATGTGGGTTGTGCGATTTGCGGGAACTAGGGGTTTCGACTACTGGCCATAGCGGTTACTTGGAGAGGGGTTAAAGGGGAGGCTGCGTTCATTAGGATACTCCATTACTGAGGAGTGGGGTTGGCATAGGGGATGGCGAGGGACTTTGTGCACATTAGAAGCGTTTTCTAGGTTGGTGTTATTATAAACAGTTGTGTGGCCTATCTATAGATTAAGAAAATATATACATTAAGAGAATATATTGATTAATAGAATATATTGTTACAGATTTGGATTAGAAAATAGATGTTAGGTATGTTAGGAGTTGTGTGTATTGTGTGCTGTTGGGTTTGGTTTTAATATTAGCGTGGGTATATGGAGGTTTATGTGGATTATAGGGGTAAGGGTAAGTGTAGATTGAGAGGCAGTTTGTAATTCACCAGATATAGATATTAGGAGATGGGTGTACTGAGTCAGTAGTAATAATATTAGGGTCATAAAACATCGGGTTGTCAGTGTAAAAAGCACTAAATATTGCATGCACTAATCTTACTACATTTTCATACCAATTCATTTTTTAAATATTTCTTCTTTCATAACTATTTATATTAATATAACATTTATTTTGAGATTTGATTCAATTTTCGCGAACATATAGTATTATAATAAACTGCATACCATTTGTTCAATAATGAATTATGTATTATATAAAAACACGTATTATATATTCCATGTAACCGGACGTGATAAGTAATTAGTTATTTATAATGCCGCGTGTACGGAATACGTGTAATGAACCTGCTGCGTATGCAGTCGCAAGTACCGTCTTCACGACATGTAGAATTATCGTGACAATTCCACGGACAATTGTAGGTCTTAAACACCGCAGCAAACCCGCGAAAAACCGTATTCGGATCACTAATCAGTTGTACGAACATCTGCAGGTATATTATTAATATAGATCTTTATTAATATACTTATTTTAGATGTAATGTAATATTAATAACAAACAGAATTAAAATTATTGATATATTTAATCATTTATATATAAGAAACATATTAGAATTATTATTACCATTCCTGATTTAGCCATTACATTATCTGGTAATAGTTTATCTTGAATTTTTCCACTAGAACTACCACTGAATGATGCCAGAAAGGGTGAATGAATATTATCACCATCAAACACTTGAACAAAATCATAGCAGCATTCCGTTTCCATTTGTAAAAATTTCAGTTCTATATATTTTCTAGATGCTATAAGTAAATTATAATTAATATTTCAATATTAAATTTAATATATTAGTATTATTAATAAATATAACAATTAATAATAATATAACTTTTTATTAGCCACTCATATGTAGATTCGGGTGAATATAATGTTTCATTGTTAGAAATGTAGCCTGTTGCATCTCTTATTGTAGGAAATCGTTTAGTATTGACTGAATACATTACATTACAAAATAATAAGATGGCTAGAATAAAGTGTTCCATACCAAATTGTTAAAAAATTAATACATTTTTCATACAAACGTATTTAAAATATGTAAGTGTTATTTTTTTTAAAGAATTTATTATGATACATTCTATAAATAAATTAGAATTATTAATATTATAATATATATTTTATATATTGTCAATAATCTTATTTAATAATATAGTATAAGTAGATTTTGCAAAACTAGATATATTATTAATTTTGGTATTAGTCAATAATTAATTGAATAAAATTGAACTGTATACGATACTAAATATTTTTATAATAAAATAATATTATTTATTATTAAATATTTACTAGATTAATATTAAAATTATAATACAACTAAAAAATATTCTACACAGGTAGGTAAAATTCAAATACAAGTATTTATATTAATCAGGTATTTTTTAAATATTAATTAACAAAGATTTTTAAAAATACAAATATAATGAAATGATCAATTTGAATATATAGATATTATTATTTCTTCTATAATTCCAGAATTTAGATACATATATAATGTTAACTTATATAAACGTGTTTAATGTACATGTATTCACATACATTTACTCAGTAGGTATAGAATAGAAAATACAAAAAGTGAATTAAAGTATTCTATTATCAATGGATGATGGAAGGAGATCAAATATAATATTTAATTTACTGAAGGTTAATTATATCATGTAAGAATTGAAAGGATTAGACGTGGGATTGTTTAGTTTCTGATAGTTTTAAAACGAATGTTATGAATTTTGAGTTAAAGAATATGCTCTCGTCAAATATAGAACAATAATTTAAGGGAATAAGAGTTTTTACATATAGGATATTATTTACATATATCCATTGGAATAGTCGGTACATTGTTATGAAATAAGTGTAAATACAAAGCACACGGACAACAAAATATATCGGAATTAGAAAATTAAATACTAGTTTTAAATATAAATATGGACAAATAGAAAATTAATACATTTATATATACGGAAATGTTGGACATGTAACCTAACACTGTTGGTTTAATAGTCCGTATAGAAATAGTCAGAAGTATAGTTCATGTTATGTTGCATTTTAGAAATTGAGGACTCGGAAATTACATGCTTTGTCATAAGAAATAAATTAAATACTCTAATTGTTACATTTAGGTAATCTTAAGAATTTTACAAGAGAAAGAAGTTTGGTGAATGTAGAAATTGAGGGATTTAGTATCAATATTTATTGATAGTAGTATTTAAATATTGCCGTAATAGGTCATAAAAACTTGTATTAGGTAATAAGAAGATCCAGTTATATGAATTAATAAAACTACAATCAATACACAAATGGGCTTACATTACTAACATCGATGTTGGGTGGATGTATGAACATGGTAGGAAGATTACAATTTATTTTAATAGTGTGCATATTATCTATAATAATCATGTTTCAATAAATAGTTAAATATATGTAGTAAACACTTTGATTGAATGCGAATTAAATAAATTAAAAGTATTCCAAATGATAACATATTATGGATGTAGTAAGATTAACAACTGTACGTGAAACTGATCGAAGCAACGAATCATATTAAAGTATTAATAGACAATGAGATCAGAGTTCAATGACTATTATACCCAGATAGTATTGGTTAAAAATAATGACGATTTAATATGTATTGATAATCATTGATATCGAGTGTTTAATAACAAATCTATTACATTGATTAACTTATGTTAATAATAACTTATGTTAAGAATAGAGTAAACATTAAAAAGAATTACAGGAGATCGCTGTAATACTAGTATTGATCCGGAATCGGCTTATAAGCGGATAGTTTAAAATGAGTATAGAATAGCTTTATCCACTGATTAGACTCTATTAGTTTAAGAGAATACCGTATTTCTGTGGTGTTATATATATTACAGAAATTTGTTCAGAAATATGTTAACATGATAGAAAATGTATTTGATCCAATGAATTCAATTGATTAGAAAAACAAATTTAAGAGAAAATAACGTTATGACTACGAGACCTAGTTTAAAGGAGGATGAAGAAATTATCACATAATTTGAAAACTTTAAAAAACTATTTTTTTCACAACCAATTATCATCAACAAACTAAGGGGTTCGGAGAAAGAAATATATTTACCGTTAAAACCGACTCTCAGATCAATATCTTTAGTATTAAGTTACAATTCTTGCGGAGATAAGTTACCGCTTATGCTTGTATTTTACTTCAGGATAGCGAGAGAAAGCCCGTATTGAACTAGAACAATTGACTATTAGAAATTAATAGTTAGGTAACTAAGAAAATTATATAAAAACTGTTTATAAAAACTCAGTTTAATTATGGAGGTTGATATTATAAATGTGTTAAAGAGGATATTAGAGTAGAACAAGATAAATATATAGAAATATGAGGTATTATGAAAACAATTTATAATTTCAACAAGGATGCATTAACGTATATTGTAGAAGACTATATATTTAGTGAGAATAGGTAATAAGAAAACCGATACTGTGGCTTTAAAGATCAGAAAGTGGAGGCAATTGATTCCCATATAAATAATGGTAACTAAAATATA
>OZ038314.1:33534064-33539064 GCA_964035775.1 Osedax frankpressi
GCATATAATAACATTGTATACATCACAAGATATGATCTGGTATATAATTTCACCGTCACTAGCGCAAATAGGTCGGAATACTTCATGGCGGTAGATTAGTTATTGAATTGTATTATTAATATCTCGACAGCGGGGACAGTGGCGACGACTGCATCGTTATCTCCTAATGTCATCTTCAGATCATACACTCTATTATTTCCTTAATCTATAGATTATAGACTATTGAAGGCTGTAAACACCCCCACGGGTTACATTATACGCAACTTCGCTAGAGTCCATAACGCTGAGGGTATATACCGTTGTGTTTCACGTGAATATTGCCATTATAAATGTTCATATAATATAGAATCTAATATAGTAGAATATATAATTCTAATTATATTATGCGTATGCACATTACAACACAGTTTAGTATAGAGCCTATTATAGAGTAGCTAGCATTATAATGCTATAATGTTATTAGCATTATAATGTTGTTACGGTAATATCTACCCACCTGAGAAGTGATCCGTTCCTTTATATATAGATTTATAATAAAAGATAGTAAACCGATTAGTTTTGTTTATTTATGGAATTACATTTGTTAATATGTCTACATTTGTATTGTATTTAATATAATATATATATATATATATATATATATATATATATATATATATATATATATACGTATATATATATATATATATATATATAAATATTATTTTAAAATTAACTATTCTATTATTCGTTATTTTAATTATTCAAATATTTTTTATTAATAATTAACTTATGCATTAAGTAAGTATTTACATGAATAATAATATTATTATATAATTTAAATATTATATAATTTAACATTTGAATTGGTCTATGTATAGCCTAAGATTATAAACGATAGTATTGACATAATATAGCATTATATAATCGACAAAGCTTAGCTAATCTCTTTCAACTCAGACATACGGTTATAGTAGATTGCATCACATGGTTATGCAATAAGTCAATTAGTTAGTTATGCGCATCCAGCTCAATCTAGATTGATTTTAGACTCTAGATTAAATATCAATAGGATTAGTGGTCGACTTTTGTACGAATTATCTTCTATATCGCATATAATCTGATGGTATACCATATACATGTTTGTTTTGATACAGAAATATATATTACCAGCAATATATTGGATGTCCCAATAAACTAAATAAAGTAAGTGAATTTAGTCGAAAGTTATTGACCACGAAAATGTGTTTAACTAGAAGCTTCCATGGCATTTCTGTACGAATCCCCGCATGAACCACGTTTACTCCCCGCTGACACTTACGACACAGTGTAAACATAACGAGCGTGGGAGACTTCCGGTGGTCGGCGGTGCCTCGGCGTGGTCAATCAAGCGGTAACCGGAAATGAAGTCCCTCGACCTGATTATACGCTGAATGTATCGTTAATCAGTACAGCGGGCATTCTAGTTCATAAACCATTACAGCTGTATTAAATAGCCGACCTTATACCTTGTACTGGTTAAAACAATCTATGGGATATCTGTCTTACGCAGAAATCAGATTAAAAGCATTATTATATAAAATGGATAAAAATATAATATTAATATTAATATTAAATTGTAATGACAAGTTGTATAGCTATTAAATATAATAATATATTATAAAAAATTATAAATGTTTAATAAAATACACATGTATATATGCAAAAAAATTAATAGAATTTCATTACCGAATTTAATGTATTTTGTAATTTACATAATAGAAATTTAAATTAGGCGCGATATGCGATTCCCGTGTTTAATATCTTGTATATCTTTTTTGACTATAATATATTTGCTATATTTTCATTATATGCAAATAAAGATATAGATGTTTATTAAAAATAACTATCATCGCTTTTTAGGCTATAATATATACACTATATTTCAATTATATGTAAATAAAGATACTAATAAATTAAAATGTAAATATATGTATAAATATATACCTATATAATTAAATTTCATTACATTAATTAAATGTTAATTTATTCAAAGTATGATAACTCAATTGTCAATTGTCAATTCTGTAATATTTTATACGTATATATACTATTATGGTATATAATATGTATATATATATTTATTATAATATATATATATAATATATATATATATATTTAGTATACTAAGCAAGCAAAATCAGGTGATTTGATTTTTTTTTAAATTGCATAATTCTTTTTTGCGGAAATGAAATAATTGTATAAAACTATAACATAACTATGTCCTACTTATGCGTATGCAATTATAATAACAAATAATGATAGTAATATACAAACATAAAGGTCCATTATAATATTGTAAAGTATATTACATCAGATAGTTAAATATGTATACCATTATATAACTAATTCATAAAAACAAATATTAGCCTAGAAATCTAAAAATATAATTCTGTCACCGACAAAAAAAACTCATTTCAACATAATTGCTTATGTATGTGTGTATATTTATATAAAACATTAATCCATTGGCAATGCGTGTAATGCGTGTAATTCAATCGTACCCATGCAATTCCCACATATGTATGTAATTGAAGCATACAATTATATAATATTACTATCAATATGAAATTCATGTACGAGGCTGCCATTGTAAAACTGTTGAATATCATATTATATCTATATAATATTATATTATTATAGTATTATATCTATATATCAAGTATATTATCTGGCTAATTATCAATATATATTTATTATAAATAATAAATGATATACCATTCATTTATTTGTGTAATCAATGAACATTGGCACATATATTAAAATTAAAGTTCGAATTTACATTATAGACTTCGACATGACAATACTCACCGGAAAATAAAAGTCAAAGTATACTTAAAGTTATAAATTAACAATATTTACCAACACCCTGTCTATAGGGTATGATTCATTCGAAATAATATCGTTAAGTGCAAACCTTTCTATGCTACTTGGAGATGGTACCCCTCTAAATGTTGTAATTGAAGCCAACTCGATATTCAGTGAGTCATTCATATCATAAGATTAGCTTCCGGTGAGTATGCTAAAATATACCCACTATTCTTTATATATTATATATGCGTTATAGAAGCGATATACGGACTAATGTGTACTACGTACTACCTATACATGATTATCTAACATTCAGTTTGCTGCAAAATAAACCCTACTTTAGATAGCTTTAATCTACTTTACAAAGATATCAAATTCTACTAGAAAATATTGTTATTATAATAAGAGATATAAAAAAAGAGTGAGAAAGAGAGAGAGAGATATATATATATATATTAAGAGAGAGATAGAGAGATAGGAGGGCAGGGTAAATTGAGGATTTAAATATATTTGATTCATACGTTCTCTTATATAATATGTCCTGGGGTCGTTTATATAATATTGTTTTATCCAATGATATATTATTTATACTACGCAAATATAGAAAAATAAGAATACAGTTTTCAATATTTACACCAATTATATGTCATCAATAATTATCAATAGTTATCAATAGTTATCAATAATCAGTTTTAAACAAATTCTAAATCAAACATATAATAATTCATATATATATATATATATATATATATATATATATATATATATTGATATATATATATATGAATAATAACGAATCAACTCATATAATATATATGAACATACGTATGAATACAAATATATCCTAATTCTCCCTATATTACGAATTTGTATACGAAATGCCTGCAGCGATTGCGATTATCTGATTAGACGACGAATAGATAATTATGAGTTGCGCCGAGATGATATTCATTGTTTCTCTCCGGTCACTACGTGCCATCGGCATATGGTTATCTAAGGGCGTGTATCGTCTATCCGAGTACGGGGGTCTAGTTCGTTGTCATTGGCAACGGGTTCGCGTTGGCAACAAGTTACGTAGTCGGAAGCCTTGAGCGATATTAGGTTTATTTACATATCTCTCGGACGTTAGTGGGTTCGTAATACATTATCGCTTACGCGAAATACGTAATATTTTGTTTACAGTTTGAGTATACGTCCATATTTCAAATGTGAAGCTAAATCAATATAAATTGTGAATATTGACCTGTATATAAGTTGAATTATATTAATATATATATATATATACTTTTTAATACCATCTGTATAAAAGTTTAGAGCATTGTTAAATAATGATATAAAGTTAAATGAATATTGAGAGTTTTATCATTTTCTTTCATATTTGTATCACGAGTAATGTATACCATAACTGTATTTTATATTTCAATATAAATAGTTGTAACTATTTATAATATATTTATTATGTATATTGCTATTTATATTTAGGATAAATATAATAATAATATCACATGCTTAATTATATCATATGCAATATTATTTAACATAATAACATATATAATATATATAATCCTATGTATTTATGTATTCGTGTTTAATAACTCACATAACTTATAACTGAGTCTTAAAATAGAGAAATTTTTCACAAAAAAAGCAATTCGTAACAAATGAATGAATTTCATTCAAATTCCTATTTTGATAAATGAGAATTTGTGAGAAGTAGTATTTATCATCAAATACCTTTGTACAATATTTAAGTAAATCACCATATATTGTACTCATCCGTGTACATGTACTCCATAGTACAGTACAGTATAGTACATACATACAGATCAAGAGGTGTATTTGTTATAATATATTTAGTGTCTAATTTATATCGACAAAAGCAGGATAAGTCCTTTCTACGTTTACTATTTATATAATATTTGCATGATATTCTAGAGTACGATATGCATAGTATATACACTGTATAGTAAATATCTTATAGTAATTAGTACATATGTGGACATACTGTTATATTAATGGAATACACCCAACACTACTCGTCTACATTATAGTACCTGAGAAATTCTATTCAATTACAATGCAGGTAATTAAAAATAGATCACTCCGAATGAAAGTGGATAATCCAGGCACGCGAGTAGTGCTTCGGGAATTGAATGAGTAAACGTACGGGA
>OZ038314.1:33541564-33567717 GCA_964035775.1 Osedax frankpressi
TATCTAGGCTAGCATATCTAGGCTAGCATATCTAGGCTAGCATATCTAGGCTAGCATATCTAGGCTAGCATATCTAGGCTAGCATATCTAGGCTAGCATATCTAGGCTAGCATATCTAGGCTAGCATATCTAGGCTAGCATATCTAGGCTAGCATATCTAGGCTAGCATATCTAGGCTAGCATATCTAGGCTAGCATATCTAGGCTAGCATATCTAGGCTAGCATATCTAGGCAAGCATATCTAGGCTAGCATATCTAGGCTAGCATATCTAGGCTAGCATATCTAGGCTAGCATATCTAGGCTAGCATATCTAGGCTAGCATATCTAGGCTAGCATATCTAGGCTAGCATATCTAGGCTAGCATATCTAGGCTAGCATATCTAGACTAGCATATCTAGGCTAGCATATCTAGGCTAGCATATCTAGGCTAGCATATCTAGGCTAGCATATCTAGGCTAGCATATCTAGACTAGCATATCTAGGCTAGCATATCTAAGCTAGCATATCTAGGCTAGCATATCTAGGCTAGCATATCTAGGCTAGCATATCTAGGCTAGCATATCTAGACTTACATATGTACTGCGAAGTACATATGTAAGTCTTGAATACAAAGTTCTACAGAAGGTCTTGGATCATATCGAGGGAAGAGTAATTTTGTCCCGATATTAGATTACTCCAGTAAATCTGATTTTGCTTCTGTTCGCTAAATCTATTATGGCCATGAGAGTACATTTGCTGTATATTGCAGGATTACGTAATTATCCCACCATTCTGCATAGTAAGCAGAATCTAAAGTAAATCGTACACTCTATGAAGTACTTTGGTACATTACAGTGCATTACATACTCAAATATTGGGTTAAATCTTTTAGTAATGTTTAGTGTAGTATATATATATATATATATATATATATATATATATATATATATATATATACGTATATATACATATATATATATATATATATATAAATATATATATATATACATATATACACATATAAATATATAAATGTATGTGTATATTGATATAATAGTTTATATAATATATAAATAATATAATTTAAAAACACTTTAAAGTAATGACTATAGATGCACGACATGAAATTCACGCTGGATGTTATATTAAATGCAAGTAATCAAGTAAGTACCGTATTGAGTACATATAACGGTATATGTTATGTGAAGTCAATTAAGTATATTTAAGGGGAATAGTAAATACATGTGTATGCACTAACTAGTTAGTTATATTGATTGGGATAGAATGCATACTTAAAGATTCCTGTGTATAATTTCCAGTGTAAGATCCTCATTCACTAACCTTTGTCACCAACTTTGAAGATTGATGTACTGTTGCAATAGGCTACCAATAAGATCAATAGTGTGTACGTAGAATGTCTCATATTTGCTTGTGGAAGGTATTTCGTAAACCTGATTTAATATTGAGTTTATTAATATTCCTGTGATGGAAACTCGAGAATATGCGTACTCGTAATGAAGTTAAAGAAATCATGATGGCGTGCGGCGAGCTACGCAGGCCACGCCTATTCTAGAATATGGGCGTGGTTTATGTAGTACATGACTCGCACATCGTGCCAATATGTGAGTTGGATACATGGATTAATCAAATTATATAAATTTGAACTTGAGTTATTTTAATAAATATATGTACACTGTAAACTATATATATATTTATGAATGTATATGATAGATTCTACTAAATAATTGAAAATGTATATAATTTAATACGCGTTCAATAATATATTAATTGTATGAATCTATTTCAATTCCATTTTTAATCAATATATACTTTAATAATAATGTGTAAATAGTATTTAAGTTAGTTTTTTAAATTATATTAAATTTAAATGCGTAATAAATGTTATAATATATTATTTTAGTTAATTTTATTTGTATATTTTATTTATTATTAATATATTATTAATTTATTATTAATATGTTATTATAAATTATAAAAAATACTGATTATTATAATTAATTAGTTATGATTAATTAAACTATAATTTATTCCGTCAATACCATCAACAATTATTTGTTAAAAACAATTTTTAAATACGTGAATATTTTTCAATTGATAATATTATTATAGTAGTGTTTATATTTATTATACCATTTTATAAAGATTATCTTTTATGAAGATAATTTGATTGGAATATGCAATATTCATATATAAAAAATGTAATGAGTATATAGAATATTTGTATAAACTAAATATATATTATTATCCAATCATTTCCAGGTAATTAGTAGAGTATTTCTATGTTAACATAAATTAATAATTATATTTTATTGCTATTATGTTATCAATAATAAATGTAATCACTTTATGAGTTATCTACGTTATCTATAGGTATGATTGTAAAGATGTATTTCAAATAAAATTATAATAGTACTAACCAATTGATAAATTAACTTAATCTAATGTTCAATCATTAGATCTTGAAAATATTATATTTATATATTTTTAAAATAAAGCTGGGTCTAAAATACTCTATTCTATAATATCTCTAATATTAGTGCAATATAAATATATATATATATATATATATATATACAAAAAGTGCAATTCAGTGTAAATCAAGCCATCTTATAAAGTTTAATTTAAGGAACATTGTACACTTTTCACTTATGTTTTTATTTAATATGTAACAATTTATTTACCTCTAGATATATGTTAATCTATTGATTATTAGATTTATGTTCATTTACTGTTTATTTTATATCTCAATATATTAGTTACATAATGTTATTATTTATTATGTATCTCAATGTTTTGTTTATTATATACTTTTATTAAATTCATATATTATTTATTACGTAAATATATACATTTTTATATATTTTTTAATATATTATTTATTATATATATGAATTTATTTTTGATAATGAACATTTATTTAATTTAATATACCTAATAAAATATGTGTTCATTATTTGATTACAAGATAATGGACTTGCTCTCGATAACCAAGAATATTGGATATTAATTTGATATGTCTCTATTACTCAATGTTTTTATTAATAACTTAATGTATTCGATATATCTAATATAACATTTATAAATATTTTACTATATATAAATATATAAATTGTATTTCTGTGATTAATAAAATAACTAAATTGTTTTAAAATTATAATACGCTCAAATATATATTTACTAATACAATAGATTTTGATTGGGAATGGTCAGAATACATAATATCCAAATGCATACTAATATAATATTAATCATTGTATCTCATTACCTACCAATATTTAAAATTCTCAATATATCTCAATAAAACCATCAACATAAATATATATATTTAATATATAGAATATATTCTAATAATAATTATTTATACTACTAGTAAAAATAGAAATCTATTCAATTCTAAATGATCTACTATTAATTAGTTTTTTTTATTGAAAAAGACGATATAGATCAACATTATAATTACTTTTTAATACCCTATTATCCACGTGATGGATCCACTCATTATGGTACCATATGGTATCACTTATTATGGTATCATAAGTACTGTCCGCAAAACTATAGATTCATAATTTTAATTTTAAATTTTAAATCTTTGAGTAATACAAATTAAACACATGGATGTAATTATTTTAAATACGATAATAAATTATAGATTTACAATTGTAAATTATAAATCTATTTAATAAATCAAAAGGTTTACAATTTATAATTACAAATTATAAATATATCTAATAAATTAAACACAAAGATGTAAATATGTTAAAAGAGATAATAAAAATGATAATAAATTATAGATTTTCAATTTAAAGTTATAACTTTATATATAAATCTATATAACAAATCACAGGTTTTCAATTTTCTAATTACAAATTATAAATCTATTATAAATGCATACAAAAGTTACAAGTGTACATAATTCAAAGAATCACAAAATCCACTGAATCCTTTAATAAAAAAAAACATAATTAAATTACAAAATGATAATAACTTTCAAGATAATACTATATTCACATGTACTATATAATCAGCATATATTAACTAAACACTAATTCCTATGCCAGAGTAAATATAGTTTAAGAGTACTATGTTATTTATATTCTCCCAGTTATCAAGTTAACCCAGGATTTTAACCTGCTTGAACCCGACTATTGTACGATAGGTCTTTTTTCTCGTATACACACCTGGGATAAATATTCTAGCCTGATCCACTCTTTACAATATGATTTTGTACGCCCAATTGAAAACATGGGTACAAATAACCTATTCTGGCCTAACCTATACTTGGTTCTTTATCTGAAACTAATATTTTAAAATATAATACTATATGTAATACTAAATTATAATACTATACAATAATAAAGTATATGTATGCTTATATCATAGAATTAGTTAATCCCGTTTTCATTAATTTATATAATTATATAATTACTCTATAATTATATAATCTCTACTAATTATTATTCAATAACTTTCGTTATATTTTGTATCAGGTTCTCTGCAACTCATTTTATGATCAACTCTTTACATATTTAAATACATAGAATTATGAATTTCTTGAATAATAACGTATAGCAAATTTAAGCAGCAAACAAAGCCTTAGTTTATGTAATAGTATTATTGTACATAGTAAATCTAATGTGGTTATTAAGGTATACATTGTCGTCAATCTTTATTTTTTTTATTACAAAACTAACCAAATTAGAAATTAAGATTTGAAATCTGTCAGTCAGTCTTCGTGATTGGATATTACTAACCTCAACAATGTTACGAATGAAAGTCTTTGGAGTTAATTACAATATTACGTAAGAGATACCGTATCTAATGATAACCTTACGTTGGGTGTCAAAATAAGAAACTTGCAGAAGTTATACTTACTCTAACTTAATACTACTCTTACTTAATATTTACTCTAACTTAATACTACTCTTACTTAATATTTACTATAACTTAATACTACTCTTACTTAATATTTACTATAACTTAATACTACTCTTACTTAATATTTACTCTAACTTAATACTACTCTTACTTAATATTTACTATAACTTAATACTACTCTTACTTAATATTTACTCTAACTTAATACTACTCTTACTTAATATTTACTATAACTTAATACTACTCTTACTTAATATTTACTCTAACTTAATACTACTCTTACTTAATATTTACTATAACTTAATACTACTCTTACTTAATATTTACTCTAACTTAATACTACTCTTACTTAATATTTACTATAACTTAATACTACTCTTACTTAATATTTACTCTAACTTAATACTACTCTTACTTAATATTTACTCTAACTTAATACTACTCTTACTTAATATTTACTATAACTTAATACTACTCTTACTTAATATTTACTCTAACTTAATACTACTCTTACTTAATATTTACTATAACTTAATACTACTCTTACTTAATATTTACTCTAACTTAATACTACTCTTACTTAATATTTACTCTAACTTAATACTACTCTTACTTAATATTTACTATAACTTAATACTACTCTTACTTAATATTTACTATAACTTAATACTACTCTTACTTAATATTTACTCTAACTTAATACTACTCTTACTTAATATTTACTATAACTTAATACTACTCTTACTTAATATTTACTCTAACTTAATACTACTCTTACTTAATATTTACTATAACTGAATACTACTCTTACTTAATATTTACTCTAACTTAATACTACTCTTACTTAATATTTACTATAACTTAATACTACTCTTACTTAATATTTACTCTAACTTAATACTACTCTTACTTAATATTTACTCTAACTTAATACTACTCTTACTTAATATTTACTATAACTTAATACTACTGTTACTTAATATTTACTCTAACTTAATACTACTCTTACTTAATATTTACTCTAACTTAATACTACCCTTACTTAATACTTACTCTAACTTAATACTACCCTTACTTAATACTTACTCTAACTTAATACTACCCTTACTTCATATTTACTCTAACTCAATACTACTCTTACTTAATATTTACTATAACTTAATACTACTCTTACTTAATATTTACTCTAACTTAATACTACTCTTACTTAATATTTACTATAACTTAATATGTATACTTACTTAAGAGGTAAGAATATAAATCAAAATTATTACTATTCGGATTTAACATATGTAACTGAATACATAGGTTACGCTATACTAGAAAATTAGGTATTTGTGTGCCTTTTAGAGACCTTTATAAAACTTTCGATTTAGAATTTTGTATTAAACTCGATTTGGAATTTTGTATTAAACTCGATGTATTTACTCGAGAAACTCTTATTTGGTCTATTAGCTCTAATTCAAGATTATATTTATCTAAGGGGTTTCACTCCCTATCTGTCTCATGTAATACGAGAACAATATTTAAAATAGCCGAAAATGTAAACAACCGCCATTATGGTCATTTTTCAATATTTTCTAAATTTTTATTTAAATATCAATTTATGTTTTATGATGATATTATAAGTAATTTATAATATTAGTATATAATTATATAACTCTACTAATAAGTAAAACGTATTAAAGGACACAGATCATTGATAAATAAATATTTATTGATGATTTATAAATTTTACAATACAAATAATATTTTATAAATTTCATACATTTTTTAAAATATCAATTTATATTTGGTTATAATTTTGTGTTATAAGATATCTATTAAATATATAATTTAAAATTTGAATTGTATATAATATTTATTTACATATGTTTCAATATTAATAATTTTCGTGACTTTCTAATTCCTTTTTTAAGGGTACAAATCGTATCTAAATTTTAACTAGATAAAATATTTTTTAAACGTATACATACAAAATAATTAATAACTTTGTCACAAATTTGACAAGTATCACAATAATCAAAATAAATATTATTAACATAAATAACATGATTAAATACTTTACAAATGTTTACTTTATACAAATATCATTTATATAATATTTAAATAAAATATATAACTTACGAACATAATCAACAAATATCGCAGTTGGTTGTAACCTATTATTATTATATACATTCTTTGATTTATCCATAATTAATAAATGATCACTAGAGAAACAAATTGATGCAGACACAAATTAAATCTACACACTTTGTACAACATTATTTACAAATATAATTACATATATTAAGTGCCATCAATACGATAGAATTATCTAATAAATTTGTGATAGGAATAGGTGTATTTGGAATGGTTTGAAGCTGGTGCCGTTTAGCAAGAAATTCACCAGCATATATGTTGCAATTGCTCGCTGGTACGTGAGTAAAGAGTGAGTCGACCGTAACTGTTCGATATTATGTTAACAATTCTTGAGCTGTATGGTTGTAGCGGTTCCCACCTCCATACCTCATCCGCGAAAAGAAATTTTCAACACCATCCTGACTACAATTATTAGTAATTTTAGAATGTATATTATGATTATCTCGAAGATCTTTAGAAAAATTTAATAAGCATAGCGCAAGATAAAATGAATTCTTCTGAATTAGTATTTTTCTGCAAAGCTGATTTATAATGATTCTGATGGATATCCAATCCTGTAATGAAAAAAATACATATTGTATATTGATTATTATAATACTTCAAATTAAAATAATAACGATATTAATTATACAATTATAGATAAAAAACTATGGATACATCAGCCTCTAAATAATTGTATTATAATATAAAGAATTACTTGATAGAAATGTTCTATTTTTTATGGTGTAGATTTTATATTAATATGGATATCAATATGAATTTATAGAGACCATCACTCTTATAGATTATGGGTGTTTTCACAATAATTCTCCGTGACTTTAATTGAGGAGGAGGGTTTGATACAGGTATCAAAGTAGGTATTGCATATTATACAAGTCGTTTCCTGAATACATTTATTATTATATATGTGAACCATTAAGATTATATTAATGGGGTATAATACTTTAATTAAATTGTTTACCATAATACAAATATATAGTGAGAATTGATCTTTAAATATAAAGTGAAATACATTAAATTATATATATATATATATATATATAAAAAACTATAAGATTATATTATAAATTATTAAAATTTTAATGTAAAATAAACCTGCTTGCAGTATTATACATCGTATCGTTGAAATGCCGAACACAGATTCGTAAATGTCTGAATGATTGAATACCAGATTCCTTTATTATTTTCAATAAGGTTTATTGTATTTATAACCCATTTTTTACAACTATATAATTATATAACATAGTAAATTACAATTCTTATAAATATGATGTTTAATATGATATGTATTGTCATAAAATAAATAGTATGAACATTTATATCATTATTCATAATAAAAATCAGAAAATTAACAATTTTTTTATTTAAATTATATATGATATATATTATTTTAACCAAATAACTAATTGTATTAAATAATAAATTAAACCCATTTTATATTAGATATGTATTATTAGATATGTTAAGTATACATACTACATAGCATGAAAGTTTATATAAAAGGAATAAGAAACATTAATTATAGAAATTTAAAAATAGTTTTATATGAGTCTTACCGTACTTCTTCTTAAGATAAATCAGTGATACGGATTTTATCTCTATTTTGATAATTATCACAATTAATTACAGAACATCGTAATCCATTCTTAATGGTTGAATTAATACAGTTTAACATACTTTTTAGGATATATTTACGAAATAAATTTAAATATTTATCATAAATTTTAAAAAATGACCATAATGGCGGATAAAATTCAGCTGTCAATATTACGAATTCTCGTTTTCGCGCGAGTGAAACCCCTTGGATATTTATTATAATGTTGATAATATTAATAACCTCAATATTTCGGGTATCTAGTGACATCTTCTTATAAATTAGTATCGTTTCATTTATGTTACGAGCCCTTTAATGGATAAGATGAAGGCGTTTACAATGGTTATCGAATCTTCAAATGTAAGTATCATAATTTATAATCACCTGGAGATATATTCCTTTTTGTTATTTCTTGTATGCATATTAGCTAATATAGCAGTGTCTATATCGGATAAAGTTTGCCAATTAATTTAGTCGCGAATATTCAAACTACTAATATCAATATATTGTTTCGATAAATTATCTTAGGATTTCATCGGGGTCAGAATATTTGACATCGGATAATATAATGTTGTACTTATTTTTTATATCCTCTGAATACATTCTGGATCCTAATTTGTATAATTGCCTTGGCTTTTCTTATTTGTTATTATTGTCTGACTGATATATTGTTTTATTATTGTTTTTAACAGTACTCATAACATTATCGTTATATTTTCTGGCATATGCATTACTAATTTCTCCTAGGGACTTTTAGATTTGTTAATTATGCTAGAGGCAATGTATCGTTTAATATATACATGTATAATATACACGTATCAATACATACCTGTATATTAGTATCAATTCCATTGTACTCGCCGAATTGAACTATCGAATACATGCAATGCTTGTCTGTAGTAATAGTTTTAGTTATATAGAAAGAGTTATTATATTAATTAATATTAGATAAAATGTTGACTCATTAAAATATATGTCATTTTATAATAAAATAGTGGGTTTGCGTATTAGTCTTCGAAGTCGAATAGTGTGAGAAGTGAAGTTGTAGATTTGTCATAAACAAGTATCCAAATTAATTTGGTTTAAATTTGATTTTTTTAAATCGGTATCGTTTGTGTATTTGGTATAATACACTACAATTATACATAGAAGCTCTGACTAATGATCTTACCCAATAGCTAACTATCTTATCCATTAGATAACTACACGAAATATTACAATGTATAGAATGAAAACAAACAATTAAAAAACTCCCTATAACTTAACTAATAATAAAATAATACTGACAGATACTAACATTATTGATAGCAATAAATAACTACTTAATGTATAATCTCTTAAAATGTTAACTATCTTAATAACCTAACAAAAACCAAATTAATTAACTAGAAAATTACTAACAAATGTAATTATCATATTCTGATTGACATACAATCGGATACATAATAACATTTCATATCTATTTACATTAATAACACACATAAAACTCACTTTTTTCAAATAATTAAGAAGCTCTCGTGGTACCATCCCATAGCAACCATATGGTATCAATGATATCATCTGCTTAAACATACTTATGCCATAACAATACACTGCTGTACTGAGCACAGATGAACTCCACCAGTTGAACCTTGACATACCCTGCTTGTAACCGACCTTAATGTCTAGTTACTTACCGAACATTACACGTAACCAACCCTCTACAAACATATACACCACAATCTGAATGAACTACGTGACGAACAAATCCGAATACTTATATGCGATAATAACACTATATAACCTACACCAAAAATATAAAATATAATGATAAGTTGAGGATATTAACAATATAAACTATACAAATGATTTAGAATCATCCACTACCATAATATATTATAGTCGGTATACTGACTATACTACTTAAATTTTACAATAACACTTTGAAAGTATACTCTAGAAACATAATTAAAAATAATTAATATTTAAATTAATATTTTTTAAAAACCTGAGTTAATTCAATCACACAGGATAAGAATAAAAAAAACTATTCCAACAAAAAATAAAACAATCTAAGATGTAATACTTTCAACACATAATTGACATAGAAACATATATAACTCTCTATATATATATGAACTATATTTTCTGAACAAGGCAGAGTCAACATACAATAACATCCGCTTATGTAATATCTAAACTAGAATATTCTAACTCACTACTAACTCATACACCCAAATACCAAGAAAATCTACTTTACAATATAATTAACTAAACTTGCAAAACTTCTTTATATATTAATGAGGCCATTACATTTATTATATAAACAATTACATCCAACAATATCCTTCTCAAAACAGAATATTAATTAATTACTCAATAATTTAGAATACGCTCCATAAGATTATAATAATTATAGAATTTCATAACTAATTTGAAAATAGATTACGTAACTACTAATTTAAACGTAACTAACTCTCTTCTACAAATTCGACATATTTAACAACCACCAACTGACACTTACAAATCACAAAACTATTTGCAGCAACTATATCATAAATATTACTCTATCCCAATCAAATCCAATACTTTAAACCCATTCCCCTTATTCAGTTATAAAACTCGCTGTTATTTCCCTTACATTTACTTTCTCAAATTAATTTGCGTATACTTAATCTCTTTCCATGTAATACTTTTATAAACACGATATACATATATCATATCTTATACATATTTATATATATATATATATATATATATATATATATATTTGTAAGAACCATCAGATTACAAATATAATATTATATAATAGTTATATAATTCTAAAGAATATATAATCCGGAACATTATATCTATAAATGAAATAACAAATACATTTGTGGACAAAGATCATCAATTTATTTAAAATAATAATTTCATAAAATATTGCAATACTTTGGTATTTTTTATTTCGTTTAATATCTCGGATAATATTTTTTTAATAAACTTTGCATTTGATTATAATGAAGACACGATATACTACTATAGATATATTATGTGCAGTCGCAGAATTGAAAGAAAAGTAAGTTATTTCAAATATGTGACAAATCAAATATTTAATATAAGTTATAATATATTTATTAAATAAATAAATTATATTAATTTAATATCATAATGATATAATCCTAATACTACTACTACTCGTAACATTACAATTTCTATATAATAAATAGTAAATTATTCTATAATATAATTATATTATAAAGTACTCATATCATTAAAAATTAAATATTATATTATACTTTTGTGAAAACATGTAGATTGTACAGTGATATAACCATGACATTTTACAGCATTGGTCTGAGGGTTCAAAATGTATATGACATCGACAGTAAAACATATCTTATAAAGTTGAACAAGTTAATTAAATTCATTTTAAAATTGAAATTGTTATACCTTAATAAATTAACATGTACAGAATAAATCATTTTAATCCATTAATTCTAGTTTTTAATGTATTAGGCCAGATCACAAATCCATTATTATGTTTGAATCCGGATACAGAATTCACAGCACTCAATTCGAGTGGCCGAAAAATATGTTTCCATCTAATTTTGCGATGAAGGTTTTATATCAAACTAAGTTTCTAAGTCGACCCCTCAGGTAGAGAATAGTGCGAGCGATAATCTCGTATATCATGCAAAAGAAATGTACGCTAGAGTTCACCTAGGCCGTAATGGGCCTACGCCGCGGAGTCGAATTAGAGGCGTTAACCGCGACCTCGCCCCATTCAGATGCGCAAACACCTGAAGGGACGTCGACTCGAGAGTATCGAGTTACTCGGCATCGATCGCATCGTCGACATGCAGTTCGGCAGCGACGAAGCCGCCTACCACGTCATCGTCGAACTCTACGGCAGGGTAAGTATCTCATTGTACGATATCTGGGGGGCGCTATTTATTACCCGATTCCAGTAATACATTGAATCAAAGCACGGGCCTTCGACTGGTACCGCTGCGATAGTCTCTCCGTGTGAAATGGTAATTCCGATGTTCTATATTCGACGACGTTAACGTAGGGTAACATCGCGTTGACCGACCACGAGTACACCATTCTGAACATTCTGCGACAACGCACGGACGAAGACAACGATGTGAAGCTGATGGTCAGAGAGAAATATCCGGTGAAAATAGCTAAACAACACGTAGGAGTTTTACCCGTCGAAAGGTTAGAGGGACGATGTACAATGTATATTATACATAGTATATTATACATAGTATATTATACATAGTATATTATACATAGTATATTATACATAGTATATTATACATAGTATATTATACATAGTATATTATACATAGTATATTATACATAGTATATTATACATAGTATATTATACATAGTATATTATACATAGTATATTATACATAGTATATTATACATAGTATATTATACATAGTATATTATACATAGTATATTATACATAGTATATTATACATAGTATATTATACATAGTATATTATACATAGTATATTATACATAGTATATTATACATAGTATATTATACATAGTATATTATACATAGTATATTATACATAGTATATTATACATAGTATATTATACATAGTATATTATACATAGTATATTATACATAGTATATTATACATAGTATATTATACATAGTATATTATACATAGTATATTATACATAGTATATTATACATAGTATATTATACATAGTATATTATACATAGTATATTATACATAGTATATTATACATAGTATATTATACATAGTATATTATACATAGTATATTATACATAGTATATTATACATAGTATATTATACATAGTATATTATACATAGTATATTATACATAGTATATTATACATAGTATATTATACATAGTATATTATACATAGTATATTATACATAGTATATTATACATAGTATATTATACATAGTATATTATACATAGTATATTATACATAGTATATTATACATAGTATATTATACATAGTATATTATACATAGTATATTATACATAGTATATTATACATAGTATATTATACATAGTATATTATACATAGTATATTATACATAGTATATTATACATAGTATATTATACATAGTATATTATACATGGTATATTATACATAGTATATTATACATAGTATATTATACATAGTATATTATACATAGTATATTATACATAGTATATTATACATAGTATATTATACATAGTATATTATACATAGTATATTATACATAGTATATTATACATAGTATATTATACATAGTATATTATACATAGTATATTATACATAGTATATTATACAGTGTATATTTTACAGTAGGGTGGATCACTTTGATACTTTTTTCAATATTATGTATTGGCTCATCTATTATATATAGCAAAGATATAAGTTATAATGAATATATATAAATTTAATTTTTTTTTTTAATTATGGCTGAGCGCCATTTAAATTTAACATGGGAGATATAAGGACATGCAAAATATAGGAGCAATATTAAAATTATAAAATTGAATGGTAATAATGATTTTTTAATAATGAAAAATGGCTAAAAGCTTCATATAATATATTATTAAATAAAAACATATTTAAAAATTGTTTCATATTTAAAATTTGTTTAAAAAATTGTTACTAGGAAATTCCAGGAAATTAGAATTTTAATAATTTTTTGTATAATTTTGAAATTTTTTGTTCTTAAAATATTGTAAAATTTATAAGCAATATTACATTAGTTATATTTGTTCTCTATGAAATGGGTATTGATATTACAAATTTAAATTGGATTTCTAAGTGTTTTTAATGAAAAAAATTCAAATTTCAAATAATCCAAATATTTAATTTAGAAATACTTTCTTTTTAAATATATACTTACTATGCGATAAAATAAACTATATGTAATGCTATATAAACCGTTGAGATAAAAAAAGTAAAACTTATTAAATTATATGCAGATATCTAATACCACAATGTAAATTTGTACGGAATATTATTTATTTTTTAATAGTTATAACTATGTAATATTAGCTATCATTGAATATAGTTAATATTAAATATAAGTTAATTTGAACATCTTATAGTAGTAGTATTGATAATTTATTAATATTAGAATATTAAAAATTATTCCTGTAAATTCTAGAATTTAAAAAATTATAAATATTAATAATTAATATTAATATTAAATCTAGAAATAATACTAAATCAGTTGTTAATGAGTAATTATTATTTATGATGTATACATAAATATATATTACACTTTTTACAATAATAATTGACATCTAATATATTGTAGGTAAAATTATTTAAAGTTGCAAAATTAAAAATTGTATTTGTAGCTTTGAAATAACTTAATCTATAAGGATAATTTAATTGACAATATTAAATGGAAATATATATAAATTGGAAGCTGCCGATTACTCATCATTATTAGTGTAAATAAAGTATATAATGGAGATTTATTGCGAAATTAAATTTTTTTAAATATATAGTATAAACCCAAGAGGTATAAACAAAGAATGATAAAATGGCGGAAATAATATGATAAACAAGTATTTATTTATTTATAATGGGAAATTTTTCTTCAAAATCTTTATAAATAGTTGATAAATTCAGACTTCTGGAGCTACCTTAATATTGCAAATAATTTTTTTTTAATTATATGATTAATTTTTATATATGCCTTATAGTTTATATGCTGAGTGAGCCAGTTAATTCTGAAAAAAGTGATCCACCCTAATGTACATGCTTTAGGGAAAGAGGTGAATTTAGATGAAATTATATTTTTAATAAGTATTATTATCTTATTTACATGTTGATTTTTGTAAAATTATTCTTTTCTAAGTTGTAATATAGGTTTTACATGATATTGAATTGAATTTTATTTTGTAATTTTTATATTATAGGGTCGAGGAAATTCTGTTGAAAGCTGACATTGGAACTCCTATCAAAAATGTTTTAAATCCGCACGTAGGTTTGTAACTACTATGTTATTTAACATCATATCATATAACATATGTCTACTTATGTATGGTAAAATTAGATTATCATACAATTATAAGTTAATACTTATATTTCAATATTTCTGAATATATCTTTCATAAAATAAGAGAGAGAAAAGAAATAAAGAGAAAATTTACCTCTATATTATATATTTATTATATATTTACTATTTATATTATATATTTATTATATATATTATATATTTATTATGTATGTTATATATTTATTATGTATATTTATTATATATATTATATATTTATTATTTATATTATATATTTATTATTTATATCATTTACTGTTTTATTATATTTGATTGCGACTAATAAAGTTATTTAATATTACCTCATTTCAGAATATGGATCAGTTTTATTGATTCACGCATTTCTTAAAGCCGGTTTAGATATGAATTCAAAGATTGATAAAGATTTTAATGTTAAAACAGGTGAACATTTAAAACAAATTATTAATGTTTGTTTTAAATTTGTAATATATATACAATTATATATATTCATATTATCATTGTTTTTACTATATACAGATCCATAATTTAATAATTCATTATCATTTGATATATTTAATTTATAAGTTATTAATATTTTCGGTTAGGATTAATATATATATATAGTAATTAATTATTAGTAATTACTAATGTAATTGTAAATTAAATTAAAATTTTATAATATCTTTATTATTAAAGTTTTGTTATTTACAGAAATAGTTGGCATAATGCAAGCGCTGGAATTTGCAGAGAATGTTCTGCTGGATTCAATGAAGGGTAAATGCAAGGTCAGCATATACGATTAAATAGTTTGATCAGTAGAATACCTCTAAACATCGTTTAAAACCATTCTATCTATCTCCGCCTTATTTTGGTTTAGTTTATACACATTTGTACTGCAGGGTTATATATTGATGAAAACTCAAAAGAAAACCATTGTAAATGAAAATGAAAATTCTGAAATTCAACAGTTAATATGCTTTACACTATTTAATTAATACAATTATTAAATATTTAATGAATCTAAAATCTTTAAAAATTGTATTTTTATAATATATTATAGTATATTATTTAATTATGTATTTAATATAGGTTTACAGACTTCATTCCCCATTTGTATAAACAATATGAGGACAATGATTATAAGATAATGGATTCCTTCAATGAGGTATTTACAATAACTTAGTTGTTAATGATACAATATCTATTATAGGTTTTAGAATTATAAATATTTGAAATCAAAATCATTTTCTATTTCTGTATGTGCTAAAACCACCATATCGTAACTAGTTTACGTCATCATTAAACAGGCCGTAGATGTGTTCTTTTCTAGCATCGGATCTCAGAAACTGGATATGAAAATTATTCAGCAGGTGACATAAATTTGAATTAATATCAAGAAAAATATAAAACATTTGGTAAATTATAAATTTATACAATTTGCGTTTGATTTATTTTCTTGGCAATTCGGATATTTGTTATAAAATTCCAGTAGAGATAAGATAATGAAAGCATAATTAGGAAGTTGCTAAATGTTCTCTCTATTATAAGGAAAAACAAGCTCTGAAAAAGATTAACAATGTGAAAAAAGATCACATCAAGCGGATTGATGCCCTGCAGAAAAATCAAGTTTCCAACATGTACAAGGGTCGTCTAATCCAAGATAACGAATATCTGGTTATTTTACATAACAATAGAAATATGTCCTTTGTTTAACAATAGAAATATGTCCTTTGTTTAAAAATAGAAGTATGTCCTTTGTTTAAAAGTAGAAATTGTGTTTTTTATATTTTATGTATTTGTATCTAAATCTATGAAATAGATTCTCTTTTAAAATCTAAGATCCTCGATCCGTCAAAGTCCAACCTGCTCACTTCGCCTATTATTACATTGTCTGGGATAGGTATCCGAGGCTTGTCACATGGTCAACGAATGCATTCTGCTCAAGAAACAGTGGTCGTTCATCGAAAACGCCCTGGCGGCGTCTCGACGCTCCACTCCTGCTGACCTCCACTTGACCCCTCACCGAATTATACAACTGAAACTCTCCACTAATCATATCACCATTGCGCTCAGGTGAATACGACCTTCGACCTGACACTGTTTCACCTGACCATAATATATCCACTAACCCAGTATATTAAACCAATAACCACATCGAATATAATTCCTTAATCAATTAATACCTTATATGGAATGTCAAATGATATTTTCAATATAAAATTAATCTCCAACCATTTTGTTAATGACCTATTATAACACAATAATTTCGTCTGTTCACTCCTCACTATACGCTATCTAGTCTTGACCTTTCTTTAACATCACTACTTCACATTGACCTAATATTAACCTCGCCTCGACCTCTGTTCAGGCCTAAAGACTACGAGACAGGAGTCGAAGAAGAAGTTGCACTTATCAATGTGGACATTAACCTTGAAATGAGTGCTCAGGCTAATGCCCGCATGTTAGTGGTTAATGGCTGAAGAAGGGAATATCTTAGGTTTTAGGAGATATTGTAGGAGATTGTGTAGGAGATAATGTAGGAGATAATGTAGGTTATATTGTAGGAGATATTGTAGGAGATATTGTAGGAGATAATGTAGGTTATATTGTAGGAGATATTGTAGGAGATATTGTAGGAGATATTGTAGGAGATTGTGTAAGAGATAATGTAGGTTATATTGTAGGAGATATTGTAGGAGATATTGTAGGAGATATTGTAGGAGATAATGTAGGTTATATTGTAGGAGATATTGTAGGAGATATTGTAGATTATATTGTAGGAGATATTGTAGGAGATTTTGTTGGAGATAATTTAGGTTATATTGTAGGAGATTTTGTTGGAGATATTTTAGGCTATATTGTAGGAGATATTATAGGAGATTGTGTAGGAGATATTGTAGATTATATTGTAGGAGATATTGTAGGTTATATTGTAGGAGATATTGTTGGAGATATTGTAGGAGATTGTGTAGGAGATATTGTAGGTTATATTGTAGGAGATATTGTTGGAGATTGTGTAGGAGATAATGTAGGTTATATTGTAGGTTATATTGTAGAAGATATTGTAGGAGATATTGTTGGAGATAATGTAGGTTATATTGTAGGAGATTTTGTTGGAGATATTTTAGGATATATTGTAGGAGATATTGTAGGAGAATGTGTAGGAGATAACGTAGGTTATATTGTAGGAGATATTGTAGGAGATTGTGTAGGAGATATTGTAGATTATATTGTAGGAGATATTGTAGGAGATTTTGTTGGAGATAATTTAGGTTATATTGTAGGAGATATTGTAGGAGATTGTGTAGGAGATAATATAGGTTATATCGTAGGAGATTGTATAGGAGATAATGTAGGTTATATTGTAGAAGATATTGTAGGAGATATTGTTGGAGATTGTGTTGGAGATATTGTAGGTTATATTGTAGGTTATATTGTAGAAGATATAGTAGGAGATATTGTTGGAGATAATGTAGGTTATATTATAGGAGATTTTGTTGGAGATATTTTAGGCTATATTGTAGGAGATATTGTAGGAGATTGTGTAGGAGATATTGTAGATTATATTGTAGGAGATATTGTAGGATATATTGTAGGAGATATTGTAGGAGATTGTGTAGGAGATAGTGTAGGTTATATTGTAGGAGATATTGTAGGAGATTGTGTAGGAGATATTGTAGATTATATTGTAGGAGATATTGTAGGAGATTTTGTTGGAGATTTTGTTGGAGATAATTTAGGTTATATTGTAGGAGATATTGTAGGAGATTTTGTTGGAGATAATTTAGGTTATATTGTAGGAGATTGTGTAGGAGATAATATAGGTTATATTGTAGGAGATTGTATAGGAGATAATGTAGGTTATATTGTAGAAGATATTGTAGGAGATATTGTTGGAGATTGTGTTAGAGATATTGTAGGTTATATTGTAGGAGATATTGTAGGAGATATTGTAGGAGAATGTGTAGGAGAATGTGTAGGAGATATTGTAGGTTATATTGTAGGAGATATTGTTGGAGATTGTGTAGGAGATAATGTAGGTTATATTGTAGGTTATATTGTAGAAGATATTGTAGGAGATATTGTTGGAGATAATGTAAGTTATATTGTAGGAGATTTTGTTGGAGATATTTTAGGCTATATTGTGAGATTGTGAGATGTAACAACCCAGTGAGAATAATATCATATTGAATTTAATTCACATTTAGAAATGAGTTTAATTAGATCATTATTTTTACTCATTTTATAGAAACCCGAAATTACTCCAAACACTTGTTCTGATAAAACGTAAACAGTTATATTATTAATAATAAATAATCACATTTAATGAATTATTTCAATCATTTATTTATAATATAAATTCAGGTATTTCGAAAAGAAAAAATTTAATTTCGCCAAAGAAATGAAAACCACCGACTCAACTCAAAAGGTATTCCAAGACAGTTGTTTATAAGTTTGTACGTTCATACGATACTATATTTCTTCTTTCTTTTTGTGCAACAGGCTCTGAAAAACGCCGAAAAGAAAATGGCGGCCACGATGAAGGACGTAAATACCGTAGTCTTGATAAATAAAGCAAGAAAAGTCTATTGGTTATAACAGCGATATCTATAATTAGATCTTATTAATCACATTATTAGATATTAATTTATTATGTATTAATTTGCACTAAAGAAGATTTAAAATATTGTTACAAATTGTAAATATTCTCGATATTGTGATAATAGGATCATTGGAATGTGAAATTATTTAGTAGTTTGAAAACATTATTGATGTTCACTAAACGAGTTATTGAGAGTGAGTTATTGAGGGTGAGTTATTGATAGTAAGTTATTGAGAGTGAGTTATTGAGGGTGAGTTATTGAGAGTGATTTATTGAGAGTAAGTTATTGAGAGTGAGTTATTGAGGGTGAGTTATTGAGAGTGAGTTATTGAGGGTGAATTATTGAGAGTGAGTTATTGAGGGTGAATTATTGAGAGTGAGTTATTGAGGGTGAATTATTGAGAATGAGTTATTGAGAGTGAGTTATTGACAGTAAGTTATTGACAGTAAGTTATTGACAGTAAGTTATTGATAGTAAGTTATTGATAGTAAGTTATTGACAGTAAGTTATTGACTGTAAGTTATTGACTGTAAGTTATTGACAGTAAGTTATTGACTGTAAGTTATTGACTGTAAGTTATTGACAGTAAGTTATTGACAGTAAGTTATTGGCAGTAAGTTATTGATAGTAAGTTATTGATAGTAAGTTATTGGCAGTAAGTTATTGGCAGTAAGTTATTGGCAGTAAGTTATTGACTGTAAGTTATTGACTGTAAGTTATTGACAGTAAGTTATTGACAGTAAGTTATTGGCAGTAAGTTATTGATAGTAAGTTATTGACAGTAAGTTATTGACTGTAAGTTATTGAAAGTAAGTTATTGACAGTAAGTTATTGACAGTAAGTTATTGACTGTAAGTTATTTATAGTAAGTTATTGACTGTAAGTTATTTATAGTAAGTTATTGACTGTAAGTTATTTATAGTAAGTTATTGACAGTAAGTAGAGGTAGTGATGTTTTTTGGTGACATTTGCAACTACTACTTAACGTAAGAGTTTGGTTTGCAGGTTCGAAAAATTCCTCTGGTTCATCAGCAGTGAAAATCATATTGTAATCGCAGGCAGGGATCAACAGCAAAACGAACTCATCGTCAAGAAACATCTTAGACCAGGTAATTAGTCTTAGAAATATCTTAGACCAGGTAATTAGTCTTAGAAATACCTTAGACCAGGTAATTAGTCTTAGAAATATCTTAGACCAGGTAATTAGTCTTAGAAATATCTTAGACCAGGTAATTAGTCTTAGAAATATCTTAGACCAGGTAATTAGTCTTAGAAATATCTTAGACCAGGTAATTAGTCTTAGAAATATCTTAGACCAGGTAATTAGTCTTAGAAATATCTTAGACCAGGTAATTAGTCTTAGAAATATCTTAGACCAGGTAATTAGTCTTAGAAATATCTTAGACCAGGTAATTAGTCTTAGAAATATCTTAGACCAGGTAATTAGTCTTAGAAATATCTTAGACCAGGTAATTAATCTTAGAAATCTCTTAGACCAGGTAATTAATCTTAGAAACATCTTAGACCTGGTAATTAATCTTAGAAACATCTTAGACCAGGTATTTAATCTTAGAAATATCTGAACCTCTTCTTAGAGAATCTAGTATATGATTTCGGTTGGGTCTTAATTGTGTTGTTGATTCATAAGATTGGTTCTTTAGCGTTTAGACATATCTCAGTGCAGCTCATAAGATTATGTCTGCGTTTTTATATCCTCGGATCAAAAAATGTTATATAACCATTAGATCATTCATTATCATCGTGTTCGTAGAGTTTCAATGATTAATATATCATTTATACTTTACCCACAGAAGCATTAGTGGTCTTAACATTGGAACAGCATTAATGGTATATACCCGATGTGCAATCTAATCTATATTCAGCGGGAATCTAATCTAAATCTAGACCTAGATGAAACGTTAAAATAGTGGCTACGGTACGAGATTCTAAATAGTCGCTTCGATTGCAGGCGATATTTACGTTCACGCCGAGCTTCACGGAGCCAGTTCCGTGGTGATCAAGAACCCGTCCGGTTTGTTTGGTTGTCCGTCCGTTGCGCCCCTAACCCCGGTCAGCGACCCCTCAACTCCGACCCCTCGCACCTATAGGTTTGGAATTGTCGCCGAATACATTACAAGAGGCCGGCTCAATGGCGATTTGTAACAGCGGAGCGTGGAATGCTAGAATCATCACGAGTGCGTGGTGGGTCAGACATAACCAGGTAGGTTATCGGCCAACATCATTTGCCTCCCTTACGTTTGAATCTAGTTTAGCAATTTGTTGATGGTAAAAGTGAACTAAGCTCTAAATTCACTGCAGTTCCAAAAATAACGAAATTTACCAAATGTATTAAATATAAAATTTCTCACTTATTTTTGTTCATTATTTCATATTTTTTGGAGGTTTTGCTCATTAAGATTTAAATAACGTAAGGTGTCGAAAACCGCTCCCTCCGGAGAGTATTTAACGACAGGAAGCTTCATGATTCGCGGAAAAAAGAATTTACTGTCTCCTACTCACCTCGTCTATGGATTTGGTTGTTTGTTCAAGGTCAGTTTATACTCTAGTTTATCCTTTTTTGCACTACCTCATTCCAGTTCCTTCTTCCTCATTTTCTCTCCCACTCATTCTCACTCTCCCTCTTTCCATCTCCCTCATTCTTTCTCACCCTTATTTTCCCTCCCTCCCTCCCTCCCTCCCTCCCTCCTCCCTCCCTCCCTCCCTCCCTCCCTCCCTCCCTCCCTCCCTCCCTCCCTCCCTCCCTCCCTCCCTCCCTCCCTCCCTCCCTCCCTCCCTCCCTCCCTCCCTCCCTCCCTCCCTCCCTCCCTCCCTCCCTCCCTCCCTCCCTCCCTCCCTCCCTCCCTCCCTCCCTCCCTCCCTCCCTCCCTCCCTCCCTCCCTCCCTCCCTCCCTCCCTCCCTCCCTCCCTCCCTCCTCCTCCCTCCTCCCTCCCTCCCTCCCTCCCTCCCTCCCTCCCTCCCTCCCTCCCTCCCTCCCTCCCTCCCTCCCTCCCTCCCTCCTCCCTCCCTCCCTCCCTCCATCTCACCCTCCATCTCTCCCTCCTCCCTCCCTCCCTCCCTCCTCCCTCCCTCCCTCCCTCCCTCCCTCCCTCCCTCCCTCCCTCCCTCCCTCCCTCCCTCCCTCCCTCCCTCCCTCCCTCCCTCCCTCCCTCCCTCCCTCCCTCCCTCCCTCCCTCCCTCCCTCCCTCCCTCCCTCCCTCCCTCCCTCCCTCCCTCCCTCCCTCCCTCCCTCCCTCCCTCCCTCCCTCCCTCCCTCCCTCCCTCCCTCCCTCCCTCCCTCCCTCATTCTCTCTCTCATTCTCTCCCTCCCACATCCCAGATAGATGAGTCAACTATAGGCCTACATCAAGATGAACGCAAAGTAAGGAATTATGATGGTGAACTGATTTCAAAATTGGAGACTGCCTCGGTGTCAGGCAGTAAAGCAGACGACGTTGGGACCGTAGATACAGATACAGGGGAGTCCATATCCTCGCAAGCCGGCATTGACGTCGGAGATGCTGGTGAGGACAATAGTTCACTTTCTGATGGGACAATAGAAGATGATACCGGACTTGACAATCTTCGGGAGGAAATAGACTTCGAGGTTGATCATTTCAACTCCAGGCAGAAAGAAAATGTTAAGGTGAAACTTTTATATTCTTTCAGTTAATCTCATTTATTTGAATTGATAATAATATATATATACATATATCATATGTTATTTAAATAACAATATATATAGACAATGAGTAATATGTTATTTAAATAACAATATATATAGACAATAAGTAATATGTTATTTAAATAACAATATATATAGACAATAAGTAATATGTTATTTAAATAACAATATATATAGACAATAAGTAATATGTTATTTATATAACAATATATATAAACAATAAGTAATATGTTATTTAAATAACAATATATATAGACAATAAGTAATATGTTATTTAAATAACAATATATATAGACAATAAGTAATATGTTATTTAAATAACAATATATATAGACAATAAGTAATATGTTATTTAAATAACAATATATAGACAATAAGTAATATGTTATTTAAATAACAATATATATATACAATAAGTAATATGTTATTTAAATAACAATATATATAGACAATAAGTAATATGTTATTTAAATAACAATATATATAGACAATAAGTAATATGTTATTTAAATAACAATATATATAGACAATAAGTAATATGTTATTTAAATAACAATATATAGACAATATGTAATATGTTATTTAAATAACAATATATATAGACAATAAGTAATATGTTATTTAAATAACAATATATATAGACAATAAGTAATATGTTATTTAAATAACAATATATATAGACAATAAGTAATATGTTATTTAAATAACAATATATATAGACAATAAGTAATATGTTATTTAAATAACAATATATATAGACAATAAGTAATATGTTATTTAAATAACAATATATATAGACAATAAGTAATATGTTATTTAAATAACAATATATATAGACAATAAGTAATATGTTATTTAAATAACAATATATATAGACAATAAGTAATATGTTATTTAAATAACAATATATATAGACAATAAGTAATATGTTATTTAAATAACAATATATATAGACAATAAGTAATATGTTATTTAAATAACAATATATATAGACAATAAGTAATATGTTATTTAAATAGCAATATATATAGACAATAAGTAATATGTTATTTAAATAACAATATATATAGACAATAAGTAATATGTTATTTAAATAACAATATATATAGACAATAAGTAATATGTTATTTAAATAACAATATATATAGACAATAAGTAATATGTTATTTAAATAACAATATATATATAGACAATAAGTAATATGTTATTTAAATAACAATATATATATAGACAATAAGTAATATGTTATTTAAATAACAATATATATAGACAATAAGTAATATGTTATTTAAATAACAATATATATATAGACAATAAGTAATATGTTATTTAAATAACAATATATATAGACAATAAGTAATATGTTATTTAAATAACAATATATAGACAATAAGTAATATGTTATTTAAATAACAATATATATAGACAATAAGTAATATGTTATTTAAATAACAATATATATAGACAATAAGTAATATGTTATTTAAATAACAATATATATAGACAATAAGTAATATGTTATTTAAATAACAATATATAGACAATAAGTAATATGTTATTTAAATAACAATATATATAGACAATAAGTAATATGTTATTTAAATAACAATATATATATAGACAATAAGTAATATGTTATTTAAATAACAATATATATATAGACAATAAGTAATATGTTATTTAAATAACAATATATATAGACAATAAGTAATATGTTATTTAAATAACAATATATATAGACAATAAGTAATATGTTATTTAAATAACAATATATATAGACAATAAGTAATATGTTATTTAAATAACAATATATATAGACAATAAGTAATATGTTATTTAAATAACAATATATAGACAATAAGTAATATGTTATTTAAATAACAATATATATAGACAATAAGTAATATGTTATTTAAATAACAATATATATAGACAATAAGTAATATGTTATTTAAATAACAATATATATAGACAATAAGTAATATGTTATTTAAATAACAATATATATAGACAATAAGTAATATGTTATTTAAATAGCAATATATATAGACAATAAGTAATATGTTATTTAAATAACAATATATATAGACAATAAGTAATATGTTATTTAAATAACAATATATATAGACAATAAGTAATATGTTATTTAAATAACAATATATATATAGACAATAAGTAATATGTTATTTAAATAACAATATATATATAGACAATAAGTAATATGTTATTTAAATAACAATATATATAGACAATAAGTAATAT
>OZ038314.1:33567917-33652917 GCA_964035775.1 Osedax frankpressi
ATGGTGAACTGATTTCAAAATTGGAGACTGCCTCGGTGTCAGGCAGTAAAGCAGACGACGTTGGGACCGTAGATACAGATACAGGGGAGTCCATATCCTCGCAAGCCGGCATTGACGTCGGAGATGCTGGTGAGGACAATAGTTCACTTTCTGATGGGACAATAGAAGATGATACCGGACTTGACAATCTTCGGGAGGAAATAGACTTCGAGGTTGATCATTTCAACTCCAGGCAGAAAGAAAATGTTAAGGTGAAACTTTTATATTCTTTCAGTTAATCTCATTTATTTGAATTGATAATAATATATATATACATATATCATATGTTATTTAAATAACAATATATATAGACAATGAGTAATATGTTATTTAAATAACAATATATATAGACAATAAGTAATATGTTATTTAAATAACAATATATATAGACAATAAGTAATATGTTATTTAAATAACAATATATATAGACAATAAGTAATATGTTATTTATATAACAATATATATAAACAATAAGTAATATGTTATTTAAATAACAATATATATAGACAATAAGTAATATGTTATTTAAATAACAATATATATAGACAATAAGTAATATGTTATTTAAATAACAATATATATAGACAATAAGTAATATGTTATTTAAATAACAATATATAGACAATAAGTAATATGTTATTTAAATAACAATATATATATACAATAAGTAATATGTTATTTAAATAACAATATATATAGACAATAAGTAATATGTTATTTAAATAACAATATATATAGACAATAAGTAATATGTTATTTAAATAACAATATATATAGACAATAAGTAATATGTTATTTAAATAACAATATATAGACAATATGTAATATGTTATTTAAATAACAATATATATAGACAATAAGTAATATGTTATTTAAATAACAATATATATAGACAATAAGTAATATGTTATTTAAATAACAATATATATAGACAATAAGTAATATGTTATTTAAATAACAATATATATAGACAATAAGTAATATGTTATTTAAATAACAATATATATAGACAATAGGTAATATGTTATTTAAATAACAATATATATATAGACAATAAGTAATATGTTATTTAAATAACAATATATATAGACAATAAGTAATATGTTATTTAAATAACAATATATATAGACAATAAGTAATATGTTATTTAAATAACAATATATATAGACAATAAGTAATATGTTATTTAAATAACAATATATATAGACAATAAGTAATATGTTATTTAAATAACAATATATATAGACAATAAGTAACATGTTATTTAAATAGCAATATATATAGACAATAAGTAATATGTTATTTAAATAACAATATATATAGACAATAAGTAATATGTTATTTAAATAACAATATATATAGACAATAAGTAATATGTTATTTAAATAGCAATATATATAGACAATAAGTAATATGTTATTTAAATAACAATATATATATAGACAATAAGTAATATGTTATTTAAATAACAATATATATATAGACAATAAGTAATATGTTATTTAAATAACAATATATATAGACAATAAGTAATATGTTATTTAAATAACAATATATATATAGACAATAAGTAATATGTTATTTAAATAACAATATATATAGACAATAAGTAATATGTTATTTAAATAACAATATATAGACAATAAGTAATATGTTATTTAAATAACAATATATATAGACAATAAGTAATATGTTATTTAAATAACAATATATATAGACAATAAGTAATATGTTATTTAAATAACAATATATATATAGACAATAAGTAATATGTTATTTAAATAACAATATATAGACAATAAGTAATATGTTATTTAAATAACAATATATATAGACAATAAGTAATATGTTATTTAAATAGCAATATATATATAGACAATAAGTAATATGTTATTTAAATAACAATATATATATAGACAATAAGTAATATGTTATTTAAATAACAATATATAGACAATAAGTAATATGTTATTTAAATAACAATATATATAGACAATAAGTAATATGTTATTTAAATAACAATATATATAGACAATAAGTAATATGTTATTTAAATAACAATATATATAGACAATAAGTAATATGTTATTTAAATAACAATATATAGACAATAAGTAATATGTTATTTAAATAGCAATATATATAGACAATAAGTAATATGTTATTTAAATAACAATATATATAGACAATAAGTAATATGTTATTTAAATAGCAATATATATAGACAATAAGTAATATGTTATTTAAATAACAATATATATATAGACAATAAGTAATATGTTATTTAAATAACAATATATATAGACAATAAGTAATATGTTATTTAAATAACAATATATATATAGACAATAAGTAATATGTTATTTAAATAACAATATATATAGACAATAAGTAATATGTTATTTAAATAACAATATATATATAGACAATAAGTAATATGTTATTTAAATAGCAATATATATATAGACAATAAGTAATATGTTATTTAAATAACAATATATATAGACAATAAGTAATATGTTATTTAAATAACAATATATAGACAATAAGTAATATGTTATTTAAATAACAATATATATAAACAATAAGTAATATGTTATTTAAATAACAATATATATATAGACAATAAGTAATATGTTATTTAAATAACAATATATATAGACAATAAGTAATATGTTATTTAAATAACAATATATATAGACAATAAGTAATATGTTATTTAAATAACAATATATATAGACAATAAGTAATATGTTATTTAAATAACAATATATAGACAATAAGTAATATGTTATTTAAATAACAATATATATAGACAATAAGTAATATGTTATTTAAATAACAATATATATAGACAATAAGTAATATGTTATTTAAATAACAATATATATAGACAATAAGTAATATGTTATTTAAATAACAATATATATATAGACAATAAGTAATATGTTATTTAAATAACAATATATATAGACAATAAGTAATATGTTATTTAAATAACAATATATAGACAATAAGTAATATGTTATTTAAATAACAATATATATAGACAATAAGTAATATGTTATTTAAATAACAATATATATAGACAATAAGTAATATGTTATTTAAATAACAATATATAGACAATAAGTAATATGTTATTTAAATAACAATATATATAGACAATAAGTAATATGTTATTTAAATAACAATATATATATACAATAAGTAATATGTTATTTAAATAACAATATATATAGACAATAAGTAATATGTTATTTAAATAACAATATATATAGACAATAAGTAATATGTTATTTAAATAACAATATATATAGACAATAAGTAATATGTTATTTAAATAACAATATATAGACAATATGTAATATGTTATTTAAATAACAATATATATAGACAATAAGTAATATGTTATTTAAATAACAATATATATAGACAATAAGTAATATGTTATTTAAATAACAATATATATAGACAATAAGTAATATGTTATTTAAATAACAATATATATAGACAATAAGTAATATGTTATTTAAATAACAATATATATAGACAATAGGTAATATGTTATTTAAATAACAATATATATATAGACAATAAGTAATATGTTATTTAAATAACAATATATATAGACAATAAGTAATATGTTATTTAAATAACAATATATATAGACAATAAGTAATATGTTATTTAAATAACAATATATATAGACAATAAGTAATATGTTATTTAAATAACAATATATATAGACAATAAGTAATATGTTATTTAAATAACAATATATATAGACAATAAGTAACATGTTATTTAAATAGCAATATATATAGACAATAAGTAATATGTTATTTAAATAACAATATATATAGACAATAAGTAATATGTTATTTAAATAACAATATATATAGACAATAAGTAATATGTTATTTAAATAACAATATATATAGACAATAAGTAATATGTTATTTAAATAACAATATATATAGACAATAAGTAATATGTTATTTAAATAACAATATATATAGACAATAAGTAATATGTTATTTAAATAGCAATATATATAGACAATAAGTAATATGTTATTTAAATAACAATATATATATAGACAATAAGTAATATGTTATTTAAATAACAATATATATATAGACAATAAGTAATATGTTATTTAAATAACAATATATATAGACAATAAGTAATATGTTATTTAAATAACAATATATATATAGACAATAAGTAATATGTTATTTAAATAACAATATATATAGACAATAAGTAATATGTTATTTAAATAACAATATATAGACAATAAGTAATATGTTATTTAAATAACAATATATATAGACAATAAGTAATATGTTATTTAAATAACAATATATATAGACAATAAGTAATATGTTATTTAAATAACAATATATATAGACAATAAGTAATATGTTATTTAAATAACAATATATATATAGACAATAAGTAATATGTTATTTAAATAACAATATATAGACAATAAGTAATATGTTATTTAAATAACAATATATATAGACAATAAGTAATATGTTATTTAAATAGCAATATATATATAGACAATAAGTAATATGTTATTTAAATAACAATATATATATAGACAATAAGTAATATGTTATTTAAATAACAATATATAGACAATAAGTAATATGTTATTTAAATAACAATATATATAGACAATAAGTAATATGTTATTTAAATAACAATATATATAGACAATAAGTAATATGTTATTTAAATAACAATATATATAGACAATAAGTAATATGTTATTTAAATAACAATATATATAGACAATAAGTAATATGTTATTTAAATAACAATATATATATAGACAATAAGTAATATGTTATTTAAATAACAATATATATAGACAATAGGTAATATGTTATTTAAATAACAATATATATAGACAATAAGTAATATGTTATTTAAATAACAATATATATAGACAATAAGTAATATGTTATTTAAATAACAATATATATATAGACAATAAGTAATATGTTATTTAAATAGCAATATATATATAGACAATAAGTAATATGTTATTTAAATAACAATATATATAGACAATAAGTAATATGTTATTTAAATAACAATATATAGACAATAAGTAATATGTTATTTAAATAACAATATATATAGACAATAAGTAATATGTTATTTAAATAACAATATATATATAGACAATAAGTAATATGTTATTTAAATAGCAATATATATATAAACAATAAGTAATATGTTATTTAAATAACAATATATAGACAATAAGTAATATGTTATATAGAATATAGATTTACATTCATTACATTCTAAATCTTATTAAATTCTCCCGCTGTAGACTGGAGTTATACATTATAGTAGTCTACTGTCAGCCGGGGAAAAGGGTGCAATTGAATTGAACAATGATAAAGAGGTCAATCAAGTTCCAAGCGAGGACGAAGATGAGGATATGAAAGAAAATGATGATGGAGATGAAGAACGAGACGAGGAAGTAGATGAGGATGGAGGTGAAGATGAAGATGAAGAAGGAGATGAGGATGGAGAAGACGTGATTAGCAATTCTCAAAGTCACATCCGTGAAAATAGAAATAAAGAATCGCAGAAACAAAAAAATGAAATAGCAGCCAAAATTAAACCAAACGACGGCGAATTTATTTTCCCAGAAACTAATGTTGATTTAGCGCAGACAATGTTTGTTTGAATATATTTCCATAATTCTAACCTCGATATATTTATACGGAAGTAGCTTCCCTATGGTAACTTCATAGATATTCTGGTATATATTATAACATAAATCTTCAAACAACCGTAATCTTTGATAATCGTAATTTCTTTATTTGAATTTAAATCATCCTATTTCGTAGGATTAAGAAAAACGTGAAGAAGGTAGCTAACGTAAAGACTGTGCAACAGCCTGAGAAACCGGAAGTGAGGCCTGGAGGCGATAAGCAATACAAAAGGGGTCAAAAGGTTCTTATGACATCAAATGTAAATTCCGAAAAGAATCTAATTCAAGAATTCTAAATACCGTCCACTTTTGGTATCCAGCTAAATAACTAAATCATCTTTCTAAAAACTCGACACCATTACAAACATCTACACACATTCCCATTCTTAGAACCCACTTTAAACTATTGATCTAATTACTTTAACACCTACGAATTTTAACATTTAAAACTATTTCATTTGACCTGTCTGTCAGGCTAAACTGAAGAAGATTAAACAGAAATATGCAGATCAAGATGAAAACGAACGAGCAATTCGCATGAGTTTGTTATGTGTTAGTATCCTCTCTTCCCTTATCCACTAGAATTTGTAAGTTTGTTATGTTAATAACCTCTCTCTTCCCTTATCCACTAGAATTTGTAAGTTTGTTATGTTAATAACCTCTCTCTTCCCTTATCCACTAGAATTTGTAAGTTTGTTATGTTAATAACCTCTCTCTTCCTTTATCCACTAGAATTTGTAAGTTTGTTATGTTAATAACCTCTCTCTTCCCTTATCCACTAGAATTTGTAAGTTTGTTTTGTTAATAACCTCTCTCTTCCTTTATCCACTAGAATTTGTAAGTTTGTTAAGTTAATAAACTCTCTCTTCCCTTATTCACTAGAATTTGTAAGTTTGTTATGTTAATAACCTCTCTCTTCCCTTATCCACTAGAATTTGTAAGTTTGTTATGTTAATAACCTCTCTCTTCCTTTATCCACTAGAATTTGTAAGTTTGTTATGTTAATAACCTCTCTCTTCCCTTATCCACTAGAATTTGTAAGTTTGTTATGTTAATAACCTCTCTCTTCCTTTATCCACTAGAATTTGTAAGTTTGTTATGTTAATAACCTCTCTTCCCTTATCCACTAGAATTTGTAAGTTTGTTATGTTAATAACCTCTCTTCCCTTATCCACTAGAATTTGTAAGTTTGTTATGTTAATAACCTCTCTTCCCTTATCTACTAGAATTTGTAAGTTTGTTAAGTTAATAACCTCTCTTCCTTTATCCACTAGAATTTGTAAGTTTGTTATGTTAATAACCTCTCTTCCCTTATCCACTAGAATTTGTAAGTTTGTTATGTTAATAACCTCTCTTCCCTTATCCACTAGAATTTGTAAGTTTGTTATGTTAATAACCTCTCTCTTCCTTTATTCACTAGAATTTGTAAGTTTGTTATGTTAATAACCTCTCTCTTCCCTTATCCACTAGAATTTGTAAGTTTGTTATGTGTTAATAACCTCTCTCTTCCCTTATCCACTAGAATTTGTAAGTTTGTTATGTTAATAACCTCTCTCTTCCCTTATCCACTAGAATTTGTAAGTTTGTTATGTTAATAACCTCTCTCTTCCCTTATCCACTAGAATTTGTAAGTTTGTTAAGTTAATAACCTCTCTCTTCCCTTATCCACTAGAATTTCTAAGTTTATTATGTTAATAACCTCTCTCTTCCCTTATCCACTAGAATTTGTAAGTTTGTTATGTTAATAACCTCTCTTCCCTTATTCACTAGAATTTGTAAGTTTGTTATGTTAATGACCTCTCTCTTCCCTTATCCACTAGAATTTGTAAGTTTGTTATGTTAATAACCTCTCTTCCCTTATCCACTAGAATTTGTAAGTTTGTTATGTTAATAACATCTCTTCCCTTATCCACTAGAATTTGTAAGTTTGTTATGTTAATAACCTCTCTTCCCTTATCCACTAGAATTTGTAAGTTTGTTATGTTAATAACCTCTCTCTTCCTTTATCCACTAGAATTTGTAAGTTTGTTATGTTAATAACCTCTCTCTTCCCTTATCCACTAGAATTTGTAAGTTTGTTATGTTAATAACCTCTCTTCCCTTATCCACTAGAATTTGTAAGTTTGTTATGTTAATAACCTCTCTCTTCCTTTATCCACTAGAATTTGTAAGTTTGTTATGCTAATAACCTCTCTCTTCCTTTATCCACTAGAATTTGCAAGTTTGTTATGTTAATAACCTCTCTCTTCCCTTATCCACTAGAATTTGTAAGTTTGTTATGTTAATAACCTCTCTCTTCCCTTATCCACTAGAATTTGTAAGTTTGTTATGTTAATAACCTCTCTTCCCTTATCCACTAGAATTTGTAAGTTTGTTATGTTAATATCCTCTCTTCCCTTATCCACTAGAATTTGTAAGTTTGTTATGTTAATAACCTCTCTCTTCCCTTATCCACTAGAATTTGTAAGTTTGTTATGTTAATAACCTCTCTCTTCCCTTATCCACTAGAATTTGTAAGTTTGTTATGTTAATAACCTCTCTTCCCTTATCCACTAGAATTTGTAAGTTTGTTATGTTAATATCCTCTCTTCCCTTATCCACTAGAATTTGTAAGTTTGTTATGTTAATATCCTCTCTTCCCTTATCCACTATAATTTGTAAGTTTGTTATGTTAATAACCTCTCTCTTCCCTTATCCACTAGAATTTGTAAGTTTGTTATGTTAATAACCTCTCTCTTCCCTTATTCACTAGAATTTGTAAGTTTGTTATGTTAATAACCTCTCTTCCCTTATCCACTAGAATTTGTAAGTTTATTGTTAATAACCTTTCTCCTGCCATTGTCATTGTCAAACATTGTCTCGGGTGTTAATGATTTTATTAATATCTATTATTAAATAAGTAATTAAGTATCTAAATTGACCATATAATTTTTTAATGTTCAAACTAATTTATTATTCTTTTTGTTAACAAATATTATTAAATAATTAGTTAACTTTTACCTATTAATTTAATCTTATTATTATTATTATCTTTCTATTATATAAATGTTATAGTTATACTGACCATTGTATGCAGTCCGCAGGAGAAGCCAAACCAACTAAAAAGGGTCGTAAATTACTTGAAAAGGAAGAGAAATATGCTGCTGCTACTGCTCGAAGATTAAAAAAAGAACAAAGAGGTTTAAGAACATCAAAAATAATGCCAAAAAGTTCCAAATAGTGCCAAAAAGTGCCTAATAGTGTTGAATAGTACCAAAAAGTGCAAAATAGTGCCAAATACTATCAAATAGTGCCAAAAAGTACCAAATAGTACCAAAAAGTATTAATTTAAATCACTCTTATTTATTTTTCTTGCATTGTAATTATATTAATTGCTAAATTTAACACAAATCAAAATCAACTAACTAAACTTAGCTCAAGCACTAATTGTAATATGCTATTTTTAACCTACATCGGTATTGACCACAATCATTAGTTATTTACCCATCTTTGAATCGTAGACAAAGCCAAGATCGAGGCGAGCCTCTTGGAACCCATCGTCACCGACAGACCTTTGGATGAAGAAGATGAAGAGACGATGGCTGAGGAGCAAAACCAAGTACCCCTGGATAACCAAATGCTGACCACCTTGACCGGCCAACCGTGTTCGGAAGACGAATTGATCTTCTGCATGACGATGTGCGCCCCCTACAGTGTATTCGTAAACTACAAGTTGGTCATTTATGGTGGGGTCGAGTGTCATCGGTTGTGTGGTGTAAATTAGGCGGAGGGTCATAAGTAGCATTGGTGGTCATTAGGTTTGGTTGTATTTAGCCGATCATGCTGATTGATATAGAATATATAGATATTTATTATTTATAACATAATAATAAACATAAACATTTATAACAAAAATTTTATTTTTATAATCGATATTCAAATTGCGTTAAAAGTTTTGATAAGAAATTAAATATTAATGAATCATGCCGAATCTTGAAAAATGGTCGTATAATGCGACCAATGAAACGAGCGCATTTTATTTACCTTTCATATTTTTATAAACAATTATTTGAATTCAATATTATTTAATAAATTTATTATTAATCAAACTACAATATGGATCTCAGGAATTCTGATGATAGTAATTTATTTGTTCTTAATGAAATGAATAAAACTCAACTACCCACATTTACAACCATTTATTGGCACTTTCTATATTTACTTACTATTTTAAAATGTATTTAAAACAAAAAGAGACAGCTAATGCTATTACTTAGATCTGGCAATTTGCATTTCTACCTCACATTCCTTATGATTGTATTTGTGTTAAGGTTAGCAGATTGGTGAAAAGTATTAAAATTATTAAAAAGAGCTACAAAAAAGTTACTACAAGGATTATTTTAATATTATTACGATATAACTATAATTATTTTTTTTTATCCATCTTGGTCGAATTTTAAAAATTATAAACACCTATAATTTTCCATTTCCAGTAGTTTTACGTTAAAATATAGGATATTACGAATATAAATGATAAAAAAATAGAAAAAAATTTACATTTTAAGGGGTTGAGAGAAAAACATGCATTTATGTGAAAATTTTGCAATAAATGCGGGGTATTTCATAAAAATAAATTACTACAATCAAAATGTTAACACTTAGTAGTTTAGTCAATTGTTATTTAACAAATTACATAAGAATAATTATAAATTAGATAATTAAAAAAAATTCTATGATTTTCAAAAAATGTTGACAAAAATCTTATAATTTTTTTTATTGAACTTTATTTACATGTAACATATTTATATTACATATTATAAATTTATAAGGAATATGAAAAATATACATATTTATGTTTTTTTTTCTAATTTTCCTATCTTTTTACATGTTAATTTTTGAGCATTATTGCACGAAATTTTAAAAAAAATGTTGGTCATTATAAATAACCAAATGTTCATGTCTAGAAAAACTCAGGTGTATCCGTCATTAAACATACTTATATTACCACCCCTAGTGGACATCTTCCAATAGTTATGATATCATTATGTCAATTACTATGAATATAACTATACAAATATGTGTGATGAGCAGGAAATGGTTACAATGCCTATACATTGTTATCTATTTGCAGGTATAAAATCAAACTGACTCCAGGAAACATCAAAAGGGGAAAAGGTTTGCTATGTGATATGTGTTGCTGTCATAAAATGTTTATATAAAATGACAATTAACTGTAAGAGATCATTGAATCACCCTTCCACCCGATTAGCTGCAACCAACTGCATACATTTGTTTTCAATCGATAAGAATTCTACGATTCGAGAGAAAGAAATGTTCAAAAGTCTGAAGGTAATTAAGATTATTTATTTGCTTTTATCTGCGTTCGTTCTATCCTCTTATCTTTATATATTAATTATAATAATACAATCTGAATACTTATTATTAGCTATAATTAGATAATTTCATAGGGACTAGACTTAAGCAGGAATATTCCTGGAAAAGTCAAGATTTCGGCTCCAAATTTGCAGAAAATGTACAAAAAGAAATGAATTGCAAACTAATGTATATTTATTTGCAATATTGAATAAATATTAATTAATAAACGATATATTCAACAATTACTTCATTGTTTATATTGAAAACTAACTTAAGTATTAATAATAAGTATTAATAATATATAGTCTTAGCTATGATATTTTAATAATTTATTAATCGTTATAGTAGCCTTTTAATTTATTAAAAATATAACTCTGGGAATGTGAATAAAAGATATGTATGTAACAGTTAAATAAACAATGTAAATATCTTTTTAAAATATATATGAAAATTAGTAAAAATATATCTCAAATCAAATTATAAAAATAAAGATACAGCAGATGTTAATACAATGAATGTTATTGAAACAGTAAATAATTCAGCAGAAGATTTGATCACTCTACCAAGTTTAAAAGATTTCTGAGGTACCGATATTTCTGGACAATGAAATAATGTCGTTATTAATAAGAATTAATATATTAACGTAAATCCGAATTATTGAATAAATGAATGCATATTTATAATTACAAACTTTTTAGAGTAATAATATTCTCAGAAGAACCGAGGGAATTCTCAAATTTACACTTAAAATCGCCGTAGTCCTCTTCCAATACATTCTCAATAATAAGTTCATAGGTCATATGATTGAATGCTCCAGTCACCGAATATATTCTAAACCTATAAACAATTGAAAATAAATAAGAAAACTGAATAACCGCAATTTGTATTTCATTCACAATACTTATGTAAGACACACCAAAATGCCTGTACTCCGAACTATACAGAAATAGTGTGAATGCTAAGTAATACATAATTAATACATAATTATTATTATAAATTTAGATTATTTTATTATAGAAATAGAATTTGATCAGAAATTACTTGAAATTACTTGAAAATTAAATAAAATTAAATAAAAAAATATTACTATAAAATAATTATTAATAATTTCAATTAAATACAATTTATATTACAATTAGACAATATTTTATGCAATAAATAATCAATGCAATGCATACAATTAACATATATATATATAATTATTTCATATATAAGAATATATTATTATAAATATGTATCCAAATTGATATTTGTTGGCAATCTAGATGGCATTGTAACTATTAGTAATATGTATTTAACATTGTAAAGTTTAATGTATAATTGTATTTATTTTTAATATTATATTAGATTATTATAAAATAATAAATATCATGGATAAATGAAATAATAAAATATTATTTATTATTTTTAAAATACAATATTTATATTTGATATGTTTAAAATCATTAAACGACAATAAATTTGAATTTATTTTATTTGTAAGAAAAAATATGAAAAATAAATTATCTTTAATTAAACTTATAAAAACTTTGAAATAATTTCTATTCATCGTATAAAATTAAATAGTTTATTATAATTTATAAATATTAATGCTAGCTAATATAATTATACCATCATTGGATATATTCGAATAGAATTCCATGAATTATAGTAAAAAATAACAATTTTAAATGTGTTGTTCTTACGATTAAGTAAATACGATTGTCTATATACATATATATATATATATATATATATATATATATATATATATGTATATATATATATATATATAATGGATTAATATATAAAAAACAATTATAATTGAATATACTTTTTAAATTGGATGAATATAAATGAATATAAATAGTATTAAGTTTTAAACTCTTTTCTGATTGGTCAAATATTAACATATAAGCTTGTTCTAGTAAAATCGTATACAAAAATTGCATTTATATAGTAAATGATTTATTTTTCAATAATTATACTTTTCATACGTTTGTAGTCAAAAGAGAACACATCCGATTATGTGAAAGAGATAAGTCACTATTGAATGTATTTAATTGTTGACAAAATTTTCTAAGTATCAATCACCCTCTATATTACTGAAATGGCAATCATATATGAATAAATAATAAATTAATGAATTTTATTTGAATTATAGGAAAAAAAATAAATAAAAATAGAATAGTGGATTTGTATTTGTCAAATTAAAATAATTATTAAAAAAATGTTAATTCCTAATACTTTCAATACTCCCTAATACTCCAAATACTCCCGGTTATTTACTTCCAGTTATTTACGCAATTTCATTAAACTCGGTCCACAGATTGTGATCTCATCTGTGGAACCTAATATAGTAGCTAATAACCTAATATAGTAGCTCATAACCTAATATAGTAGCTAATAACCTAATATAGTAGCTAATAACCTAATATAGTAGCTAATAACCTAATATAGTAGCTCATAACCTAATATAGTAGCTAATAACCTAATATAGTAGCTAATAACCTAATATAGTAGCTAATAACCTAATATAGTAGCTCATAACCTAATATAGTAGCTAATAACCTAATATAGTAGCTAATAACCTAATATAGTAGCTCATAACCTAATATAGCAGCTAATAACCTAATATAGTAGTTATTAACCTAATATAGTAGTTATTAACCTAATATAGTAGCTAATAACCTAATATAGTAGCTCATAACCTAATATAGCAGCTAATAACCTAATATAGTAGCTAATAACCTAATATAGTAGTTATTAACCTAATATAGTAGCTAATAACCTAATATAGTAGCTCATAACCTAATATAGCAGCTAATAACCTAATATAGTAGCTCATAACCTAATATAGCAGCTAATAACCTAATATAGTAGCTAATAACCTAATATAGTAGCTCATAACATAATATAGCAGCTAATAACCTAATATAGTAGCTAATAACCTAATATAGTAGTTATTAACCTAATATAGTAGCTAATAACCTAATATAGTAGCTCATAACCTAATATAGCAGCTAATAACCTAATATAGTAGCTAATAACCTAATATAGTAGTTATTAACCTAATATAGTAGCTAATAACCTAATATAGTAGCTCATAACCTAATATAGTAGCTCATAACCTAATATAGCAGCTAATAACCTAATATAGTAGCTAATAACCTAATATAGTAGCTAATAACCTAATATAGTAGCTCATAACCTAATATAGTAGCTCATAACCTAATATAGTAGCTAATAACCTAATATAGTAGCTAATAACCTAATATAGTAGCTCATAACCTAATATAGTAGCTCATAACCTAATATAGTAGCTCATAACCTAATATAGCAGCTAATAACCTAATATAGTAGCTAATAACCTAATATAGTAGCTAATAACCTAATATAGTAGCTCATAACCTAATATAGTAGCTCATAACCTAATATAGTAGCTCATAACCTAATATAGTAGCTAATAACCTAATATAGTAGCTCATAACCTAATATAGTAGCTCATAACCTAATATAGTAGCTAATAACCTAATATAGTAGCTCATAACCTAATATAGTAGCTCATAACCTAATATAGTAGCTAATAACCTAATATAGTAGCTCATAACCTAATATAGTAGCTCATAACCTAATATAGTAGCTCATAACCTAATATAGTAGCTCATAACCTAATATAGTAGCTAATAACCTAATATAGTAGCTCATAACCTAATATAGTAGCTCATAACCTAATATAGCAGCTAATAACCTAATATAGTAGCTAATAACCTAATATAGTAGCTCATAACCTAATATAGTAGCTCATAACCTAATATAGCAGCTAATAACCTAATATAGTAGCTCATAACCTAATATAGTAGCTAATAACCTAATATAGTAGCTCATAACCTAATATAGTAGCTCATAACCTAATATAGTAGCTCATAACCTAATATAGTAGCTCATAACCTAATATAGTAGCTCATAACCTAATATAGCAGCTAATAACCTAATATAGTAGCTAATAACCTAATATAGTAGCTCATAACCTAATATAGTAGCTAATAACCTAATATAGTAGCTCATAACCTAATATAGTAGCTCATAACCTAATATAGTAGCTAATAACCTAATATAGTAGCTCATAACCTAATATAGTAGCTCATAACCTAATATAGTAGCTCATAACCTAATATAGTAGCTCATAACCTAATATAGTAGCTAATAACCTAATATAGTAGCTCATAACCTAATATAGTAGCTCATAACCTAATATAGCAGCTAATAACCTAATATAGTAGCTAATAACCTAATATAGTAGCTCATAACCTAATATAGTAGCTCATAACCTAATATAGCAGCTAATAACCTAATATAGTAGCTAATAACCTAATATAGTAGCTAATAACCTAATATAGTAGCTCATAACCTAATATAGTAGCTCATAACCTAATATAGCAGCTAATAACCTAATATAGTAGTTAATAACCTAATATAGTAGCTCATAACCTAATAAAAGCTATACTTTAAACACTCCAACCTGCCGACATTGTCGAACTCCCCGAAGGTCTGTCCATTCGCCGACCAAGACATCGAGTGAGGAAAAGGGTTGGATTTCACAATGCACTGCAGTTCGATACGATAGCCGACGGCTTGAGATACGGTGGTTCGGGACTCGATATTGGGTTTAACTGGAGGTCGAGGGGTTAATATTATTGTTTACACGGAATATAGTCGATTACGACTCCGTCCGATCATCCACTGAGTATTATTAGCACGATTGTTATTGTAGGAAAAGAGTAAAGTGTAATTCCGCGGGTTAAACCAAAAATCATTATTAATTAAGGCATAGGTAGATGTATTACGTAATTACGATGATTTGGCATAATCAACGAGTACAGAATTCAGGTGTTTGGGAAACGAGCACTACGTTTCTAATTGAAGTCATCGTCCGACGACGAGGAACCAACATAGAACTTTCAAAGCGATATTCCTCGTAACCGTGCCAACGGTATTCCACACGCGACAACGATAAATACCGCGATCGCTCGCCTTCACATTCTTGAGTCTCAATTCTTCGCCCTATTGCGGCGTTGGGGTTGCATGTGAGGTGGAGTTATGGGGGTTGGCCGGGAGTAGAGAGACCCGACACTGACATATCGGGGAAGTTAGTTGTGAAGATATTATTAGTAGGTAGATGGGAAGAGAGTGGTATTGGAGGATATTGAAAGTAGGATGTTTTATTGTAGGGAATTAGGGTAAAATGGGTTAGGGATAGGAGTTTGGATAAGTGGGTTTAGGGCAAGGAGTTAGGGTAAGGGAATAGGGATAGGGTTATATAATGGGGTTAGGAATAGGGTTAGGTAAGTGGATGGTAGGTAGATGCAATAACTGGTTACTATAATCTTATATATCAAGCACCTAAAGGGATGTACATAGTAAATATGTCACTTAGTGGATGTGACACCTAATGGATATGACACCTATTGGATGTGACACCTAGTGGATATGACACCTATTGGATGAGACACCTAGTGGATGTGACACCTAGTGGATGTGACACCTAGTGGATGTGACATCTAGTGGATGTGACACCTAGTGGATGTGACACCTAGTGGATGAGACACCTAGTGGATGTGACACCTAGTGGATGTGACACCTAGTGGATGTGACACCTATTGGATGAGACACCTATTGGATGAGACACCTAATGGATATGACACCTATTGGATGAGACACCTAGTGGATGTGACACCTAGTGGATGTGACACCTAGTGGATGTGACACCTAGTGGATGTGACACCTGATGACCGCACACTAACTATATATCTCTCGGTACCAATTGGCAGTAAAGCATTACCCAGGCGTGACCATTCGATGACAGGTTTTGGCAGACCTGAACCCTGACACTTCAAATCGGTGTCTTTACCTGCCTCCACCGTACGGTCAAAGCTTGTTGCCTCGGCGATAATGTAGGGTGGAACTGCAGGTGGTAGTAGGATGGGGCTAATGGTTAGGAGGCGAACGCAAGTGGAGAGGGTGTAAGGAGGAGAGGGTGTAAGAAGGAGATGGTGTAAGGAGGAGAGGGTATTAGGAGGAGAGGGTGTTAGGAGGAGAGGGTGTTAGTAGGAGAGGGTGTAAGGAGGAGAAGGTGTAAGGAGGAGAAGATGTAAGGAGGAGAAGATGTAAGAAGGAGAAAGTGTAAGAAGGAGAGGGTATAAGGAGGAGAGGGTATTAGGAGGAGAGGGTGTTAGGAGGATAGGGTATAAGGAGGAGAGGATGTAAGAAGGAGAGGGTGTAAGAAGGAGAGGGTGTAAGGAGGAGAGGATGTAAGGAGAGGGTGTAAGAAGGAGATGATGTAAGGAGGAGAAGATGTAAGGAGGAGAAGATGTAAGAAGGAGAAAGTGTAAGAAGGAGAGGGTGTTAGGAGGAGAGGGTATAAGGAGGAGAGGGTGTAAGAAGGAGAGGATGTAAGGAGGAGAGGATGTAAGGAGAGGGTGTAAGAAGGAGATGGTGTAAGAAGGAGAGGGTGTAAGAAGGAGAGGGTGTAAGAAGGAGAGGGTGTAAGAAGGAGAGGATGTAAGGAGGAGAAGATGTAAGGAGGAGAGGGTGTAAGGAGGAGATGGTGTGAGAAGGAGAGGGTGTAAGGAAGAGAGGGTGTAAGATTGAGAGGGTGTAAGGAGGAGAGTGTATTAGGAATAGAGGGTGTTAGGAGGAGAGGGTGTTAGGAGGAGAGGGTGTAAGGAGGAGAAGATGTAAGGAGGAGAGTGTATTAGGAATAGAGGGTGTTAGGAGGAGAGGGTGTAAGGAGGAGAAGATGTATGAAGGAGAGAGTGTAAGAAGGAGAGGATGTAAGGAGGAGAGGGTGTAAGTAGGAGAGGGTGTAAGGAGGATAGGGTGTAAGAAGGAGAGGGTGTAAGAAGGAGAGGGTGTAAGAAGGAGAGGATGTAAGGAGGAGAAGATGTAAGGAGGAGAGGGTGTAAGGAGGAGAGGGTGTAAGAAGGAGAGGGTGTAAGGAGGAGAGGATGTAAGGAGGAGAGGGTGTAAGAAGGAGAGGGTGTAAGGAGGAGAGTGTATTAGGAATAGAGGGTGTTAGGAGGAGAGGGTGTAAGGAGGAGAAGGTGTAAGGAGGAGAAGATGTAAGGATGAGAAGATGTATGAAGGAGAGAGTGTAAGAAGGAGAGGATGTAAGGAGGAGAGGGTGTAAGGAGGAGAGGGTGTAAGGAGGAGAGGGTGTAAGGAGGAGAGGGTGAAGAAGGAATTATGGATACGGAGACTATTTTTGAATTGGGGTTATAACTAGAATCTAAGAATTATGATGTAATCGCGAATAAAGTCAATAGGGGGAGCTAACTATTCACTTTGAGTTCGATAGTTTCGGAGATGAAACTCCTCAGCGTCACGAGAACTTTGCAAGTGTAGGTTGCTTCGTCGGACACAACGATACGACGTAATCGTAAACGCCAACTGTTCAAAACCTAAAGGAAAAAGAAAACTAGAGTCTCGCGGATGTCAATGAGGTCTAAAAAGTAAAGTTATTACCGTATTGTATTAAATATTTTCTATAGGAGATATAATATAAGTTATATGTTTACAAAAGTCTATACTCATAGATATTTTGTAACTAAATAGCTCGATGGATATTTAATACACGGGAATTATAAATACTATTAACTTCATATATATTTTCCTAAAATGCCAGTTCATTTCTAAATTATTTAAGTTTATAATATTTTAGGATACAAAATGATTTTAATACTGAAATAGTCGCACCAGACATTCGCCAATTAAATAAGAACACAATAAATATATTCGATCGTAGATTGCGAATTGTTGATTACCGGAATTTCAATGCCATATTTTGTATTGTCGCTTAAAGAGGTTCCTGTTGAAATCATGGAGACGGACGTCTTCTTTGAAGTGGCATTGTAGTTGTGTTTTTGCCACGATACCTATTGTTATATTAATATCGTAGTACCTTTAGTATTGAATAAATCCGATATAATAGATGAACAATATTATATGTATAGATTAGTTTTTAATCATTTGTTTGAAATAATAGGTTTTAATTGACGTCACAATTTCCGCAGATTTGAATTACATTTATGTATTCCGAATGATTGAAATATATAAAGTATATAGTTATACAGAGATATGCGTACAGTGATGTATAATAACAACAATAACGGTACCGGTGACCTTATAATCTTTCGGGAGATTCTCTACATGACAACTGAATGTCACATCTTTATTCTGTATCGCCATGACAACATTTTTAATGCTGGGAGGTTCGGTAAAAGGAATACTCACAACTGGATCTTGAGCGCCTATGCATTGATAGAATTACCACCATTATCGAAAGGACGCGAATAACTAGTAATGCGATTTTAATTATACTTAATTATTTTTAATTATATATTGTATTTATATCAAATAATCAGGTTTTTTAATTACAATAGTTTCCCGGTTATATATAAGAAACTAAAGTTCGGTTGGAACATATACAATCTAATTGATAATTAAAATGTTTAGAAGATCTTTCCTCGAAATTATTAGCAGCTAGTTACTCTAATAGTTACTCGTTAACTATTAGAGTAGGTCAATTGAATAATTACATTATAATTTGCATTGTATCTGAAATAAATAAAAATATGTATTTGACTTTTTGACTTTTAGATTTCCAACATTTTATGTGGATCTCGAAAATACAGGTAATAATTAAAAATAAATCAAATTCCTTGTGATTATTATCATAATCTAAACTTTAAAAAGAAATAACTTTGTTAGAAATTATACATAATACTAATAGTATCTCACATACCTATTTTGGTTATAAATATCAATAAAAGTACAATATTGGTATAAGAATATATCATTTTAATTAACAAATTATTTAAAAATCATTTGTAAGTAGAATGTAAATATTTATAAATTTTAAATTAATCTAATTGGGCCAACACAGGTAATTTTTATATTATTATAATAATGATTATAATTAAGGTAATAAATAATATTGATTTATTTATTATATAACAATATAATATTTAATTTATTTTCAAGATATTAGATATAATTTAATTATATATAAAAATTAATTCAACTAGGTTTTTCTATATGATAGAATCACTGAAAATATATTTAAATATTTTTAAAATTAAATAATTTAAATGTCGAGTTACGATTATTGTGAAGTATGCAGGTCTAATTTTATAAATCGAAATAATCACATATATTCAAAAAAACACATTTGTATTAGAGATAGAATATTAAACAAATTCATTTCCAAGGTATTCCCAATATTAATATTCCAATAATAATAATTACTATTTAAAATATAAAAATAATTAATATATGGTAGTTAGTATATGGTATCATTGATTCTACTCTAATATAATCTCAATTATGACTACGTTCAAAGTTCTCAATATACATATATATTAATTTAACGCAAATTTCAGTTATTTTATAGTCCATAAAATACATTATAACATGAAAACTATTGAAATTATAGATACAAAAATAAATATTAATAATATTAGTTAATTATTAATACATATACAAATGCTGATATGTATTTTATTTTAAAACAATATTGTATACGTATAAACCAGTACACGAATATAAAAAACATTAGTAAATAGTGAGTGAATATTTTACTAACTTAAACACATAAATAAAGTAGTTATAATGCTTAAGTTATAAATTTATTTTGGTGAGTAAATAGTTTACGATAATTTGCAAGGCAAATTTTGCATATATAGCCTTTAAACAATAATTCATATTTCCTTATGATTTAAAAAAATATATAAAAATTCTATAACCTATTTATTATTGGATATATAATTGACTGTTATATATAACCATAGAGTAGTATTCTGTATATGAAATTAAATGTATTTTTCAATATATATTTATAGCTAATATATAATATCCCTAGGACATCTATTATGTAGGTCATACATTGTATAAATAATAATATTCGACCCTACCAATAATATATATATTAGACTGCCGCAATACGCCGATAGCCATACATTACTGCGCAGATAGGGTCTTTGAGCATTTCTAGTTATTACGATGTTATGCAATGCGATTACGTGTACCATGGCCCCGTATTTATTACTTCCCTACAGTCAATGTAAAGTTAAGAGGAATGGTCGTCTGGGTTAGCCCGAAACCTCGTTTATATTCGTAGAATTTAATATGGATCCGATCTCTGCGGTCACTCTCCGGCCACTCTCCGCTACATGCCATTTGTAAAGGATATAGTAGTCCGACAGCCGACTTAGTGATGTAATAGTTTTTTTAAATCCATTGTTGTGCTAATACAAATATAAAATAATATAAAAGAATTGTACAATGCAAAAAACGAAAAGACCTGGATATCCTACATATGCCTGGATATCGTTTATGTCCGAACTTCGCACAGATTACGGAATCGAAATGTATCATCGGAGCTCCGGAGGTCGTCGAAGTGAATGACCGACATCCGATAAGGTCATTCTGGTGTTTATTCTGCGAAGTTGAGGCTTCTAGAGATGAAAGAATACGTCCTTTCCTGGTCGCCTCTAATGCCTTCCTGCTTCTCCACATCTCAAGGTACCAAACTTGTATTTTCACCTCGCATAATAGCTAAGCATATCATATATATATGAAGGTTCTTTATTAGACATAAATATATACAAAATATTGAAATATTTATAAAAAATAATGCATGTATAATATTTACAGATAATTACTTTACAGATAAATACTTTATAGATGAATAATTTATAAATAAATACTTTACGGATAAATATTTATAAGACTTTTGTAAACTTATTTAAATAATATTTAGCGATGAGCATTCTGCAAATGTTGGAAAGTTTTTACACAAACATCGCATGTCTCCGAAAAGAAGGACGGATTTCATTTCGAATATTCTAGAATATTCTACGTATATTAACAATCGAGTTATTGTAATTAATAACTATGATTTAGCGAAAGATAAAAAACTGCAGAAAGTATGTTATCATTTTATTGAACTCAATAATTAAAGTCATAATAATATATTATAATAATATATTATACAAAATTGCGTTTTAATCAAATAAAATGCCTAAGATCGCAGATACTCTGGGAAATGAAAGCTTTAAATCCGCACAAATTTCATCTCGAGTTGTTCACACCAAGAAAGATTTGGTTGGTGGCCGGCTGTCTCGGATTTGAAAAAGAATTGTATACTTTTCAATTTACTATTCAAGATAATATAATATTTATTATCTATTTATTAATATCTAGTAATTAATTTATATTAATTATTCTTTTTTTTAACTTTATATAAATTCTATTATATATTATATTATGATACTAATATAAAATGCATTTACAAAACGCTTTGCTATTGTACCAAGGGGAAGTTGATATCTATGTGAAACTTTTGCTTAACTAACTAGTGCATATTGGAAGTCGAAACCGTAGATTCCGGGATGTCAACTCAAGGTCGTTTTCCCGGAAAAATCACCACTGACAAAATGAAGAGCGAAGTAATCGTTAATATCATTTGATGATTCACTCGGTGAAACTAGATATTATCTATTTATATAAAATGTAGTGGATAAGACACCGACTGCAAAACAAAAACATATCTAAGATAGTATTAATTGGAAATAAGTTTTTAAATAGAAAAGAATGGATATTACATAGACTTAAAAAATGATATTATAATTAAATTTAATATTAAATATTATTTGATACATTAGATTTACAATATTAGACAATTTAATAAGATTCAATTTTATTTTTAGATTTTTTTATAACAAATATTCATAATCATAATAATTTGGTTGTTACCAAAAGTCGTGCAAAATTAACAATTTGATCTCTACACCGCGACTGTATTCAATTTGTTACAAATTCAATCAATAAAATATATTTAATATTAATCACATCGATACAGAGATCTCATCCTTACAAGCATGTGAGAAATGTTAAACCTCGAGACACTTCAATTGGACCAACAATAATTGAATTTAACGAGCACAGTCAGTTTTATATTAAGTATATATTTAACAAACTGTAATGTATGTTATTTAATATATATCGTATCATTCAACATTTTCATTTGTACTCATTTAGAAGTTGACGAACATACCAAAAAATTACCGTCGAATCGTCTAGGCATTAACTTTGACCGAAGCGCCCCCTATGATCCAGAAACTTGGTTCCCAGAATTTCATCGTCAATTCAATAAAAAATCAAAATGAACATAAAATATATTTTATTGAGTACAAATAATGACATAAAAATATAAATTTTATATAGCAGATAAATACAAAAATACAAAGGATATATTGTTTAAAATACTATTATCTTGTTTCTGGGTTTTTGGTAAAGGTCATCATCCAGTGTCAATAGAGTCTATAAATAGAATGTGAAAAGTGAACATTATAATGTTATATAATTATAATTAACTTAATATGCCTTGAATATATTTTATTACTAATAATAAACATATTTTTTTATTGTAGAATATTTGTTTTATAATATAAATTAATTATGTTTACAGAATTTCATAATTTATTTTGAATTGTTTTCTTATTTGTCAATAATAAACTAACTCAATAATTCACCGAATTCATTAAATTAAATTATACATGAAACATTAAAATATTTAAAAACTTAAAATTTGTAAAACAGTTAATTTTTAAAAAGAAAGTTAATCATATTTTAGATTATTATCTTTATTCATGAGTCGTGAAGTTTAAATATATAAATAGTGCCGACCATGAAGGAGAGGAAGAGACTAGTAGCTGACAGGAAGTGCCATACATCATGCGCGTCGTAGAATTGCATAAAGATGCACTCGTGATTGAAAACTCTGGATTTCGCAGGAGTCAACTGTCGATGAAGTTGTTTGAAATTATCTCGAGGATTACGAGTACTACTGAGTAACGAGGCTGAGTAGATAGTTACTAGTCGAGTAAATGAGTAATGGGAAGTACGAGCGAAACGAATCCAACGTGCCACGAAGTGGAATTCCAAAAGTAGAAGTAGAACGCTACTCCCCAAACAATTGCTCCAAGTATGCTGTATATTGCAGGCACCAAAGTAATCTTCTCTTTATGTCGCAGCTAGTGTTGATTAAGACAAGGTTGGAATAAGTATAAGTTGTTGTTGTAAGAGTTTAATAATGATATTATGTAATAGTTTATTAATGAGATTATGTAAGAGTTTAATAATGAGGTTATGTAAGAGCTTAATAATGAGATTATATAAGAGTTTAATAGTGAGGTTATGTAATAGTTTAATAGTGAGATTATATAAGAGTTTAATAGTGAGGTTATGTAAGAGCTTAATAATGAGGTTATGTAAGAGTTTAATAATGAGGTTATGTAATAGTTTAATATTGAGTTTATGTAAGAGCTTAAAAGTTAAATTATTTTAATTTAATGTATCCAAGATCTGTAAAGAAAAGTTGTCTAATGAGGAATTCATTACAAAGTGTGAACATTAACATTGTGTAGATATTGTGTAAAGAAATTGTGTACATTGTGTAAAGACATGTTACGTATCTGACCTTCATGATCGTGTAGAACAAAAAGTACATTATAAGGTTTATTATGAAGATAGCCAAGAGGAAGTTTGCGAATGGTGGTTGTAACACAAATCCGTATGTAGATCTGAAGGAGAAAAAGATAAGGATTAAGTTTTTAGAAATATAATATTCAATATACTTAACCAATAATTATAGAATTAAAATTGGATTGTAAACAATAATAATGTAATATATTTATTGTTTACATAAGTATTCACTGGGTATTCACTGAGTATTCACTGGGTATTCACTGGGTATTCACTGAGTATTCACTGAGTACTAACATGGCTACATTAATTAGAATCGCTATAGTGAGTAAGATAGCCCTGTCCTACAAATGTTACGATTATTTTATAATTTTATTTTAAACATCTGTTAAGCGTAAATATATATTATATATAAATACGTTATTAATTGTTATTTTATACAAAGTTTTTAATATTTGTTGTCATTTTATATAAATAATTTATATAATTTCGTGAACAAAAATTTCAAATACATAAGTAGTGTATTCTTGCCATTTATAAAAGTAGAGTACTCTTACCATGTACTTAACTAGAGTGTACTTACCATGTACATAGGAAGAGTACACCAGAATATTGGATTCTTTACTTTATAATAAACTTGTTTGAATATGTTAATATCTATAAATAAATATTTTGATTTTTATAATTAATTTTAATAATATTAGATAATATTTAATAATAATTAATTCTAACTGAATTTCCAGCTTCCGTGAAAATAAATTTGCAAGCTTAATAGTAAAGTAAATAGAATATGTGCACATATAACTAATATCCACAAGTATAAGGAAGGGTTCACCTGAATATTTTGACAATTTATAAAGATTTACAAAACTAGAAACCAAAAAAAGAAATATTTATAAAAGACGTTATTTTAAAAAATACTTTTGAAATTTTATAACTGGTTATAATATTTAATAATATTATGATTTTGTGGAAATATTCCACAACTTAAATTTCATCATTTTTTAGCTGTAAATTTAATTTGATGAATTATTGTTAATTTTAAGAAAATATGATTTTAATTTCCAACCACGCCAATGACTTCGATGAGAATTACCAAAGACATCAGGGTGTACGAAGTGTGAGAGTGGGGGGAGATGTCTGGGTGGCGTTTATGATAAATCGCCAACATCAATAGACAGGAAGTCACGTACATAAATGATGTATCTGTGTGAGTATACATATAGATCATTATATTTATGCTAGAATTTGTACACCCCGAATAAGATAATTAAATTTTATGTTTGATGAATGACTCATGTAATTATAATAATAACAATAGTAATTATAATAATAACAATAGTAATTACAATAATAACAATAGTAATTATAATAATAACAATAGTAATTAAATAATAACAATAGTAATTATAATAATAACAATAGTAATTAACTAATAATAATAGTCATTTTAATAATAAAAATAGTAATTATAATAATAACAATAGTAATTATAATAATAACAATAGTAATTATAATAACAATAGTAATTATAATAATAACAATAGTAATTATAATAATAACAATAGTAATTATAATAACAATAGTAATTACAATAATAATAATAGTAATTATAATAATAACAATAGTAATTAAATAATAATAATAGTAATTTTAATAATAAAATAGTAATTATAATAATAACAATAGTAATTATAATAACAATAGTAAATATAATAATAACAATAGTAATTATAATAATAACAATAGTAATTATAATAATAACAATAGTAATTATAATAATAACAATAGTAATTATAATAATAACAATAGTAATTATGATAATAACAATAGTAATTAAATAATAATAATAGTAATTTTAATAATAAAATAGTAATTATAATAATAACAATAGTAATTATAATAATAACAATAGTAAATATAATAATAACAATAGTAATTATAATAACAACAATAGTAATTATAATAATAACAATAGTAAGTATAATAATGACAATAGTAATTAAATAATAATAATAGTAATTTTAATAATAATAATAGTAATTTTAATAATAAAAATAGTAATTATAATAATAACAATAGTAATTATAATAATAACAATAGTAATAATAATAACAATAGTAATTATAATAATAATAGTAATAATAATAACACTAGTAATTATAATAATAACAATAGTAATTAAATAATAATAGTAATTTTAATAATAAAAATAGTAATTATAATAATAACAAGAGTAATTAAATAATAACAATAGTAATTTTAATAATAACAATAGTAATTATAATAATAACAACAGTAATTATAATAATAACAACAGTAATTATAATAATAACAATAGTAATACATTTGTGAATATGTTCTGCATTAGAAATTCGTATGTAAAAACCAACCAAATTGAAAGTTTGAATAGTTGGGGCAGACGTGGTAACAGCTACTTAAAATTCCCTCCATGACTAAAGCAATTCCCATTGCATAGAATAATCCATAGTTATTAGGAATTCCTTTGTTCTACACAAGTCAATTGCATTGTTATAATAAAATGGCAATAAGAAATCTATCTTTAATTTAAATTCGGCATTATCGGTGTAAAGTTAGGTATTATTGACAAGTTGAAATTATTATATACTCTTCTGGGAGACAAGCGAGAGAATAAGAGAGGGATAGGGAGAGGGATAGGGATAGGGAGAGGGATAGGGATAGGGATAGGGATAGGGATAGGGATAGGGATAGAGATAGGGATAGGGATAGGGATAGGGAGAGGGATAGGGAGAGGGAGAGGGATAGGGAGAGGGAGAGGGAGAGGGAGAGGGAGAGGGAGAGGGAGAGGGAGAGGGAGAGGGAGAGGGAGAGGGAGAGGGAGAGGGAGAGGGAGAGGGAGAGGGAGAGGGAGAGGGAGAGGGAGAGGGAGAGGGAGAGGGAGAGGGAGAGGGAGAGGGAGAGGGAGAGGGAGAGGGAGAGGGAGAGGGAGAGGGAGAGGGAGAGGGAGAGGGAGAGGGAGAGGGAGAGGGAGAGGGAGAGGGAGAGGGAGAGGGAGAGGGAGAGGGAGAGGGAGAGGGAGAGGGAGAGGGAGAGGGAGAGGGAGAGGGAGAGGGAGAGGGAGAGGGAGAGGGAGAGGGAGAGGGAGAGGGAGAGGGAGAGGGAGAGGGAGAGGGAATATTTGAAATTTACTGACTGTGTCCACTACTGACTGTAACCACTACTGAATGTGACCTCTACTGAATGTGAACTCTACTGACTATGACCTCTACTGAATGTAACCTCTACTGAATGTGACCTCTACTGACCTCCCAATCTGCGTCTCCTAATCGATCAATCTTTACCCTTTTTTGCCTGTTTGAATATGGATAAAGAAATAATAGTTAATATTTTGATTTTTAAGTATGTGTAAATGATTATTGTTAAAAAGATAATTAATGGTATGAGATAATAGAACTATAAATGCTTAGTGTTTAATATTTTAATTCTACCGTTAATATATATTAATATCTATTATTATTATTATTATTAATTATCATTATAGTTCAATCCAAAGTAATATTGAGTTAATAATACAACTATTTATAATGTACATTTATTATAACAAAATATCTTTTTATTATTATTAATAATTGATAGGAATATATATTAATTATTATAAATAAAATTATATATATATAATAAATACAATATTAATTTAATGAATATTTTATTTAGACTAACTAATGTTAAAACTGTAATGTGATATTGTAAATGTTACAGTAATGATACAAATGCACGAGGTATTGATGGTCTAGTAGAGAGTATAACCACGCATAAGAATTCAAATAAACCTGAAACGCACCAACAACAGAAAGAGCAGTCCCAGCATAATGTAACCGATGTTACTGTAGATGTTGTTGAAAGAGTGCAGAACGCCGAGCGGATTCGTGCAACGAAAGTTGAAGTAGCAAATGTCCTGGTTGCCAGTTAAATCGAGCGTCTGCTCGTTGAAAGATATTTATGTGAAAAATCGTTTATTTAAAAATATCACGTTATTATAAACGTATATAAATAATACTTTCAATCGGTGAAATGATTTATAGAATAAAAGAAAATAACTGAGCTGTAAATAACTGAAGTGTAAATAAAAGAAAATTGGCATATTAACATACAATTTAATTTTCTTAGAGTAAACACTAATTACTTTAAAGTAATTAGACTAATTACTTGAGTTTCAACAATTTTAATATCAATCTAACAAAATGCAATGAATGATTAAATCTGATTAAAATAAAATATTGTTAATGTAAATAGAATTACAGTAATCAAATAATTTACATTAGCAAAAGTCAATCACTGAAAACCGATTGATAGTTGAACATTAGCTGAATCACCGGCAGAACGTAGAATATCGAAATTGGGATCAGATTCCTGTACAAGCAAAAGAACGGTCAAAATAATTAAATAATCAGTTTTTTTAATTCAAAATGTTATCAATATAAACTTATTTAATAATGATATAAAGTTGAAATTGATTAGAAATTAGTTCTAAAAGTAATATTCAACCATAACAAACTAAATGAACGAAAAATAAATTAATTTATGGTAAATTTAATAAAAATCTATTTTATACATTCGTAGTAGTTTTTTATCTCATTTCAAAGATTTTATTAGAAATGTATTTAAACATAAAACAGATATTCCAAAATTCCTTAAAAAGAGCAGGTCATTTATTTAATATTTATATCTTTTAGAAACTTTAAGTTTTAAAATCCAGACGATCAAACTTCAGATACTTGCCAGTCTAATTATTAAGGAATCTATTTAGATACTATTGCACTTTAGTCTAGTTTAGTAATAATTGCAATTCAATAATTTGTACTTCCATAGTAAAATCACAATGCAAATTAACCGAAAGAGTAATATTTGTTAAAGGATGTGATACACATGTGTAAGTGTGTGTAAATATATATCGTAATATATGTGTGTGTAATTTATGTTTATGTCTATCTTGGGTATGTGTATTTGTATGTTTGTTTATATGTTTGTTTGTGTGTAATTATTTATTTAGATAACAACTTTTAAAATTTAAATATATTTTCAAATATATTATCTTATTGTGTGTGTGTGTGAGTGTGTGTGTGTGTGTATAGGTCTGTGTGTATAGGTGTATGTGTGTATATGTGTGTGTATAGGTGTGTGTATGTGTGTGTGTGTGTGTGAGTGTGTGTATGTATGTGTGTGTGTATAGATGTGTGTGTGTATGTGAGTGAGTGTGTGTGTGAGTGTGTGTATGTATGTGTATGTGCGTGTGTGTATGTATGTGTGTGTATATATGTGTATGTATGTAAGTGTGTATGGGTGTGTATGTGTGTAAGTGTGAGTGTGTTTGTATGTTTGTATTAGAGTAGGAAACCTGTAATAAAGTGTATATTTCTTGAGCAATTTCTTATTCGTTTTCATACACAAATCACTAACGCAAATATTTCTCTGAAGATAATAAATGAGTAACAATTAGAGAAAAAGTAATAAACCAGAAGTAATTAAATAAGAAGTAATTAAATAAGATGTAATTAAATAAGTAGTAATTAAATAAGATGTAATTAAAAAGAAGTAATTAAAAAGAAGTAATTAAATAAGAAGTAATTAAATAAGATGTAATTAAATAATATGTAATTAAATAAGCAGTAATTAAATAAGCAGTAATTAAATAAGAAGTAATTAAAAAGAAGTAATTAAATAAGATGTAATTAAATAAGCAGTAATTAAATAAGATGTAATTAAAAAGAAGTAATTAAAAAGAAGTAATTAAATAAGAAGTAATTAAATAAGATGTAATTAAATAATATGTAATTAAATAAGCAGTAATTAAATAAGCAGTAATTAAATAAGAAGTAATTAAAAAGAAGTAATTAAATAAGATGTAATTAAATAAGCAGTAATTAAAAAGAAGTAATTAAATAAGAAGTAATTAAATAAGATGTAATTAAATAAGCAGTAATTAAATAAAAAGTAATTAAATAAGATGTAATTAAATAAGTAGTAATTAAATAAGAAGTAATTAAAAAGAAGTAATTAAATAAGATGTAATTAAATAAATAGTAATTAAAAAGAAGTAATTAAATAAGATATAATTAAATAAGTAGTAATTAAATAAGAAGTAATTAAATAAGTAGTAATTAAATAAGAAGTAATTAAAAAGAAGTAATTGAATAAGATGTAATTAAATAAGTAGTAATTAAATAAGATGTAATTAAATAAGAAGTAATTAAAAAGAAGTAATTAAATAAGATATAATTAAATAAGTAGTAATTAAATAAGATGTAATTAAATAAGTAATAATTAAAAAGAAGTAATTAAACAAGAAGTAATCAAACAAGAAGTAATTAAACAAGAAGTAATTAAAAAAGTATTAATTAGGTAGTGGGGCTAACCTTTGACCTAATAATATTCTTATCGACCTCAATGTCTGGTAAAATATCTATATCATCTGAACAAATAGGCATGCCATGAGGAGCTAAGGAGGTAGATGATAAGGTATCGGGAGGGCTGGAGGCAGCTAGGATAGCATTGTGGTCCACTAGCAAGGGGTCATCTTCGGAGGGGAGGCGATTGCCTGGACCTAGATATGATTTAGCAAATGATAAGATACTATGATGGATAATTGTATCCACAAGGAAACGAAGTAATAGATTTGTTATGATCATATGCTACAACTATATATAGACGTTATGTCAATATAGAGTTCTCTATATCTGTGATTACATAACGTTACGAGTGGCAATATTGATCGCGTACACAAAAACTGTACAAATAGAAAACTGCCAACCTTGGTCCGCCAATCTCGCGTAAGCGACTTTAGATCTACAATAATTTAGTGACGATTTTAGAGACGCGAAGTCACCGCGATTACATAACGAACGGGTTATGTAATCAACGTTATTATACGGGTTCGCAACCAATAAAGTAGACCAACGTGCAGTAGTACGCGTAGATGATGATGACGCTGAGAACGTAAATCAACAAGAAGATGAGGAAGCCCGCAGAGATTGCCAACCACTTCTCTATATCTGAATATAACGCAGACTACTGTTACAGTTAATATTGTTTGGGTTTGGGTTTGGGTTTGGGTTTGGGTTTGGGTTTGGGTTTGGGTTTGGGTTTGGGTTTGGGTTTGGGTTTGCTATTATATCAGCTATAATATTGCTATTAAATCAGATAGTATTATATTCGATGTATCTTATATTCGATGATTAATTGGTTGAAAAGAAAACTCGCTAAAGGTGTAGAGATAGAAAACATGCCGAAATAAGTTATTTATAACTGACATCCCAACTGCTACTAACTATAACTAGCAAATAACAAAAACTCTAATTTAAAACTTATTTGATAAACATGCATCTCTAAAATTAATTCATTTTCCGAATATAATCAATCACCGTGATTCAATTCAGTTACTTTCGGTACTTACATCAACAAAAATGAGAGTTCAGGAAAATTAAACGAACTTACATGAAATACCCTACACATATGTGCAACCAACCGTAACTAGCAAAAACTGTCTTCATAACAAACGAATTCAAACAAAATAGTAATGACTACAAAAGTCTTTACTTTACAAAATAACAAACAAACTTTTTGGAAAAACTAAAAAAGAATATTTCCAAACTTACCAGAATTACAAAAAAAATGTGCAACTCAAATAATATCCTTACCAAACTAATAAAACTAACCGTCTTAAACATACAATTCCCACACAATCATAACTATTACCATCAATAACTTTATCTCATTTTACGCTTACAGCTAATGATGATATACTAAACCTAATTCTTACAGCAAAGTGTTCCGACTTATTAATCCCTTTATAAAAAACTCTAAACTATCACCTTACAAACTACTGCCCTATTCCCCAACTACCACTATTAGCTAAATTACTAGAAAATACTGCATGCCACCAACTACTACTATACTTAACTGAACTTAAACTACTCGACAATAGAGAGAATGGATTCAGAATATTACATAATACTGAAACTACCGTATTCGACGTATTCGACGATTTTATACTCTTCCCTAGATGATGATAACACATACGAATTACTTTACTCGACTTATCTTCAGTATTTGATATACTCGCTGACACAACCTTGCTGACAAAACTTTACCAAATAGGAATTAAAGATCTTAAAATGTTTTATGGGTTATATCCACAAGAGTTATACTGTCTCCGTAAAAATATATACAAACAAATCTAATCCGTATAAATGTAAGCATGGTGTTCCACAAAGTTGAATTTATTTGCCATATCAACTTCCTAAATATATTATACATAGATTTCCTAATATTAAATATAACCTACATACAGATGATATCGAAATACATACTCCAACAAAATATTCAACGCAACTTTAAAACTGTTTAACCGAAATAAACAACTTCAACAAACAATTATCCACGGACGAGAATATCACATCTGCTGCTTCACTGACTCACTCATTAATAATCACACGACTCCAATACAGCAACTCACTATTGGCTACAGTAAATAAAAATCAAATAAACATTTTGACAGAACTATTAATAGATCCATACGACTAATTTACCAACTAAATTGAAATGACTACTCATCTAGTGTTACAGAACTACGACAGAATTAGATTACTACTGAATGACAATTACTGACTCTATTTACTGCAAATTACTAACTAAACTAAAGAAAACTCTCATATACAAACAACTGCATTCACTACGACAACTACCTAATATTAAATCCAACAACAGACAACTACAAACATCTGACCTCACCATACTAAGTACTACTTTGGCTCAATGACTTCTTATAAATGGAATCGACTTCCTAACCATTATTGTCTCCCACCATATCACCAAACAATTCCAAAAGCAAGCTAAAAAGTTTCCTGAACCAAACCAAATACTACAATTCTTATTATTATCTTTTATTTATCTCCCGCAATATCAAAATGTAATATTATTTAACTGTTGCATTTCTAAATAAATACTTACACACACATATTATATATGCATATAGACACACTAAGTATACACATAGATACACTAAGTATACACATAAACACACTAAGTATACACATAGATACACTAAGTATACACATATACACATTAAGTATACACATATATACACTAAGTATACACATATATACACTAAGTATACACATAGACACACTAAAGATGTCCCTAGATACAGTAAAAAGACATAGACATACTAACTTGCATAATTTGGAACAACAGATATTATTAATTTTTTCCTCCTTTTATCTCCTAATTTACCTAAACACAAGTTTTTGTTTGAAATCGCATTAGAAATGTTATGCAAATATCTAAATAATAAAAAGTATTAACCTTAAAACTTAAATTACGGAATACCATATGTTGATAAATAATTAGTGATAAAATGTAAATATTGAATGGATAAAAACGAATTCAATACAATATTGGTAAACGATGCTTTATATGAAATGACTAGATAAAGATGTCAGCTGCGGAGGTCACTAACTGGGAACGATGATGTCCGATATGCCCACACAATCGTAGTCTATAGGTAGCAACATAAGCACCACATAAAACTCATTATCTATGAACTGCTCCCTCTGTGTTAACATGCGTTATCAAACACACAACAAAACTCAGTTGAAGTAACAATTTTGTTTATTTAAAACGGATTAATCGCATTTTGAGTCATTAACCAAAACTCAGAAACAGATACGGTTAGATAAGATATTTAGCCCCGATGAGTCATTGGTGACAATGACTCACTTAAAGCGGACGGGTGGGGGGACGCATTCGACTCGACAGTAACCTTGACGGTAATGGCTCCACTCCTTGACACGGTTTGCGACATGCCCATGAAGTACTGGGTGTTGGTGATGCTGTCTTCGACTGGACACTGGAGTGCGACGGTTTACGAAAGTTAAAGCTCGAACTAATGCAGAAGTGCAACGAGAGGAACCGAGAAAATAAAAGTCTCACGTAAATTATTATATTAATAAAATAATAAGGATGCGATAAAACAGACAGCCAAAGTAGTATTCTATGAAATATCCCATAGTGAGAGATGTTTTTTAATTACAAAATAGTACTTATAGGATACAATATTGCATACTAATCATGATGTAGCATATAATATACCATTATATAAATACCACTAATATATATATATATATATATATACTAATATATATATATATATTAATATATAACAAATAAAAACTTTGTGTTATTATTAAGTATCGGTCAAAAAGGTCATTTCTCTTTGTGCAATGTACACAAAATGTAATATACACATACCACTAATTTAAGTAAACAAAATTAATATTTTCAGTACCATACTCCATAACTCTCCTTATCTCTAATAGATAAATATTGAATTACAGCGACAACAATACAACCCCGTGCATTAATTAAACTGTATGCATTTAATTAAATGTTATTTTACACAAATTTAAATTTTACTGTACATTACATCATAGGCTGAATAGGTATTTATACTTTGTAAATAGAGCGAGGGGTGTAAATTATATGGAATAGCTCTGTATTAAAACCTATCCCATGAAAAAAGGGGTTTAAAACAGTATAAAGAGACAATGGTGAGTTCAAATAAACTTTATAACTGTCATAATTATAAACTGCCACAATAAAGTCAATTTACCAAGAAATCATGCGGATGATATTAGTTTTTTTGTTATATAATAAAAGTAAAAATATATTTGATTTATATTAAAAATATATTATGTTTATTGTTTATTTTAATAAATTATATAATAATGTATAATAGTTACATCATCAGGTTTCTTATAGTGTGTTGTAATTGTGAGTTATTATTTGAAAAAAATCATTGAATTTATGAAGTATATAGCTATATAATATTATTATGTAATAGCTATATATTATTATATAATAGCTATTTATTATTTTATTGACAACAGTAATATTTATTTAAATGGTTTTTTTTTCGGTTATTATATTTTATTTATTCTAGTCACCTTTAATATTCAATTTTTTATGTTAATCTAAATATAAATAATTCAAATTATATGTAAATATTCCAGGACAAATTCATTAACCATATATGTATGTATACACATATGGTTATTATATATATACAATCTAAATATATATATATATTATTTTGATTATAAAATAAAGTGTCAATTACAAGACATGTGGTGACCTGAATTTGTTTAACGGAGAACAGCAAACAATGGTCATCAGGGCTATCTACCTTCACCATTACGCTGGTCTCGTTACCAAACGAGTACTTCAAATGCACAGGTTCCGCAGTGGTCAGATTAAATGTAACGTTGGACGCTGGCCTGTTAAGTACATTTTTCGATTACTTCGCAAATCTAATTATTTACATTTTTGCATTTTTACACATTCGTATTAATATGATAAATTATGGTCGCAATCGATAACAAACTTGATATCCAAATCTATGAGATTAGCGGTTAAACTAAATGTCACATTATATCTGTTCATTGTGGAAACTTCGATGAGAATTCCTGAATATTCCTTCAACTCAAAAATATTGCAAAGGGTCCTGCTTACGTTAAAGTAAAGGGCCCTGCGAAGAGTTAATTAAATTGTTAATTTACCACATATCCGCGATTATGATAATCTTGAATGATATTAACATTCATGTTAAATACACATATTTAAATTGTTATATATATAGATATTAACATATCTTGAGCAATGAAAGGCAATTGCCACGACAATACACTTTGTTTTTCCTTGACAACAATTATGATTGGAGAATCTGGATTTGCTTTAAGTGAGCTAACTTGAACGCGGACAGCTTGATTCTAGATTAACAATTAAATAACAAATATAAAATGGATAAATAACAAATAAATTTGTAATTCAATTTTAATATTGCTTTATCACTTTTAACTAAACTATTGTGTTCATAAACTCTAATATGTATATAAACTTGATTGTGATTATTATCTATGAACTAAGTACTAGATATACTGTTATAATATTATAATAGAATAATTAATATATTGGCCGCAACAAATATTATAATAGGTGTAATATTATGATTTAAAAACCTCTCGAAATGATTCGGTGAAATTGAACACAAACATCGTTGCACCAGATATACTCTTCTCATAATAATGTCCAAATTTGGAAACAAGTGGTATATTTTTCATAGGTGGCAAATATAAATTATTCTTTACAATACTAAATTCATTTGTTAAATTAAATTTGTATTCGTCTGTATATGCGGAATAAAATAAAGATACTATAATAAGTATATATAATATTTCTTTCATTGTATTATAAAAATCTGTAAGCTTTATAAAATTCACTGTGTGTTTCCGAAAATCCTACGATAGTTAAATAAGTATTTAAAATACAATATGAATTCTTAATTTTTTTGTTTTTATTGATTGTGATATATCTCAGTTAAATGTAACAATTTAAATGGTTATTTTATAAAATAAAAATGATCTATATTGAACTATAAATAAACAATATTATGATTTTTCATAATTATAATAATTTGAATAAAAAACTGTGATTAATACCTAACCACACCACCAGGTTTAGTGCCTGAAAATATAGTGATGTAATAATTTTATAAAATATTTTCATGCAGTATTTACAAAAATTATTTGTTACAAAATATAACCTAAATAATAATTAATTAATAATTAACTTCGCAAAAAGTCAAGTTATTCTAAATTTTACAGCTGATCTGCTTATTCGTAACAGACTTTTAATGATTCACTCCTGAATAATGCTATAATCACATGATATACATCACAAGATCATGTAAATATGATCTAATCGTAATCATAATATTAACTTAATTGTGTTTGATAATTAACACTATTGGGATTTTATTTTGTAGATATAGTTAATTTGATATATCATACTTTAATAAAATTACGCTTACTATTAATCTAATATACAAAATTGTTCAATTGTATTGTTAATAATTGCTCACTAATACCAAGTTTTTAATCTTGGTTAATACTATATCATTATTTATATATATATATATTTATATAAATTTATATTCATTATCAATCTTGGTAATTTTTGATCAATAATAATAATATTATTGATATATATCATACAAGATATTGTACCAAACTTATTAAGGCAGTAGTTATTATTCCACTATCATAATAAATACATTTTTATCTATATATAATATATATATAAATTATATAATATATATATTATATTTATAACCAGGTATATTAAAATATTGGAATCCCCGGCATTTTAGAATTTTATTTTTGCTTGGGTTTTGAATTATTAGAAGAAAAGTATACGACGTCTCATAAACACATATATTTTATTAGCCTTAATACAAATATATGCATAAAAATAGAATTTTCTAAGCTCATCTAATAATACTCCTAATCTCCTTTTTAATATTTTATATGTTAATCTTAAACATAACATGCTTATAACGAAATCCTAGAGCAGCTATTCAGTTTAATAATAATACTATTATTATTACAAATTCATTGTATTTAACTACCAATATTTATATTTACTTTATATTATCTATGCTTAAGTTAAATATATTTGTGTATCTTTGTAAATTGATATTAAGATCTAAATGATAGCCGTTTAGTAATATATATTAACATTAAATATTTGAATAATAGTTTTCAGCCTAAATAATTTTTAAAACATTTATCAAAAATTATTTTGCATAGTTTTTAAGAATACAAATAATATAATATATAATTATATTTTATATTTCATATTTCTATGATAAATTAAAACAATGTCATTAGAAAAAGAACCTTTTGTTATAAGAAATGTAATAACTCAGAATAATTTTGGATATGCAGCAACTTGGGATACTACTATATTAACAAAATTAATAACTGACCCCATTGATGTAAAATGTGTTCCTTTTTCAAATACTAAGGATATTGAAATAGATATTTCGACTTCACATTTAAAACGTTATTACAAATTTACTTATTACATATAATAATTGGCTTTAAAACATCGTATGATAAGTTATAAGTAAAGTTATGTAAATTATAATTTTAATATTTATAATGATAAATGTGGCTTAAAGTCTATCAACTCGTAGTACATATAATTTCAGTCACATATACCGATATTACTTGTATTATAAACTTTATAAATACATTATTCTAGTTAGTGAACTACTATTTATACATTAATATCCTTTTTAGATATAATATAACATCTTATAGTAATATTGGTTTTACTATAATAAATCCCAAATTTAATATATATAATATTCCTAACGGTTACTACATAATACATATAATATTACATATTATTCATATAGTAGAGTAAAGGTGATAATTTGTGTAATATTATTTATTAGTATTACTATATTCATGATTATTTTACAATACCTATGATTCATATACATATTATTATAATAATTGTTTACAATTATCTTTTTAATACAAATATAATTTACATTCTTTTTATATTTAACATGTATTTATAAAACAGGTGAATTAACAAACAATGTTAAATGTACTTTGAAAGAATTGGATGATTGGTATAGTTCAAATGAATTTGGTTAGTTCAATGAATAAAATGAAATTAATAGATCCTAATATGTATAGTTATATATAATAATAAAAAAATTATTAATCAAATGCTGCTTATAATCTTTGGATAAATCTGCTTCATTAGTAATAACTACTAATACGTTTTTGTACTGCAAAACATATGTTATAAGACTAATACAATTATTAAATATAAATATAGTAATTTTTCAATTGAAAAGAAATATGTACTACTGATATAGTAATTACTAATTACCACTACATTTATCTGCATTGGATATATTCGGTTTTATTATTGAATATATATTTGAAAGATATCTTAAACTAGTGTTTTATAGAAATTTGTTTATGTTAGTTTTATATCTTGCAATTATTTATTTCTAACTTTTATGACATTCTGTAATTTAATAACCTATGCACATCTATTTTGATTTCTTTATATTTATTTTAAATAATTTAAATGTATCTATAATTCTTATCGTTAGCTAATATTTATTAAATATCAATTTACGGGTACCTTTAGTAAGACAACATTCATAAATATATATAAAAATATATATTTATATATATTTAAATTACATATATTAATGGTTATAGACCAAATTCAAATTTAATAATTCATTATTAAAATATAATTCTTAATAATTTTTAGATTGCGATAATTTGAAGGAATTTCCAGTCAAGGAATATTCGGCATATGCTGGGTATAAACATTTAGATAGCAGCATTGTTAGTATCTTATTATATACACACATAAGATGCTTAAAAATACATTATTGATATATATTTGCATTCATACAGTATTCAAATATTAAATATTTAGATGTCTAAAATTTATATTTTGGCTTGAAATGTGTTATTCAAATTCCAATATAGAAATGTAACGAAACTGGTAAGAGCATTAAAGACTACTGTAATTTCAACGGTTTGATTGGTCAATTAAAATCACATGGTGAAATTCGATCAAATCCGCCTACTTTGTGGGTTTCCTATGGACCAAATCAAAATATAAATGAAGGTATAACAATTTTTCAAATTTATAACTTTTATAATAATAATCTTATTACTTTTGTAATAGATAATAGAGAAATATTGTAAATAATTATTAATAATTATTAATATTATATATTACAAATAAAATACAAATTACTAAACATACTATAATTTATTGTATCAAACCAAATAGTGGAATAAATTTATTTAAAATGTAATACAATATTTTAGTGATTATAATTTATTCTTTAGTGTTTTGATTTTTTTATTAAATTTGTAAAAAATCATTTTCTTAATTATCTCCTAATAGTTTAGGTTTCGATCTTTTTATGTTTTAAATATTAAATTAAAATTTAGATTATAAATATTCTAGTATTTATTTATATATATATATTTTTTCTTTTAGTATCAATACAATTATAGTTTATTAATAATTATATTTAAGAAATCGATACAAAGGATTTTGTAGGCATACTAAGCTTTTTATTCGATTATGATAATTATAATTATCCCTTACTTTATTCTAATGTTTATCATTCTCCCGGAGAATCCTTACAGATAGACGCTAGGTCACCTCCAATATTACGTTGCGTTTCATATTGTTTCTAATACAGATTCGTGTTTCGAGGATGACTTATACTCCTGCTGTACTCCGCTGCACTATGACACTTTTGGCTGTAATATCGTCGCCCAAATTCATGGATGGTTTGCACACAAAATGAATATAAATTGCCTCATTTATAGAAATCCTTCAACCTTTCAATATTTATATCTAGAATCTTAAAAACAAATATTTCTATTTCTCAAATGACAATATATATAATTATTTATTATATAATTGTAAAATACTAATTAGAGTTATTCCAAATATTCATGAATCCATTTTATTAAATTTGAAAGAGTATATTAACATTAATTGGTAGTTTTTTAATTTCCGTGTTCTTCATAACTGATAAAAGATGTAATTATAATAATTGTAATTTATTATATATATATATATTACAATCAAGTTTTCTTTCAATTTTAATAGAGATGGTATTTCTGAGATAAGCATTCGAGAATATTGAATTCTATCTATTAATTTAACTATACAATTAAATTGGATTTAGTATATTCTGAAAATATTCATTATTGGAATTTCATACTTTTTGAAAACTTTAATTTTCAATCAACATATTTTAATCAACTGTTCATTTGTATAACTAATTATATATTAAACATAATCATAGGTTGGATTCTGCCAAATCTACGAATCTCATTAAATAACATTGATTTAAATTATAAATCATATAATCTGTAACAAATATTAATATATTTATAACTTTATTTATTAATATATTGATAAATATATTTATTAATTTATTTATCAACCCAATTATCAATATATTTATAACTTTATTTATTAATTTATATATTAACCTAATTATTAATATATTTATAACTTTACAGTAAGAGATGGACTTTTTTCTCTCCTCAAGATTCTGAGAATTTGTACCCTACTCGGATCCCCTACGAAGAGACTAGTGTATTATCGCAAGTGAATCCGAGGAAACCCGACTACGAACGCTATCCGCTGTACAAGGTTTGCATTATCGCAGCCGTATTCCACTCGGAGTCGCGTAATTTCGCGACAATTTCCAGAAAGCCGAGGCTTACATCGTCGTTCTGAAAGCCGGAGATATGTTATTTGTTCCAACGCACTGGTGGCATTACGTAGAGTGCGTGTCTCGCAAAACTGTCTCTCTAAATTGCTGGCTCGACGTCGTTTGTAGATTACGTTCACTATTTAACGATTTTATAGATCGCAATTTAAATGTAATTGCCTCCCAGGGTCTCGATGATAAAGAGAAATTTTCGGAGGCCTTGACAAGCTACATATTGCATAACCAATTCAGTAATTCTACTTTATTAATCGACCGAGAAGTTATTTTATCTTTATATATAGTATTTCTAATTGGCTTACTTTAGTATAGAATATATAGTAGGCATTTCCTAATCAACACTACATTTCCAGGCATCTATGAGCAATGAAATTCATATTTCTCTGTTAAATATTCTCAAAGATCATCATAGAAAACACATTTCAAAAAACAATTATATATTAAACACTCCAGAATTAATCTTGGCGAGGAACAAACATAATTTAATTATCAAAGACTCTGAAGTAGATTTAATTTTTGACTTTGAAAACTGCGCTGCCCGAAGATTTATTTTATCTGAATTCCATGTGAAAACGCAGAAATTCACTAATAAGAGATCAAAACTTCAGGGTTTTTCCGACGAAATCACAGAAATTGATATCTGGAGAGCAATTACGCAACCAAATGTCATTCAACTTATAGCTAGTAACTTGGAGTTTAATAAATAAACTCATTTGTATTCATTTTTATTCAATATTGTTATTTAGTTTTCTATTCATGAGGAGCAGCAAAAGGATCATCTGTGAATATATAATACTAGGTATTATTTAAATTACATTAATTTACAAATATAGTCAACTTATTTGGATTTTATAATGTATCAAGAAATATATTTGTGTTAGAATCATTTTATAATAACTTTTTAAAAATAATTATAATTGATGTAATAATTGTAAAAATAATATTTTTTAAATTTACAGATATTTTATCTGGTGTTTACTACACACTAAAATATAGTGAAAAATTAGCATGTGAAAAAGCCAGAAATAAATAGTATATTTTTGTTCATTATTTCCCATCTAAATATTAACAAAAGATAGGTCGTTTAATTTACAGATATTTTATCTGGTGTTTACTACACACTAAAATATAGTGAAAAATTAGCATGTGAAAAAGCCAGAAATAAATAGTATATTTTTGTTCATTTTTTCCCATCTAAATATTAACAAAAGATAGGTCGTTTAATTTACAGATATTTTATCTGGTGTTTACTACACACTAAAATATAGTGAAAAATTAGCATGTGAAAAAGCCAGAAATAAATAGTATATTTTTGTTCATTTTTTCCCATCTAAATATTAACAAAAGATAGGTCGTTTAATTTACAGATATTTTATCTGGTGTTTACTACACACTAAAATATAGTGAAAAATTAGCATGTGAAAAAGCCAGAAATAAATAGTATATTTTTGTTCATTTTTTCCCATCTAAATAGTAACAAAAGATAGGTCGTTTAATTTACAGATATTTTATCTGGTGTTTACTACACACTAAAATATAGTGAAAAATTAGCATGTGAAAAAGCCAGAAATAAATAAGTATGTTCATTTTTCTCAATCTTAATATTGACAAAAGATGGGTCATTTAACAAATATTTTACCTGTACACAAAAGTATTGTGAAAAATATGGTTAGAAATTAATATATTTCACCATTTTAATATTTAAATTAATTACAGAATTATTGACTTATTTCATGTTACAAATCACAAACGTTTACGGTCATCTCTGACTTTCTTCCACATGTTGACATTAGCCGGTGAATTCACGGCTGTGTGTAACTGGTAGAACACGTAGTGGGATGCAACGAATCCAATTGCGACCATCCTGAATCCTCGTGATTTCATGTGGTGGGACCAAGGAAACGCAGCCATTTTCCCACTGATGCTATATGGAATTTTCATCTTCTGACCTGTCGCCTCCATTTTGATCTAAATATAATCAAATATAAAACTTATATTTCACACGTTTTTTCATAAATTAATATTAATTTAATACTTTAGTCGTATAATATTTTACTCAAGGGTTGAAATAATCAAAGAAATACAAAATAAAAAAACATTTTCTGTATATCAATTTATGTTTTAGTATTCGTTATTGTAAATACCGTACATATCCATAAAACATAAACTGACAACCTTCAACACTACTAATGTACACAAAATAAATATAGTCTAGGAAAAACATTGAATTAGACTCTATCTATCTTCTCAAACCCCAAGTAAACTTGACTCTTCAAATCATCCATGTTATGACATAAACAACTACGCTAGATTATCTATAGATAATAACTAACTAACTATAACTAGCTGGATATTCTATAGTAAGTCTAATTACCTCTTTATGCGACTACTTCGAAAACAAACCCAAGTCTTCTGACCTGTCGCCTCCATTTTGATCTAAATATAATCAAATATAAAACTTATATTTCACACGTTTTTTCATAAATTAATATTAATTTAATACTTTAGTCGTATAATATTTTACTCAAGGGTTGAAATAATCAAAGAAATACAAAATAAAAAAACATTTTCTGTATATCAATTTATGTTTTAGTATTCGTTATTGTAAATACCGTACATCTCCACAAAACATAAACTGACAACCTTCAACACTACTAATGTACACAAAATAAATATAGTCTAGGAAAAACATTGAATTAGACTCTATCTTCTCACATCTTCTCAAACACCCAAGTAAACTTGACTCTTCAAATCATCCATGTTATGACATAAACAACTTCTACGCTATAATTACCTCTTTATGCGACTACTTCGAAAACAAACCCAAGTCATTTATAAACTATCTACCACCTAAATATCTTATCCAACCATTGCAGTAAAAACGATTGTTAATTGAAACCATCCTAACATTGGCTAGAAATATACTGCAATAAATTATTTTTGACTTATCTTATTGAAAATTCTGACATTTTCTATCAAACCCTCGTAAGATTACTGGCCACTAAATACTAATTTATCTTATTGAAAATACTATGCACAACACATATAAGTTAATATGTTTTGCCATCAATAGGTAACAACCTAATAATGTTATCTAAAATGACACTAAATTCATTAGTATAGCATTCATTACTCGAAGTAATCTCTTTTTTTATATCTGGTACATTATCTCATATATATTATCAAGAACAAAACACATTACACTCAGATCATCAATATTAACATCTCATATATTAATAAATTGTTTCGGTAAATTCATATTTCGTGGTCCTAATTATTTAAAATATATGCACTGCATTATACTCAAAATATAAACTATTAAAATATAATGCATCTTTGTATTCAGATATATTCTTTACATGTATTTATGAAATTAAAGGATATGTACAAAATACTTTTTCATTAGGAATTATAAAAACTAGGAAATATTCTACTTTACCAAGCAAAAGATTCTTTTAATAAAATAATTAGTATTATTATAATAACGATTACATTTTATTATGACTATTATGGTAACTATTATAAATCAATAAATTGTATACCAAATAATATGATAGTAATTAAACTGTATGCATAACTGATATTCATTAAATACGAATACGTTCATTTAATAAACATCTTGATATAAATATATACAAACTTTATTTCGGATGTTAACCTCTAGAAAACCAAAATAAATAAATTGACCTATTAACCTAGGATGTATATTTTAATTTTCCATTGATATTATTTAATAACAAAGTATAGATTTACTACAAACTTTTTTATTTTCATTGTAATAAATATAGTATTATGATCAAGGAAGTAAGTAGATTTAAAAATATACTTATACAACAGATTACAATGAAATGGTTCTTCGATAAATATTAATTAATTTACGAAACAATCTCCAATTTTTGTATTTTAATTCTGTAATCAATTGCAATCGAGCATTCTTGAAAATAATATATATTATGATAATTAGAAGACATCCGATGTAAATATATAATATATGCTAACATATAAATTGTTATTAAAAAAATATTATTTTAGTTAAATTGTTCAGGTATTGATGTACAAAATTTTCTGTTATTCTATAATTATTATAATTCTATAATTAAGTCACTAATGTTCGGCAGTAAAATTTTTAATTAGAATCAGCTAGTGAATCAATTTAAATTATTAAGGTTTATTAGGTTGGGATATATATACTATTGAAAACATTAAATTATAATATAGTAGATAGTGTAGAATATAGGGTAAACCCTTAATTCCATTGGTTAAATATAATAATTGAAATTATTAATATATTACAAACCTAATTTACAAAATTAAATTATTCATTCAATATTTTATATTTAATTTTATAATTTATTATTATATTTAATTATAATTTTGTATTAATAATAGAAATTTCAAATGTTTCATAACCTTTTTAGAATTAATTAAAATTTGAATAACACAAATTGTAAACTATTATTACATAAAACATAAGTTAATTAATATAATTTTAAAAGATTTTCTAAAATATAAATAAAAACACAGGGATTAATTTATATATTATTTATTACAATATTATTATATCTAGACATTATGAATACTTCTATATTTAACAATAAAGAGTTTGGGGACAGGTAAAAAAAACACAAACTCAGCGTTGGCCCACTTTCCACATTATAAAATCTATGTATAAAGTAACAGCTTATTGTGGAAAGGAGGCCAAAGTACGCCCATTTCCATGCCCACACTCGCTCAGTTGTTTGTAGTCATAATATAAATAGTAATGATAGACATACTTGTAGGGAAAGGGAGTGAGGGGAGTATAGGAAGACGGGGAAGGGTGAGTGGATGTAGTGGAAGAGAGTGGAGGTAATGTCTCACAACTTCAATAGAAAGACTACAAACTGTAACAAATGTATGTAAATGCCTGGAGATGTTCTAGCATTTCATTATAGCTACACACACAGAAAGTGAGATGTTGAGTTTGTGTGGAAGAGATAGGGAGATATATTGAGAGAGATGGAGAAAGAAAATTATTTAGAAAGTGAGAGTATAAGAGAGAGTAAGAGTTAGTAAATAATAAAGTAGTGGAAGACTGAGAGATATATAGGGTATGATAGAGAGAGAGAGATAAGGAGGTGAGAGAAGGAGAGAGATAAGAGATAAGGAGAGAGAAGAATAGATAAGGAGAGAGAAGAAGAGATAAGGAGAGAGAAGAAGAGATAAGGAGAGAGAAGAAGAGATAAGGAGAGAGGATGTTGCTAATTAATACAAGTGGTTATTGCGACAACATATGACAAAGTGTTCACGAGGAATTGAGGGGTAGATCTCCAACAGGGGGAGCCACAGCAGGGGCCGTCGCTGACACTACAGGTGGAGCCGCCTTGTCGGCAGATAGTTGATGATCGCTGGGAGATGCTATCATATCGCTGAGTCCCTTGATGTAATCCCTCTTCTGTCTCAGTTGTTCCTCCCTCGCAGATTCGTAGACGGAAGAGTGAGAGGATGACGCAGAGGGCATCAAAGGCGGAGGGGGACCGGAAGTGTCGATGAGGGCGGAGAAACCGGCACCGGCACTCGAAGGTGCTACGCTACTACGGCCTGTGTCCACCAGGGGTTATCGAGTTATTAATGGCTCGTAGAATATGTAAATATTGGATATAAAAAAGTAATAATAGCGTATTAATAAATATGATAAGTTATTAATATTTGTAGTCATGTTAATTGATATAATAAGTTATTAATATTTGTAGTCATGTTAATTGATATAATAAGTTATTAATATTTGTAGTCATGTTAATTGATATATAACAATAATTTAATAAAGTTGTTTGTACTTATTGCTACAAACCCTTATAAGACTGGTGTGAAACTGGTGCCGAGGTGATATTAGCTGGTTCCATTAAGTAGTTTGGGTGTGCGTAGTAGGTAGTTTCATTATCTCTCATCGGAGTGTGGGCCTGCAATGAATTGAATTTAGGGAAGAGAAAATCGCTGACCTCGCATTTATTAATGATAAAAACTCGGAAATTGCATTTTCGTGAATTGAACCAATATCTCATCTTCACCAGCGTTTGACTTACGTTTATCTGAGGGTGAATAGGTTGAGCCGGTTTGGGTGTCTGCCTCTGGTAGAGGTAGTGGTTGGCGGGCGCGTTGGCCGTATTGCCAGCGTGTTGACCGCTCTGTCCAGCCGCGGTGCGTGACTGACTGCCTCCGAAGATCTGGTACTGGGTCGGGGGAGAGGTGACCTGGTGAATCGGGGCCTGTAAACAAGTAATATTCAATTTAATAATTTCGATATATTTATAAGTTAACAATATATATATATATATATATAAATAAATATATATATATATATATTTATATGGATTCATAAGTAAGTTAATAATATTATTTATGTTTCTAAGAGAAAGCTAATAAATTGTTGCAACATTATAGATATAGTATTGAAAGTAAATATCTAGTAAATAATTTATATACAATTCGGCTGTGATGAATTGTTAATATTTAGCTAAAGATGGAATTAACGGCTGGCTTTATAGGGAAGAGGATAACCTGTAGGGAAGTGGAATTATTCACGTGGTTGTGGAAGTAGGACGGGGGCTGCTGCGAATAGAACGACGACTGGGCGTTACCCCCGGAGTGTAAAGGTTGACCAAGTGGAATGGACGGAGGAGGTGGCGGAGGTGGTAGAGTGGTACTCGGGGGTGGTCTGTAATGGGGCGTCAATTAGAGTTACAATCGAAAATAGCGATACGCAAATTAACGTTTAAAAAGATGTTAATAAACAAGACGATGAACTGTTATACAATCTTATATAATTGTTTAAAATCAAAAATAAACAATATATGTTTAATACAAATAAAGAATATTTTAACTATTTAGTAACAAATGATCTAAATGTGAAAGCAAATAGTAAACAATGATATATATGCTTGCAAGGAAGTAGAGGTGACTTAATATTATTTAGGTTAGTTTGTAAGTTTATAAACCTATGGTAGGGAGGGTTAGACATCATGAGCTGGGAGTTTGACAGTCTGGCTTGATTGTTTCCCATCATCTGATGATATAAGCAGATGTAAAAATAATCGTTTAAATTCAATTAATTCCTCAGTTGTGTGTGTGTGTGTGTATGTGTTTGTGTGTGTGTGTGTGTGTGTGTATATATGGGAATAACACTATGAGTGTGTAAATGTAAGTGTTTATGAATGTGTGTGTGTGTGTGTGTGTATGTATGTGTATATATGGGAATAACACTATAAGTGTGTAAATGTAAGTGTTTATGAATGCGTGTATGTGTGTGATTATTTGTGTATGTAAGTATGTTTGTGTGTCTGCATACACACCCTAAAATAACCTGGTGGTCGAAGGGCAGTGCATTTGCTAGGTACATGGCATTGTGTTGGCTGTTGTTGTAGTTGGAGGTGATTGCGGAGTTATGTTGAGTTTGCGAGTTGGTTTTCATCAGCGTGTGTCGGTCTACAAGACAACATGAAAATAGTTTTCGGATGTAACGGGTAATCAGTAAATAGACTAAAGGTAACTTTATGCATGGCACACTTACAGTAGCTGGCATTGGATACGGATTTCTGCATTTGCATGATTGTATTGGCATTGCTCTGATTGTACTGAGGACGATACTGGAAATTCTATAAAAAACGAGGAGACAATAAAAACAAATAGATATGAAATTATGATCTATGAAATTGAAGAAAAAAGATGAAATTTGGGTTTTAATTTAAGTAACTGAAATTATTCAAATAAAACAAATTTGTAGATATTAGCTATTTGTGTAAATGTTAATTAGATGATTTAGATGTAAAGAATACAATAGAAATTATATACAAAACACAATACTGCGAATAATACAACTGATTAGATAGAAGATTAAAAAATACAATGTTTCCATTATATTAAATATAATGATATAATTATAATTAAGTTCATATTATTATATTGAAGTTAACTGAACAATGATTCATGAGAATTTAAATAAAATAACAGTTCATTTAAATGGTAAATTATTGTATTTATATTAAAAATTATATTTAATTATTATTGAAAATTAAAACAATTTACATTTACATTCACCACATATTGTAATGGCAAGGAGTGCTGGAAGTGCTCCGATTGTGGGGCTAATGGATTCACAGACCAATAACCAACACTAACCTGGCTATTGGACTGCAGGAAAAGTTCAGGATTCTGAAACAGACTTCCCGGTATCATGCCACCTAACTGGTGACTGCTAGAGGTCAACTGTGCAGAGTTCAGGTGACTAGAGTTCAAGGACGCCCCGATTGGAAGCTGATAGTGCGAATGCGATATCGGAATACTGCCAATAGTAGACTGAGCGGAAGGAGGAGCAGTAGCTGCAGTGGAATTCTGCTGATACTAATCGGATATGAGTATTGATTAGTTACTTATAGAGGAATGTATTGAATGGAATGAAGTAATGGAATGTATTGAATGCAAGTTATTCCGAGTAGAATTCACAGGTTGGTAAGTAAAGAGGAGACGACGGTTTATTGAAGTTCTAACTCTGGAGTCGGATGCAGTCGGTTGGTTCAAGTTGAAACCGTAGGATAAGCTGGACGTCTGAGACAACATATTAGCTTCGCGAGGTAGTGCAATCGAAGAGATATCCTGAGGGAGTAGGAAACAGTTTATATATGTTAATATATCTGAGCTAGATATCCGCGCGAATGAATCATATCGAGGTGAAGTAATCTGTTTTTAGAAAGTAACAGCATTTGCGCGAGGTGTAGAGTGATTAATTCTAGAGTGCACAGTTTGCTATTTCATAAACAAATGTATACGTATTGTGTTGCACGTAGAACTGTACGGAGTGCTTCCGTTAACCTGAGGAATCATGTTGGCGAGAGAATTGCTTTCGGATGAAGACGCGTTCGAGGTATCCACGACGTTAGTTACGTCCGAACTCAATACATCCGGAATACCGTTGGCCCCCGATGTCGGGACTCCGGCTACTGGCGGACCCGTGGGCCCCACTCCGATATCGGTTTTACTATCCAACGCGTTGTTCGGACTGTCCATGGGTTGTTTCTGCGGCATCACCTGGATTAAGGTAGGCGAATGCTTGTGAAATACAGTTGTAATCTTACAACACTCTTTTTTAACTTAAAGATAGAATTTATATTGTGTATACCGCAAACTAAACACATAAGAAATTAGTTTTAATTTGCTGTCGATTACAGATTTATTATATGAAATGGAAGCAAATGTTTGCCAATTTAAATTTCTACGCGTATTTTGTTATAAAGTTACTATAATAGGTCTCGCGAGATGATGTAATCGCTAACCTTGCAGACATTGCTATTAGAATCATCATCCCCGTAGAAGGCCTACAAATGAAAGTAAATGGGAAATGAAATAAAAGTCAGTTGTCGCCAAGCTACGCCGAATATAATAAACTGAAGCTACCTGAAGTGCAGAATCTGTATTTGTGTTTTGGTCGCATTCCATTAAAGTATTATTATAGACTTCTGCTTTTGAAGATTTACTGCTGCAATGAATATTTATGTAATCATGTAAATATTCATGTAATCATGTAAATATTCATGTATTATATAAAATGTGTTATTTTTACAAAAATAAAATAATGCTTGTTTTAATATTTAAATGTAGCAATTATTTCAAATTATATTTTTGTTGTTAAATATTTAAAATCTATTTAGTATAATAAATTCGAGACACAGTAATAAAGTTATTAATGTTTGAGAGATACAAATTACTTTAAATAATAATCTCTAAGTACTATAAATGATAAAATAAGTATGTTATTTTAAATTAAGCATTTAATTAGGGATGTGATCTATCTATATGTTCACAATCTCATCCATAATATATAATTATAAGAGATATAATAATAGAATTATACATAAATATAATTATTATAAATTACTGAAAAAATTGATATATTTTTAACAATCTTTATTTAAAAAATGTATACAATAAATATTTCAGTTATCTGTTTATATAGTTTAGGTTTGAAATGATGTATAAACAAAAAACATTACTTTATGATATATTTGAATGTTTAACAACTAATTGACATTCTATTTTTAAATAAACATCATTAAAGGCAGTTTCTATTTTCTCATTTGATATAAATAAATATATAAACATTAAAGAAGTTATAGTTTTAGATTATTTCATCAACATTTCATCAATTTATAATCTATTGACAGTCAAATTAATTGTTCTTTTATAATTTGTTTGTTTGTTATCAATTTAATTATATTTTATAAAAGATAATAAATTAAATTTTAGATTAGCTAATAATGGTTATATAATACCCCCCAATTAAAAGAGTACATACATAATACATACCTATTATTTAAATATTATTTTCCCCAAATGACATATAAAATACAATATTACAAATCTGTTATTGGGTTAATGGATTACATGTAAAGAGCATAACATGTTCAGATAGATTAGAAAACCCAACGTATAAAGACATTAGAAAGAAGTTCTGTTTATTTATTTAATGATAAATATTGTAGAATACTGCAGAAGTACGAGATGCTCAAAAAATACTTCAACTGTCTAGCCACGAAAATGTAGAGAATGATATTTCCAAATTTAATATATACATATATATGTAAATATTTATATATATCTATATTTATATATATATATGTATTATTTTTTAAGTTCATATGAATTAGTAATATAACTAAAAGATTATTAAATAATTTTTTTTCATTTACTTTTTTTAATATATCATTTAATAAATTGTTAATTATTTTATTTTATATTTATATATATAATTTAATAATTTATATATATGATTTTTATATATTTATATTAAAATTATATTTTTTATATATTGCCAAAAGATTATGAAAGCCCATGAAAAAGTCCAGAAATAAAAAGTATATTTTTGTTCATTTTTTCCCATCTAAATATTAACAAAAGATAGGTCGTTTAATTTACAGATATTTTATCTGGTGTTTACTACACACTAAAATATAGTGAAAAATTAGCATGTGAAAAAGCCAGAAATAAATAGTATATTTTTGTTCATTTTTTCCCATCTAAATATTAACAAAAGATAGGTCGTTTAATTTACAGATATTTTATCTGGTGTTTACTACACACTAAAATATAGAGAAAAATTAGCATGTGAAAAAGCCAGAAATAAATAGTATATTTTTGTTCATTTTTTCCCATCTAAATATTAACAAAAGATAGGTCGTTTAATTTACAGATATTTTATCTGGTGTTTACTACACACTAAAATATAGTGAAAAATTAGCATGTGAAAAAGCCAGAAATAAATAGTATATTTTTGTTCATTTTTTCCCATCTAAATATTAACAAAAGATAGGTCGTTTAATTTACAGATATTTTATCTGGTGTTTACTACACACTAAAATATAGAGAAAAATTAGCATGTGAAAAAGCCAGAAATAAAAAGTATTTGTGTTTATTTTCCCGTTTCGATACAATTATTCTATACAAATTAACAAAATTAACATATGATATATGTACATACCTGGGATTAAAGATGGAACAATTTTCCGTATTATTCCAAATATGAGCTAAATCCTTATTTAAAGGAAGACTTTCTTTAATGAGCTTTGGGATCTCTTGAGATTTTGTTTCGTAGATAAACTAAAATGAGTAATATATTCTATTAAAGTCATAACAATAACGACATAGAATAAAATAGATGTTATTATTATTATAAGATTATCTGTACAGAAAACAATGGCTGAGAGGATCTTTATTGTCAAATCTCTGTGTGTCGCCGTGAACCTTGATATCCGATTCCGGATTCTTACTCAACGGAGAAATGCATTTGCTGGGCATTGGTTTCGTAATCGACTCCGGTTTGAATTCGGCGGGTTGTCGGGAATGTGTTTCGAGTGGTTTAAGGTGACCAGAGTTACCGGGGCCTCGGTCCTCAATGACCCCCGACACCTCGCGGTTTTGTTCCGAGTAGCGAAGGGGTCGTTCGATTTTGCGGTCGAGTTTTGTGCGTTTGGCCGCGTCGGACTTGTCCTTACGGCTTGTCCTTAACTTGTCTTTGATGCCCTGGCGGCGGTTCTTGGCTTCGGCGGCCACCTGGAGAATGCAACGAGAATCATCTGGCAATCGACTGCGTGTAATGCGAACTAAAGAGATATTTACCGTGTCGTTTACTGACAGGGAATCATTCCCGATGTCGACTTTGCCAGAGATTTTAGTTTCAGGTTTAACGACATCCTTAAAGAGATTTTTCAGAGTAGTCCAAGCGTTTACGGTGGGAAGAGGGGCAAGAATTGGTTGGAACGCTGTTCATAGGTGCGGGTTATTATTAACAACGTGTACGTGGAAGCAGTAGGTACAACATTGCAAGTGTAAATGTTTAAACTTACATAATTGCAATGGAGAGATTGTTCGTATGTTAGCTTTTGAAGATTTCTTAAATTCATCCTAAAGAAAATAAATTAAAGTCAATAAAATAAAATATTGTAAAAAGAGTTAAAATAAAATATCTTGGCAAACCTTTTGAAAATCTGTTTTATTTGATTTTGATCGGCTGGTTTTTGATCCCTTTGTCAAGCCTTCATTTGATTCAATGCTCTTGGCAGCATCTCCGTAATTTTGAGCTTTTTTTGAGTCCTACATAAAATGAAAAACATAACACAAAAGCACCCGAATATTATGATGAGGGAGGGAGGGAGGGAGGAAGGGAGAGAGGGAGAGAGGGAGGGAGAGAGGGAGAGAGGGAGGGAGAGAGGGAGGGAGAGAGAGAGGGAGAGAGGGAGGGAGGGAGGGAGAGAGGGAGAGAGGGAGGGAGAGAGGGAGAGAGAGATAGGTCAATGGTCAATGGTCTACATTTGAGAGGATATAATTTCAACTCCGAGCTAACCGACTTATTACCGCGACCTCTTTTCGTCTTCTTCTTTGCAACGGCGGCTTCAGCCTGTGCAGCCAAAAGAGTTTTAGCTTCGGCTTCGTCGATTGCGGCCTGCTTTTTGATCTTGAGAACTCGTTTCGAGATCACCTCGTGGAAGCCGTCGTCGTCTTCGTCTGGTCCTCCGGAACACCGGATAGGGTTGTGAATTGCACCGACTGCGGATTCGCCCTCGTCGATGATGTAAACTCCTGAGGGATTACCCGAATGAACGATTCGATTGCATCGTGGTTTTTTAGGTAAGCTATTGGTTTTAGGTAAGCTATTGGTTTTAGGTAAGCTATCGGTTTTAGGTAAGCTATTGGTTTTAGGTAAGCTATTGGTTTTAGGTAAGCTATCGGTTTTAGGTAAGCTATTGGTTTTAGGTAAGCTATTGGTTTTAGGTAAGCTATTGGTTTTAGGTAAGCTATCGGTTTTAGGTAAGCTATTGGTTTTAGGTAAGCTATTGGTTTAGGTAAGCTATTGGTTTTAGGTAAGCTATTGGTTTTAGGTAAGCTATTGGTTTAGGTAAGCTATTGGTTTTAGGTAAGCTATTGGTTTTAGGTAAGCTATTGGTTTTAGGTAAGCTATCAGTTTAGGTAAGCTATTGGTTTTAGGTAAGCTATCAGTTTAGGTAAGCTATTGGTTTTAGGTAAGCTATTGGTTTAGGTTGTATCGAGACGAAACTGCCCCCGGATAATACAGAACATTCGCTTAATAAGCCTTTTTCGACGCATGATTTCCAATGAACTAACGAGCGTAATTATTGATATCGATATTAGTAAAGATTCGCTTCTTTTCCTCGTCGCATTTCTCATTATGGTCCCTTATAGCATCGGATGCTTTCGATTTGATTCTGTAGTTCGTAGTCAGTCGATAAGTAAGTAATCACGTTGAATAAGGTGCATACATTGTCTAGAGATGAAGATAAATTATTCATTCCGTTATATTATTTTAGGCTCTTATTTTTAAAAAAAGTATTTAAAAGACGCAATTTAAAATAAATTTATAATAATACATCTAAACAAACTTATTTTGAGCTGATAGTATAGCCTTTGATATAAGGCCTGGATTCTCTGGTTCAATAGAAGAGATGTGGTATACTTGAGAGGTATTTTTATTAGATTTAGACCTATCTTTATTTCTTGTTGAGCGTTCATGAGACGTCTAGAAATAGAGATTTTTATTTATCAACTAATCTCATTTCAATTATATATTATACATTATATATTATACCTTATATATTATACATTTTATAGTATACCTTATATATTATACATTATACATTATATATTATACATTCTCAAAACCATAAAACTGTTTATAAATAAATATTACAAAAAATGTATAATTTATTTTTATTGGTATATATTAAAATAACAACATAAATAGCAGATGTAAATAAATAAAAAATATACTGATACAATAAATACGTTGATAAAAAGTATATTTCCTAATATATAAATGGATTCATAAAATTGCTTGAGGTAATATCACTTAATTAAAAAACATGGTAAATGCATAGTGTATACGAGATAGAGAGCAGTTGGTGGGCGGGCTGGTGGGCGGGCTGGTGGGCGGGAGGGTGGGCGGGGCAACGCTATGAGCTGCGCGTAATGGCTAGTGGTCACGTACTGTGTCTGTCTGCAGGCGTTTCGGTTCCTGGTCGCGTTTGCTGCGGCTATCGGTTCGCTCGGCAACGTTGCTACTCTCGGAGGCGGTCTCCCAAACATCTCCGGCGGTCTCGATGGAGTTCTGGTTGCTAATGGACGCTCGAGCCTTGATACCTGGTGAGCGGACGCGGAACTCATCACAAAACTAATCATTATATAATGTTTAAGAAGAATTTTAAGAATTGTGTTTAAGAACAATCTAATATAATTTAATATAAACTAAATCTCAAAAGAGAATGAGGTAATACAACGAACTGATGGTTTGAATGAATACCTTGAATACATACCTATGTTATCAATCGGGCTTTGTGGACTTTGATCAGGAAGGCTGGGTTTGCAGGAGTTGTTGGTGTTTTGAGACTGCTTTGAATAACGCGGATTTCTATAGTCCTTTGTTTTGTCCCCAGATGACTTACTGAAAATCAAAGCAATGTTGAGATAACAATATAAATACAAATATAGATATTTTAATAACAATTACTATTATTAGTCAGTTTTATTAAAATATTTCTAAAAATAAACATAATTTTTTTTTAAACTTTCAATACGATAAAATATTTTAGAAAATTACTTTAAAAATGAATTATTTATTAAAGAAAGAATATTGCAATATTTTTATTCAATCTGTACCATTTTGTGTATTTTATTAAATTCCCTATCATTTTACATATGTATATCCACTGGTTTAGATAGTATTAATAAGTTTTGAAATAATCTTATTAACATTGACATCATAAGCTCTACATATATACCCACAACTATACATTCAAAGAATATACTTAGAATATACTCAAGAAAGTACTTAATCATATTATTAATAACTATGCTGTAACTATTAGCATAAATGATTGGACATTAATTTTCAACAATATAATAGTGAATTAAATATTCATAAACTTATTTTCAGGATCTTTCTTCAGTTTACGTTCATCTGTGTTTCGTTTTTTCAAATTACGAGTGGTACTTGTTTTTTGTGCAGAATAGACCTGCAATAGATTCACAATGGTATTGTTTACATTTTGTACAAATCATTGTTATAAATTATAATGAATTCTAACTGGTATATCTCGATGTTTCCTCTTCATTTTCTCTTCGTCCGTAGTAACTTCAGATGAATTGTTTGTTAATCGGATATTTTTAAAATCGTTTTGATCTTCGGAATTATTAGATCCTTTACGATTACCATTTTTTTTCCGACCACCATCTTTTGTGAAATCTATATTCTTCTTCTTTATCTCATTATCCATTCCCCTTGCTTGGTATGTTTGCTGAGTTGGCCTTTCATCCTTTGTCTTATTATTATCCCTTTGGTAACCTCGTTGATCATCTCGTTGATGATCATCGCGATTTTTATTGGAGTCACGTTTCTTATATCTTTGATCGTGTTCTTTTAACTGCCTATCATCAAACTTTTGATATCTTGGTAGCCTAGATTCATCTTGCCGCTGATCTCTAGATTGTCTATCATCGTTTCTTTGATCTTTTGAAAACCTATCGTTATTTCTTAGATCTCTTAAAATTCGTTCATTATTTCTAGGATTTCTTTCATCTTGTTTTTGATCTCTAGGATATCGCTCATCATTTATTTGATTACACGAAGGTCTTTCGTCATTTTTATGTTCCTTGTTATGTCTATCCTCATTCCTTTGATCTCTAGCTCTCATATCATTCCTTTGATCCCTCGGTCTATCCTCTTTCCTTTGCTCCCTCGGTATTTCTACATTCCTTTGATCCCTTAGTATATCTTCATTTCTTTGAACTCTAGCTCTCATATCATTCCTTTGATCCCTTGGTCTATCCTCTTTCCTTTGATCTCTCGGTATTTCTTCATTTCTTTGATCCCTTAGTATATCTTCATTTCTTTGATCCCTTGGATTCGTATCATCATATCTATAATCTCTGGAGTTTCTTATATTAGATTCCTTTGTTGGCCTAGAATCATTCCTCATTTCATGTGGTTTATTTTCTCTAAAATTATCCCTCGTAAACCTTTCATTATTTTGATCTCTAGACTTGTCGTCATTTCTTAAATCCATATTTGGTCTATTGATATTTCTCTGTTCCCTAATAGGCCTATCCCTGTTATCCTTATACTGGAAATCGTCATTTCGTTGATTCCGATTATACCTATGTTCATTATTTTGTTGGTTAAAATGCCTATCATCTAGTCTGAAATCTCTGTTGTCATTCCGTCTAAATGAGTTGTCTTCGCGCGGCCGATAATCTGCATTGTTGTCGTAGACGCTACGGTTATTCCTGTAAATGATTTCACCTCGATGCAATCGACCTTCGACCCCTCGTTGCTGGTTATTACGGTGGTTCAGACGTGCATCGTCCCGAGCTGTTCGCATTCTCGACTCCTCTTCGTTCTTCAGGCGTTGCTTTTCGTCGGATCTCGATTTCCAGATGTTGGTAGTCGGGATCGGAGCGTCTCGGGGTTTATTGTCGTCGAGCAAAGGTTCCGCTACAGGTATGTCATTTAAAGACAATTTCGCGAGATTCGCCATATTTGAGGTGTCGACAGCTTTATGAACAAATGGCTTAGCTTGGGAATACGGTTTAGGCGATTTGCTAAGACTTTCATTCGATGACCATTTCTCCATTTTTTCTTCGTTTTGAGGAGTTTTAAGTTCCTGTTGAATTTGAGGTGAAATTTGTATTGTATTAGAATCATTGTTATGTACGTCAAAGGGTTGACTCTGCCAATTGGTATTTCTATCCATTCTATATTTGGAAGAATCATTTCTAATCGCAGGACCATCGCGATTACCATATTTTGGTCTATTTTCATCATTTCTCAAAAAACTATCACGATTTCCATACTTTGCTCTATTGTCATCTTGTTTAGGGTTTTCAAAAATACGCTCATTATTTCTCCTCGTCTCAATATTCCTGTCCTTGTTTTTTAATGTTTTATAATCATTTCTTCGATCGCGATTTTCCTCGGTATAATTTCCATCTTTGGCTCTTCTTTCTTTTTCTATATAAACAAATGGCGGTATTATATAATTACAATTAAATTTTGATATTTATAATAATCAGGGGAGTTAAAATACTAGCTAAATAAACATTGCACAAACCACTGCTCCTTCTGTTGAGTCTGGAATCCGATTGCTTGCTATTGTCGTGGATACGACCCATTTCATTCTGAATCGTCCACGGAACCGAGCCGGAGAGGTCCGGAGAGACCTTCGCGCGGTCTTGGCTGTTCGGGGCGCCGTTGCGATTCTGTTTGCCTGTACGAGGTCGAACACCGGATACCGTACTCGGGCGAGTGTTTACAACTTTACCGGCGGCTCCGTTAACGACTTCGGTCGCTACTTCCGGACCCCTAAACTGAGCCGCGGATTCCTGTTTCTCCGAGACTTCATCGGGTGCGTAAACAGGTTGCGTTGACCTCGTTGAACTCGAATCGTTCGTAGATTTCCTCCACACGGCTCCGGTTTTCAGCGAGGTGTAAGTTGGTTGATCGACGGCGTCTTCCTTGGAACCGGCTGCAGAGGAGCGGTCAGTTGACCTGCACATACTCCAGTTACCACCGGTCAGTATGGAAGAGATAGGCGGGCAGTCATCTTCGGGAGTGTTAGGTGATAGGTCGTAAGCTGTGATATAATTCATAACGTTAAACGTCAAAACAATAAAAATTAGCATTTACAAAGATATCACATTTTAACAAGAATAAATAACAATTTTATAAATATTTATAAACAATAGATTAGTAATTATGTAACTGTTGACTGACCATTATAATGATTAGACCTAGCATCCTCTTCCTCCTCCTCCTCCTCCTCTTCATCATCAACTTTAGCAGCCGAGGGTGATTGCTAAGTAAGAATTGAGATATATGATATTTTATAGATTAACAACAAATTCTTTATAAACTATTTTTTAAAGTACTGATTTACTGTAAATTTCCTATAAAATATAAATATTCTTATAACATTTTCAAATTATGAAATTATAAGTCAATAATTTTTAATAACCAGGGGTGTTTTTTCCTTTTTTGGCCTTTTACCAGAAAAAAAATCGCTTTCCTTATGATTACGATGATAGGAGTCTGAAATTGAGGAGAGTATCACAATCTAGTTCATCGCAACACGCCATCAACTTGAAATTACAAACCGGTATGAGAGTTCACTGTATGTTTAACGCGGTCCATTTTTCCACTAGTCCAGTTACCGTCGTTCAAACTCGAGAAGTCGAGGAGTGGTGGGATCGTAGAAGGGTTGTTATTGCTGCCGGTGTGATGTTGGTGCTGTTGTTGGTGCTGCTGCTGCTGGTGGTGGTGGTGAACGGGGAGCTCGGAGCGGTTGGAGTCGAGAGGAGGTTTGCGACCTTCGTGCATCGACCTTTGTTGCTGTCTGGGCAGCTGCTGCAAATGCATTAAGACGATAAAGTTGTAGCATTCAAAAAGTAGCAGTAGATACAATTAATTAAATAAAGTAGTTTATTAAAGTATCAATATTTGAAAGGAATTACTGCACCATTGAACGTTGAGATCTGTTTTGATTAAAATTTCTGTCTTCATTTGCTTGAGACCTCTGGTAAACATTTGCATGATAATAATTCTTTCCCTGGTCATCGTTTCTCTGTATTTTAAAATAAAACACATAATTCAATAGAATAGTTAATAAAATGATTAAATAAAGTCACTATAGATATTAGAAACAAGTTATAGATATTAGAGTCAAGTTATAGATATTAGAAACCTGTGGATTGTTAGATAATAGAGGTTGAATGGTGTTAGATGAGTCATTGCCAGTCATTCTGGGAGGTGGAGCCTCATTATTACTAGTGGCAACGTCTTCACTGGACGGCTGACTCACAGCCTGGTATGGTTTACGTTTGGTGGTAGTCTGCGACGTCCTCCCAACATCCCCTCCGTGCATCTTCTGAAATGCAGGCCATCGAAACATTATGTTTAATTATCATTCATATAACAATTGATTAGTTCTTTGAAATACATTATTATTTATAACTAGATCTCCTCATATTGAAGTTTCATCACATCATGATTAGTTTATTATTAATGAAATAGTCTATTATTTCTAATTAGTTCAAATTTTCAAATTTATAATTAATTAATTAGTTTATTATTTCTAGTGTCAAAAGTAAATTATTTTGTAGTCATGCTAAAATTATAAATAATACAATAATATATATTGTTTCGCTCGAGTAGATAAAATAACAAGTATATTTATTCATTGTACCAACGATAACTTACCAGGTCATTGTTGGGTTGGTAAATCTGATTCTGGGGGATGCTCCTATTAGATTGTCCTTTCTTTGTTAATTTATGTCTATAAATAAAATAAAGATTCGTAATTAATTTGGTTAATATGAATTTATTTTATAATTTTTTTTTTCAATATTTATACATAAAATTATAAAATATGAATTTTTATATATCAAGATACAAATTTATTAAAAATATCAAGTTATTTATATTAAAAATTTATATTCTACATATTTCATAACATTATTAATATTCATAAAATTATTGTACAAACTTTGCACCCGATATTCCAGATTTATCATCATCATCACTAAATACTAATTGCTCCCTGGAGTACAAGCATAAGGTGAAATGAATGCATTCATAAGGTATTAAAATAAATTATATAACATTACTACTATCAAAATAGAAATCTATAAATTTACTTACGAAAAATCCAGAGTATTCGCAGATTTTGTCCAATCAGAATCAATATCCGGGGGTGCTGGTTGGCTATTAAACTTTTCCAGGTCGTCTTTCTTCAAGATTGAGATCCTCTTGGGATCATCGGTGACAACGGTCACACTGAAATAACCACAAAGATGCTAGAACATAAACTTTAATAATGAATTAAAATATAATATATATCTACACTTTAAAATAAACATGTTGTAAATGAGCACTATATAAATATACAGGAAAACAATATAAAGCCACATGATAACCTCTCCGTATACTTCTTATTGGATATATACTCTGCTCTCGGCTTTGGGAAATCAGCATATGTCTGGGTAATATATTAATGAATAATGTATGCATTACATGTTACACTAAAAATTCATAATAAAATGACACACGTGTATAAATGACTAGATAGACATACAAACATCCGTATTGCCATAGAAATGCCCAGATGTTCATAGAAATGCCCAGATGTTCATAGAAATGCCCGGATATTATAAATTAAAACTGCACGCTCACCTTAATCATAGGGGCGTCCTCCTTAGGAACCATGGTCTGCTGTTGCAGCGTGTTGAAGGGCAAGGCTCCATTTGCTCCGGGTCCCTTGGGCCCAAACATCGTAGAGCTGTTGCTGGCACCTTGTTTCTTAATCAGCTTCTCTCGTTCGATATCGCTCAACTCCCCGGCTTCATTGCGAGAGATGGGTGCAGGATATAGAATTACATAGCACAGATGCTAATGACGATAACAATAGTAAATAAACTAATAGCTTAGACAAATAAGAAATATTGTCAACAATACGTATAGATAAATATATATATATACATATGACTCATCGCTAACATGATTTTTCAGGTTCAATAGTTTTTGTTGTAGCACCCTCTATCCACTTTGACACATTTTTCGGTCTCAAAATTGGTTCAAATGTATCCGGCTTCTCAGTGGCGGGGTCATTGGCTTTCGGCGCCGCTGTATTGTTACGTAGGTAGACTGGGGTCGCGGACACGCGAGGTAGAGTTAATTGGGTAGGGGTCAAACCGGTGCTGCGAGTAATGCTGCTCCAACTCTTCGAGAATTTATCGCCTTCGCTCGACGGAGGAGGCACGCTGACGTCAGCCACCTGCACGTTGGGAGGTAGTTCCTCGACCCGGACTACGTCCTAAAGACCAGCGACGATGTTACGTATATTGTATTCGGGTCTGGGTGTCTAAACCCAGGGGATGTTATTGCCTCTAGGTAATCGAATCGGGCAATCTAATCAATAGATTGGCAAAATTATAATGTTACGATTTTTTAAATAAATCATTAGAGAATATTAAAAAAAATCTACAAACAATATAAACAGATAACAATATTTAAACAAATGTATGAAATTTTATAAGAATTATGGTGTAATAAAATATTAAATTAATAATATATCTGAAATATAAATAATATTACCTCTGAATTTTCTGATTGGTTTTCATTGATCTCTCCGGAGCCATCATCTAATGATTGTACATTTGACAAAGGACCTCTTCGCATCTTCGTAACCTTTCCAAGACTTTGCAATCCATGTTGTCGGGATGCTAGAAAGAATATTGCAATACATTACAATTAAAGTAAATAAATTTGAAATACAAATTTTTGAATAAATAATCATACCTTGAAATTTTGGTGCTATGATAGTAGATCCAGTATAGACATTGTTTACATTGAATGCCTGATACTTTCCTTTTGCATTCTTATCTTGTTTCACGTTTTTAAATTGATTGTATGACATTATAAGTCATCAGACTTTATTAACGATCCACTCTATATAAATAGGAATATAAGTAATAAATATACATAGTACACTTGGATAAGGTATGATATTAATTAATTAAATTTTACGCATATTATATATTTGTGATGTAATGTGATGATAAATAATTATAATATATACGTTTAAAATGTAATACCTATAATATTCGTAAAACAAAAGATTAATAATTTTTTATAGAACCTTACTTAATTATTAATTAATTATATTTTACCAATAACATTGTTATATTAACAAAATTATATTTTTATAGAATTTTAAATTTTATAACATATTTAAAACAAAATAATGACATGATGAGTAAACTACATTGTTCGTGATTTAAATAGTATACCGACAATCAAAGATTACCTTAAAAATAAATAAATATTATTTACTGTAACAAATAATAAGTTAAAACGATAGAATGTTTATAATTGTATTAGAAGACTATAAATTGTGTAAAACGTATATTACGGCATTAGGGAAACTAGTCTAGACAAAGATATTTTGAAATTAATTGTAAACAAATCGATTTTTAATAAAAAAATATTACAGCTTTTAGATATACTTGCATAGGCTCTTTCGATTTAGCAGATTATTCCGAATAATATTTTACGCTTAAAAATATTATATAAATTAAGAATAATATAGATTATACAGATATTAAAGGATATTTTCCTGAATATTTACAAATTAAAATGGCGTATCACAGAAATGGAAAACATAGTATTTTAACAATATAAATATTATTTATCAACTAGGATATTGACATCACATTTGATCTATCATTGTATATACAATGTATATCTATTTCCTATGGTATTTATCAAGTTGAGTATATGTGGTTAACCTATTGTAAGATATGCCATTTATTATATTGGTTATTCTTGATTATAAAATATACATATATTTATTCACTTATATAATTATTTAATATTTTAACTAATTGAGTTTAATAAATAAAATTACATAAAGGTTATTATCCTATTAAAGGGAATATTATGATATATAGTGTGTTATTACCGGGGTCGATTTTTGTGAATATATTAAATTATGTTTGAATTATAAAATTAACCCATCGGTAATATATCAATATAACCTAATTGATTAAACGTTTTATCTATATTTTATAATGTTATTTAGTTACCATGAATTCATATAGAATATAATAACCATTAATATGTATATATATGTGTACATAACTTATATATTCATGTATGTTATATAACGAATACATTGTAATGCACTTACATGAAGTGCATACAAGATCATTTTAGGGTTGTATTATCCATATTATCCGTTAACGAATTAATTAATTAATTAGTATTAATTAGTATTAATTAGTATTAATTAGCATACTCCAACCATGATCAATAATATATATATATATAATACATATATATGTATGTATTGCATCTATACACATATAATATATATTAAGTCAACGGTGTATAGTATCTTCTTACGATAGTTTGTTATCAGTGTATTGTAACAATAACTCATATAGGTTTTATATATAGGCTAAAGGTATTATATAGACTGTATGTATTATATATTGGCAATAGGTATTATATATAGGCTATATGTATTATATAGGCTATAGCTAATATATATATAGGCAATATGTATTATATATAGCTAAAGGAAGTATTTATAGTAAGTATTAAAGTGTATTGTAATTGATATCTAAATTACACTTAAAACCTTCTTTGTACTTATTGTTCGATTTGTAAATATGATAAAACCTCACTATTCTAGAGATGGATCTTGAAATAATTGACCTAAGTATGATTAACAAACAATAGTAAATATAAATATAGATACACTATTGGTAGTAACAATTTGTATTTGTGATAGTGATATTTAAACAATATACTATTAATAGTTTGTATGCGAATATATGTGATGCCATAGAGCTGATATAATTTTTATTTCGGTTATTTAGTTATTAATAGTATTCCATTAATTCATGACATTATTTATAATATGTTTCTATAATAATCTGTTATTTTTTATATCATTGGTATAATATCACTGAATTCTTTACGATTAATATAATGGTAATGTAATATAAGTTATTTAATTAGATGAGACCATACATATTAGTTATTGTATGTATAGCTAAATTTATGGTATTTAGTAACTTGACACAGAACAATTTTAGAATTAACCAAAATTAGTTTGATTTGCTATGAATTCTTAATTGTTTTGATTTTTTAAATTCGTATTAATATCTTACTTTTATGAATTTATCGTGTAAATCATTTTAAATTGCTCAGAAACCCGATGAGTAATGCAGAAACAACCGAACACGATATGTTCACAGAACGTCGTTAAAGATGTATGTTGACGATATACTATTTAAGTGCAAATTATTATAGTACAAGCTGTGATGATGCATTTTTAAAACTGTAATATCCTTCTTGTTTATTACATTCCAATCGCTCTGCTATAATATAATACAATGGGCTAATGAAGGATAAATAGTTCAATAATTATTAACAGACTACATGTAATCAACAATTTACATAGTTTCAAATATATTAATAATATAATATAATCCAGGAATGCATCACTGCGAAGGTTATATGTAATTCTAGAACTATTCGTTTTTTAATGTTAATTCTACATTTTCTCTAGAAATTAAATCGTGAGTTGATATAAATATCTATGGAAATATCGTTATTCGATTAATTTACTCACTTATAATCAAATTCTACCAAGTTGCTCTTTTCGTCCATTTATATTTCAAAACACTTATATTATTCTTATATAAATCTCATATATATATGTTAATTGGAAAGCTCATAACTTTAATATAACTAACTAATATAACTATAACTATATATAACTAACTAATTTTTAAATAGTTATTTTATTATTATTTATTTTAATTGACAATAATAGTACATTGAATATAGTTTTAATAACAACTAAAATTAGCAATAATGTATACACTATAATTGTCGATAATTATAATACATGAATAACCAGGGGAAAGTAATAAACTGAGAGTAATATTTGGGGAGAGTGTAGGGAATATTTCCCATTGATTGTCTATACTGATTTCAATATGCTAATGGAGGTTCGCTACTTAATAATGGTACAATTGAGCAGAGTCAATAAGGACGGAGAATGAATCACTACATTAAATTAACTTGTTATTTATTTATATAACTATCAATGGGTTATATTGTCAATCGAAACACATACATTTTTGATAAAATCTTATGCGGAATAAGTACATTAACATTTGTAAAAAATTGGATTTATAATAGTAGGATATCTCAGTTATACAGTTATTTACACAAAGTGATTATTTTGTCAACAGAGGAATATGTAAGCAAATATATCTGAATATTATCTGCATAAGAGTGATATTGGTAATCAAGCAAATATACTTATCATGGGTACTCATAAAGAATACAAAAAAAGAGAATGATATTAATATTAAAGGATCGTAATAATCCACCCCAATATATAAAATAGTGATGATTCCCTTCATATGTCCTACATATAGATACTCTTTTATAGGTAAAAAGTATTATTAAATTATATACAATTATACATCCTTTTATAGGTTAAAATTGTATATCAGAGACACTGATTTATAGGTTAAAAGTATTATTAAATTATATATACTTTGATAGTATATACGTTTATACGCGCTATATAGATACACACAGCTAGGTAATCTGATTCTACTAAATGACGTTACATTATTTTGGGATAAAATTGTATAAAATTATATTTTTTATAATTTAATCATATCTTAAGATATAATAATAAGGACACTACTTCTAATAATAACATACATAATAATATATAATCTGATAGTGATGTAGTGAAAAAAGTCGATTTGTCTGGTTCAATTAAAATAAAAGTCTTCAAATTATTTTAAATACATGTGTGGATTCAGTAAGTATATTTATAATATTTATAATATAACCTACCATAATATTTAACAAAATATTATGGTAGGTTTTTATTCCATCAAATTGGAGATTTTATTATTAAAATATGACTACTAGTTTACATTAAATATATTGTTTTTATATTTAGTTATTAGTAGATATTAGTAGATATTAGTAGATATATCTAATAGGTTTCTAAAATTCAACGTAGTTATAAAAAGTAGGCATGGCTAAATAGTATGTAGTTTAGTATCAGTATTTTATAAGTATTTTATAAATTCGATGTCTAATGATTATCATAATCAAACTCCACTTTTAATTAATTTTCTAATATAACTTATACATAATACATATAATATTGACTACATATTATAAATGATTGAGTAAACATAAACTAATTTTAGTTGAATTCATTGAATATTATTTATATGAAATAAAAATAAAACATTAACAAATATTAGTATTTAGAATATTTAATCTATAATAGATTGTAAAAAAATGAATTATTATTTTGTATTTATATTACTGTATCGTAGTACTTGATTTAGAATTAATTGTCTAAATTTGTTTCCTTGACAACAGTAATTATCTATTCTCGTCTTAGCGAATATATTATATAAATAACAAAACGTGGCAGACAAGAAAGAATTGCTTTTTTGTTGATTTAAATATAAAAAGTAATTTCATTTTAATATTTCTTTGTATTCAAAATAATCCTTATATTATTTTAAATGAGAAATATTAAAACAAATATAATTATTCTTAATTATTATTTCCCTAATTATATAACATCATTTGAATATAAACAAATTTATATTAATCAATTAGAGTATATTCTATCTTTTAATTAATTATCATATCAATTAAAAATTAATATATCATTTAAAATACTATTTATATATATATAATTTCTAGTTCGTTGAAATTTAATAATTAATTATTCAATAGTTATAATAATTCTATATAATATTATATTGTATAAAACTAATCAATGTAATAAATATATATATAACAAAATAAAAAATAAATATGAATTCCTTTATCTATTTATTATTCATTATTATTCTAATTTACTATTTGTTTATGGGCGTGATATAAACGTTTATCATAATATTTATATATTTAAAATTTCATTGAATTGATATATTTTAATTTAAATATTTATTTTACTTCCAATTACTTATTTTCCAAGCTAAATATAAAATGTATAAATATTAAAATATTATAATATAATTCTAATTTTATACATTTTAAATAAATGTATATAAAATTAACCCTTTAATCATAAATATTTAAAATTATTATTATTACTATAATACTTTAGGTAGTTTAATATTGAATTAGTATAATACTAATTATAATTTAAATTATAATTTAAATTATAATTTAATTATAATATGATAATACTAAACTAGTTTTATGAGCAATTTCTTAAGATATTTTCAGATAATGTATTATCTGTAGAAATCCTAAACAAATATTTAATATTGATTCAGTATAATAAGTAATGAACTGGATCTTGCATAGGAAATCAAACAACTAAATCTCTTTACCAATTTATATAATATTAAATATTCATATCATTTATATTTAATATATATAATATTTATTAATCAGTCCATTTTTCATACGGTTTATAAAGAGTTGATGTGAGTAACTTTTTTTTAAAAATTATTAATATTTAATCATTAATTATTTTTTTTAATAAATAACTATATATGTTATATAATGGGGAATTATAATTATTAAAGTTTTATAATATTTTCAGATAAAAATGGTTAATCTACCATCAATGTTATCCGATAACAAGATATGCTTTAATAAAGAGGAATTTATGAAGGTTATTTAAATCTCAATATTATAGATATAACATTATATAAATTATTTATGTTTAATAAATTCATTTATATGATTTTAATTATCATTCCAAAATCAAGGTGCATTTCAGTATCGAGGATTTCATTGTGGATTGCAGAAGAAGAGTTCCTTTGGATACTCTTCGCACTGACTTGAACAATCATTTGAAGGTCATACAAAATGCTCTTATAGAATTGATTAATAAAGATTACGCCGACTTTGTAAACCTCTCCTCTAATCTGGTAAGTCTTAATCAGTAATATATGGAGAGCATTTTTTTAATTATTATAATTATGATTAATATTTATTTGTTTTTTATATTCATTATTATAAATATATTGCAAATATCTGTAAAAATTATTCATGAATTGATATGTATATATTATAAGAAAATTCATTAGCTTAAAGCTTAATCTTTATATATTTATTATGATGCTATATTGTATAGGTTGGATTGGATGGCGCTATAAAGAATTTAACGTCACCAATTGACCAATTATGTGCAGTAGTAAAAGTTAATCTAATATTTTATTAATATTTGTTATTAATATTAATAAAAATACATTATACATTATAATATTTTGTAGTAATATAAAAGTAAACTATTTAAAATTCTGTTTATATTTTTTAATTCTTCAGTAAGATTAATTCAATAACTAATATTATTATTTACATCCGAAGGAAACTCAAGAATTTATGAACATTTCATTATCTGAAATAGACGCGAAAATAGCCAGAAAAACAGATATAACAAATCAAAAGGTTTGCAAACTATTTTATGCATTTATTGTCATATCAAATTCTTACTATTTCGCAGGCTTTATTGTTACGACTATCTGGAATACTGCAAACAATGGATAGAATGGAGCGGCTTCTGGGCATTGATTCCGATGGGTAAACACGATATCAGTCATTTATTATTATTTCAAGTATTTATCTGAGACGGACCTTGTATTTAACTATTTATTTTTTCTTTTATAAACGATTATATTAAATAACTAACAACGTAATGCGATTTAATATTTAGTTAAAAAATAGTGATAACATTTCCTGATTTTTCATACTAATATTTTATTCCACGATTACTAAGTCTTAAGAATAAGCCGATTGTGTTGACCGGTCAGTTGATCGAACGGTCAGCGACACAGCTGAATAAACTAAACTTCAACGTTGCTAAGTGTCAAGGTCATCCAATCATCGACCAACTGCAACCGGTCTGTAAATTATCTCTATAGAATATATCTATATTATGGTGTTCTATTGAAAACCAACTAAATAATGTTTTTATTAAATACTTATTAATTAACTATTATATTAATTAACATTTATAATAAGTATTCTATTGAATAATTATTTCTTAATATTTATAGGAAGTATTTTATTGAATACTTATTAATTAATATTTATAGGACATTTTCTATTAAATACGTATTTATTTATGGTATTTTATTAAATACTTATTTATTAATATTTATGGGAAGTATTATATTTAATAATTATTTATTAATATTTATAGGAAGTATTCTATTAGATACTTATTCAATTTAATAAGAGGAATTCTATTGAATACTGATTAATTCATATTTATAAGAAATATTATTTACTTCATTTGATATTATATATACGTAGCAAAAGTGTGGTATGCTGTATTAATAATTTTCAAAGATTTATTTAAGATTCTTGATAAATCCAAATTTACAACATGAATCATAATAGTATAAAATGTAATATTCTTTATAATTTGTGTAGTTTTTATATTGAAGAGAGAATTAGTAAAGGGAAGAAAGTAGAGAATTCACAAACATTTGTCTTTTCTTCTCTCTCATCACATTTTTTCTTCAGAGAATTGATTCAATCATACGAATTCTCGAAAATGGGTTACGACAGAAATTCCTCGAAGCTTTGACCTGTAGACCCGATATAATGGTAAGCGGTGGTAGGCCCTACAATGTAAGGGTAGTCATAAGGTTCTGGAACTTTAGAATTATTGATTACAATTTTATTTGTGTATTAAATTAACGAAAAGTAAGCAAGTGAAACTGCTAATTTAAAAATAATAATTTTTACATTTGATATTATATTTTAACACTATAAGAAATTAATTTGTTTTAAGCCGAGATTTAATTATATGTTTAATTTCTTATTATTTACAGTTATGGACAATTATTCATGTGCATCAAAAATTAAATTGATTAATTCAAAAGAAAGACATTTACTATAACACATTTACTATACAATATAATCTCTAATGAATTCAAACTTCTTTGAAATATGAATTCCTTTCAAACCACACATCAGACAGTACCCTATTTACGGACTAGCACTCCATATTCCATCCTTAACCTATCCCTGCATACTCTTTTAACCAAGCCCCTCTGCAGACTAGGAGTCCCGACTCACGTACCTAACCACGCCCCCTCCGCAAACTCATAGCCCTGCCTCCTTTTCTAACCACGCCCCTCTACGCAGACTAGGAGTGCCGACTCAGCCACTAACCACGCCCCTACAACCGCCGCCACGCTGCGCCAATGCCTGCGTACCTACGCCGCAATAAACAAGACCCATACGGCTGAGGAGTTGTTCAGAACCCACATCGTAATGCCTGCGGTGTCTCGAGTTAGCCACGCCCATCCCCTCATAAGTTATATGATACCCGCTTCTCATAAGCTACGGCTCTCCCAGTTAGCCATTCCCCTTACTCTAGGATTTCCGAGTTAGCCATGCCCCTCTCTCCCGTTTGCCTTGCCTTTAAACCCCCCACTATCATTCTGTTTACTATGGTTACCATGGTTACCGTAGTTACCGTACATTTCGCAGGCGATTAACGACTTCTACGCGTCAAACTGCGAAGACATGTCCGAGATGTTCTCCGACCTTCTGCGTTTTGTCCGAGAGGATTGTTACCAGATCTCCAGCGTCACCCACAGCGCCGGAGTCTCTACCACCGTCGCAGTGGACCCCTCCTGGTTAGCGGGGGACTATTAAGATTAATATAGCATTATTTTATATATTAATATTAATATTCAATATTAGTTAAATTGTAATTATTCATTGAAGTGAATTGAAGAAAATAAATATTGATTTGTTTTTCGTTTTTATTAAAATACATTTTTTGGATTTATATTATTATTTGTTCCGTACTTTTGATCATTCAATTATTTAAATACTAACTTTTATTGTATTTTGTTGTTATTAAATATGTATTTAAACAACTCACTAATATACTCGCACTAAGATATCAATGGCATGCCTACTATCCCACTTGCTCTGTACCCCACTTATCTAACTATATCAGCACTTTATTCTCTTAACACTTCTAACCACCATAACTCCCATTAAGTCCTCATAGTTACATCGATTCACATTCCTCTTCCTTTATCTCCTGCTCCCACTTTTTCCTCTTCCTTTATCTCCTGCTCCCACTCTTTCCTCTTCCTTTATCTTCTTCTCCCACTCTTTCCTCTTCCTTTATCTCCTGCTCCCACTCTTTCCTCTTCCTTTATCTTCTTCTCCCACTCTTTCCTCTTCCTTTATCTCCTGCTCCCACTCTTTCCTCTTCCTTTGTCTCCTTCTCCCACTCTTTCCTCTTCCTTTATCTCCTGCTCCCACTCTTTCCTCTTCCTTTATCTCCTGCTCCCACTCTTTCCTCTTCCTTTATCTTCTTCTCCCACTCTTTCCTCTTCCTTTATCTTCTTCTCCCACTTTTTCCTCTTCCTTTATCTCCTGCTCCCACTCTTTCCTCTTCCTTTATCTTCTTCTCCCACTCTTTCCTCTTCCTTTATCTCCTGCTCCCACTCTTTCCTCTTCCTTTATCTTCTTCTCCCACTCTTTCCTCTTCCTTTATCTCCTGCTCCCACTCTTTCCTCTTCCTTTATCTCCTGCTCCCACTCTTTCCTCTTCCTTTGTCTCCTGCTCCCACTCTTTCCTCTTCCTTTATCTTCTTCTCCCACTCTTTCCACTTCCTTTATCTCCTGCTCCCACTCTTTCCTCTTCCTTTATCTTCTTCTCCCACTCTTTCCTCTTCCTTTATCTCCTGCTCCCACTCTTTCCTCTTCCTTTATCTTCTTCTCCCACTCTTTCCTCTTCCTTTATCTCCTGCTCCCACTCTTTCCTCTTCCTTTATCTTCTTCTCCCACTCTTTCCTCTTCCTTTGTCTCCTTCTCCCACTCTTTCCTCTTCCTTTATCTCCTGCTCCCACTCTTTCCTCTTCCTTTATCTTCTTCTCCCACTCTTTCCTCTTCCTTTATCTCCTGCTCCCACTCTTTCCTCTTCCTTTATCTTCTTCTCCCACTCTTTCCTCTTCCTTTATCTCATGCTCCCACTCTTTCCTCTTCCTTTATCTCCTGCTCCCACTCTTTCCTCTTCCTTTATCTCCTGCTCCCACTCTTTCCTCTTCCTTTATCTCCTGCTCCCACTCTTTCCTCTTCCTTTGTCTCCTTCTCCCACTCTTTCCTCTTCCTTTATCTCCTGCTCCCACTCTTTCCTCTTCCTTTATCTTCTTCTCCCACTCTTTCCTCTTCCTTTATCTTCTTCTCCCACTCTTTCCTCTTCCTTTATCTCCTGCTCCCACTCTTTCCTCTTCCTTGGTTTCCTGCTCCCACTCTTTCCTCTTCCTTTATCTTCTTCTCCCACTCTTTCCTCTTCCTTTATCTTCTTCTCCCACTCTTTCCTCTTCCTTTATCTCATGCTCCCACTCTTTCCTCTTCCTTTATCTTCTTCTCCCACTCTTTCCTCTTCCTTTATCTCCTGCTCCCACTCTTTCCTCTTCCTTTATCTTATTCTCCCACTCTTTCCACTTCCTTTATCTCCTGCTCCCACTCTTTCCTCTTCCTTTATCTTCTTCTCCCACTCTTTCCTCTTCCTTTATCTCCTGCTCCCACTCTTTCCTCTTCCTTTATCTCCTGCTCCCACTCTTTCCTCTTCCTTTGTCTCCTTCTCCCACTCTTTCCTCTTCCTTTATCTTCTTCTCCCACTCTTTCCTCTTCCTTTATCTCCTGCTCCCACTCTTTCCTCTTCCTTTATCTCCTGCTCCCACTCTTTCCTCTTCCTTTATCTCCTGCTCCCACTCTTTCCTCTTCCTTTATCTCCTGCTCCCACTCTTTCCTCTTCCTTTGTCTCCTGCTCCCACTCTTTCCTCTTCCTTTATCTTCTTCTCCCACTCTTTCCTCTTCCTTTGTCTCCTGCTCCCATTTTTTCATTGTACTTATGTCTCTGTCTCTCCATGTCTTAAGTCTTGCAGCGTTTTCAACTGTTTATGAATTCAATGCACCCCGAGATCATAAATGTAATGCCCCATTCGCCCCATTCACGCCGCTTAGCCCCCCCCCCCCCCGACTCTATGAATTTCAGCTCCATTTCCTCGACCCCATACCTCATACAGTTATGTTGAGGGTTTTGACTTCCTGGTGAATTCAGTCTGGCCTGAGATTACAAACGCAATCGACGCCAAGTTATCTTTTATCTTCGCACCCGGAAATCCGGACTCTTTTCATACGGTAGGTTCGGGTTGGTGTATGGTAGTGGAATAGGGTTGGCTAGATATGGGGTAAGTATAGGGTGGGAGGAATTACAGTTGAATAGGGTTGGCTAGATATGTGGCAGGTATAGGGTGGGATGAATGGTAGTTGATTAGGGTTGAATATATATGTGGTAGGTATAGGGGGGGGGGAATGGTTGTTAAATAGGGTTGGCTAGATATGAGGCAGGTATAGGGTGGGAGGAATGGTAGTTGATTAGGGTTGAATATATATGTGGTTGGTATAGGGGTGGGGGGAATGGTTATTGAATAGGGTTGGCTAGATATGAGGCAGGTATAGGGTGGGAGGAATGGTAGTTGATTAGGGTTGAATATATATGTGGTTGGTATAGGTGGGGGGAGGAATGGTTGTTGAATAGGGTTGAATAGATATGAGGTAGATATAGGGTGGGAGGAATGGTAGTGGATTAAGGTAGGCTATATATGGGGTAAGTATATAGTGGGGTTACGAGGTGGGGGCAATTTCCACGTTCAGTGAAAAGTAACGTGCTGTGAAACTTGATATGTAGATTGTGTTGACTCGTGTTGAGTTGATATATATCTCATTTGGATAGGTTTAATAGGATTCAATTGTAGATATAATCTTTTAAATATAATATAAATGGTTAAAATCGTGTTAAAACCATTTCAATCTAAATAAAGAGTTACAATATAGATCAAAACTATTCCAATAAGATATTAGGGTTATAATCTACTCAAAAAACCAGATGATTTTTAAAATAGAATATAATTATAATATAATACATAATATAATATTATATTACATTATAAATTAATAAATACAATACAAATAAAATATATTTTATATTTTATTATATAATAAAAAAAATGACCTGTATGGATATTTTGTAGATACATTTTTAAAAATGACTAATATAGATAAAAATAGATAAAAATAGATAAAATGTTAACAGCATGATAAAATAATTCCATCTCCCAACAGAAATATATGCAGACACATGATTTTGTAAATTCTTTCGAAGCGTTATGCATGAGTGAATCCAGCGTCAGGCGTTTGCGCAAGAAACCCACTTACGTAGATTTTATCTCGAAATGGAGTATGCCGGTTTATTTCCAAATAAGGTTTATTTCCAAATAAGGTTTATTTCCAAATAAGGTTTATTTCCAAATAAGGTTTATTTCCAAATAAGGTTTATTTCCAAATAAGGTTTATTTCCAAATAAGGTTTATTTCCAAATAAGGTTTATTTCCAAATAAGGTTTATTTCCAAATAAGGTTTATTTCCAAATAAGGTTTATTTCCAAATAAGGTTTATTTCCAAATAAGGTTTATTTCCAAATAAGGTTTATTTCCAAATAAGGTTTATTTCCAAATAAGGTTTATTTCCAAATAAGGTTTATTTCCAAATAAGGTTTATTTCCAAATAAGGTTTATTTCCAAATAAGGTTTATTTCCAAATAAGGTTTATTCACAAATATGAAATAGTTTTACTCTTCAATTTTATCAATAATTTGAATATCTAATTTATTAATATATTTCTTATATAATTAGAACTCCGTATTCATTTTAGTAAATGTCATTGTTCTCATTTAAATTCATTTTCACATTGGTTAACACTTAATAATTGTGTTTCTATGCTGAAAATGCTGGTTACGATATCAAATTATAAGCAATATCCGGGTCTGAAACCTGCTGAATCAATAATTTTTCTTGTAATGTAAATCAATTTGAGATATTGCTAAATATACAAACACTACTCCATATTCTAAAAATAGGTACCAGGAGATTGCCGGTGCCTATGAGAATTCGCTGACCAATCCATTTGTGAGGGCTACCGGTCAGTTTTTATCCCACGGCGACTACAATACTGATCTCTCCATAACTTACATAACTCTAACCTTCTAACTCTCATTAATTCATCCTAACACTCTTATCTCCTAACACTCTTATCTCCCTACTCTACTTATCTCTCTCACCTCCTATCTCTCCCTATATGTCCTCCTCTCGATTAACCACCAACTATATGTTTAACTCACTTTTTTATCTACTAACACCTCCAAACCCACTTAACACCGCTTATCTCTCTATAGTACCCCTTCTAACCCTCCTATTCCTTCTAAATATATGTTATCTCTCTGTCCTTAACACTGAATATAGATACATAACAATACATAACCATTCAAACTTTAACCAACCTTTACTTGACCTTTACTTAACCTTACACTTGACATTCTCTTTCGATTAAAGAACTAGTTCCTCTTTATAGATCCACAACACCACCTAGCATGAACATCCCCGCCACTTCGTGAACCCGTTGACCTTCCCCCCTTACTTCTAGACTCGCAGTTCACGTTGTTGTCCTGCCACCTACTGTACCGAGGCCTGGATCAGTGCTGGAGTAGCGACGTCTACATCGATGTGTTGTCCCATCGCTTCTGGAAACTCTGCCTCCAACTACTCTCCAGGGGTCGTAGCGCTACAGAGGAGTTTATAGATAAGGTTGGGCAATGAGCCACCATTTAAAGAGGTTCTAGCGTTACCAGTATATTTAAAGGTAAAGTTTGTCCTTTATGGGTCAATTACCTTTTAATTGCACTGACATTGTGAGAGCTACTATGAGTCTAGGGGTTATGACCTTATTGACAGTACAATGTAAGATAAACCATTGACATCTGACCTCATGAATTGTATATCCACGGATTTGAGCCAGTGATTATAAATCTATACATGGATAAGTCTAAGAATAGGTATATAGATAAGGATATTTCTATTATTAAAGCTTTCAAGTAAATGGCAGGTTGTAATTATTATATAATAAACACATATTAATATATTTTTAATATTATTATAAATATATAAAATAAAACTACCTCATTTGTATTAGAATAGAATATTTTTTAAGCACAAATATTTACTTTAGTTAATGATTTTTTTAATGAACTCTGACCTATGCAGTCAATTTACGTACTAACCCAGTATAATTATATTCACCTTATTCCCCGAATCTTCTCACTTTTATCATATATACTCTTTATCTATTTTCAATGTTCACCTGTGCTATATATACTCTAGTTATATATGTTACTTCAAACGCCGAAAATAAATGACCAACTGTACCGTAATCTCTCGTAACCTCTCGTAACCCTACGCACCCACCTTAAGCAAAGCACGCTGAGCAAAGATAGTGCCATGGAAAACTATATCTTCTACATGAGAGACATGAGCTTACTGCACGAAAAAGTAAGTAAGCTTCGGACTGTTGCAATCTTTGGTAAATCACGTCGGCTTTTTCCTCGTCCTTTATTTTGCGTTATTTCCCGTTCGCGACGTTACCTCTGCAATATTACGACGCAACTAAATCTACTTTGATTCCATTGGTCAGGCGAAAGAACTGTACGACGGAGTGATAGTCGCTAAATTAAAAGCGTTGGACATCAACGATATCTCTATGTTCACCGGTCAGTGACGGCAATGCATTGGTCATTTCTATTCATAGTGCCATCTACATAATTCTTTGCCTTATTGACCGTACCGCTCTCTCTCTCGTAGAATCGTACAACGAAGCTTGCGACGCGATTCTATCGCCCATGGCAACGGTGAACGACGAGATTGTGAATTGCGTAGTTGCAGGATGTGCTCCACACTGCAAAAGTCTCAACGACATCCCGAGACTCTATCGACACACTAACAAAGAGGTTGAAATGCTTGCGTGATAATGGCGACATTATGGCGAGCTAATGGCGAGATAATGGCGAGATAATGGCGTGATAATGGCGTGATAATGACGTGATAATGGCGAGATAATGGCGTGATTATGGCGAGATAATGGCGACATTATGGCGTGATTATGGCGTGATAATGGCGACATAATGGCGACATTATGGCGTGATTATGGCGTGATAATGGCGACATAATGGCGTGATAATGGCGACATAATGGCGTGATAATGGCGACATAATGGCGTGATAATGGCGACATAATGGCGTGATAATGGCGAGATAATGGCGTGGTAATATCGAGATAACGGCGAGATAATGGTGACATAATGACGTGATAATGGTGACATAATGACGTGATAATGGCGTGATAATGGCGTGATAATAGCGTGATAATGGCGAGATAATGGCGTGATAATGGCGTGATAATGGCGTGATAATGGCGTGATAATGGCGTGATAATGGCGTGATAATGGCGTGATAATGGCGACATAATGGCATGATAATGGCGAGATAATTGTGTCATAATGGCGTGATAATGGCGAGATAATGGCGTGATAATGACGTGATAATGGCGTGATAATGGCGTGATAATGGCGAGCTAATAGTGTGATAATGGCGTGATAATGGCGACATAATGGCATGATAATGGCGAGATAATGGCGTGATAATAGCGTGATAATAGCGTGATAATGGCGAGATAATGGCGTGATAATGGCGTGATAATGGCGTGATAATGGCGTGATAATGGCGTGATAATGGCGTGATAATGGCGTGATAATGGCGTGATAATGGCGTGATAATGGCGACATAATGGCGACATAATGGCATGATAATGGCGATATAATTGTGACATAATGGCGTGATAATGGCGACATAATGGCGTGATAATGGCGTGATAATGACGTGATAATGGCGTGATAATGGCGTGATAATGGCGAGATAATGGCGTGATAATGACGTGATAATGGCGTGATAATAGCGTGATAATGGCGAGATAATGGCGTGATAATGGCATGATAATGGCGACATAATGGCGTGATAATGGCGAGATAATGACGTGATAATGATGTGATAATGGCGTGGAGGTTTAACTGATTAATTTATTAGTTTAATCCACATCATGATGAACTTTCTTATCCACATTATTTAGAACAATACATTTATTTAATATAATATTATTTTCTGTGTATACTATTTTTAATAGTTCATTTAATTCTCTATATAAAACATAATAATTATTACGAGTAATGAAATGAAACTTGTAAGGAATGTTAATTCTGCCACAAAAATATAGTATTTCATGCAAGTGGACATAAGAATTTAAAAAATCACTTGTTGGTCTATTTTCATTTCAATTTGCTATTTTTGTAAATAAGTTATAGCTCGTAAATATGATAATTACGCTCTACCTGGTTTACCTGGTTTACCTGTTAGGTTCCGAGTAAAGCTTCTCACTACGTCGCAGCGATGATGAAGCCGTTACAGGATTTCCAATGTAAACACCGGCATTCCATGAGCGAGACATCTATGAATGAGTTCTCATTACAAGTGGTCGCTAAATTGCTGCAATCGTTGGTCTCATTCCTGATTATTATTCTGTAAGCCTTGTAAATAGTTTATTATTAGTATCTTACCCAATACTATAATGAAATACCAATATATCTAATACAGTAAATTCTATAAATTCTTTTGAATCTTTTGAAGAAAGAATAATGTCTCTCAATATAAATAAATAAAACTATTTTTTATTAAAATAATGAATTGTCCTCTGGGAATTTTTGTGAATATCTTTGCATAGAATTTATTAAAAGATACATTTTTATTTCAGAAAATATTTTTAATATTTCACACTAATCATTTGATATTATATTTAATAATCTATATTTCTTATCACCGTTCATTAAATGATCAGTGAATTAAACATGTATTAGATTCCAATAATTTTTATATTTTTCAAAATATATATTATTAGTTCAATTATTAATGATATCTACTTTTTATGTATAGATATTACGATTTGTTATGTTTAATATTATATGAGATATCAGATTTAATGTATTTTATTTATAATTATCAAAGTAAATAAAGTTTTATATTATATTTGCAGATTATATTTAAAATCTATTTATTGCTTATTTTTATCTTTTATAGTCATTTTAAAAATATTTCTATACCCTTGTTGATATGAGATGTTGTAGAATTATAGACTTGAGAATGTACACTGTACATTGTACAGTGTACAGTACACTGTACAGTGTATAGTGGATAATGTACAGTGTACAATGTACAGTGTACAATGTACAGTGTACAATGTACAGTGTACAATGTACAGTGTACAATGTACAGTGTACAATGTACAGTGTACAATGTACAGTGTACAATGTACAGTGTACAATGTACAGTGTACAATGTACAGTGTACAATGTACAGTGTACAATGTACAGTGTACAATGTACAGTGTACAATGTACAGTGTACAATGTACAATGTACAATGTACAATGTACATGGTTAACAGCGATTAACATTGCATTTCATATTATCCGCAGTTTCTCAAAAGCTACGAGTGATTTGCTCCTATCGGTTTCAAAGATGGAGGAGAGTATCAAGAGATTAAAGAAGGCAAAGCCTACTGCCTCGCATATCCAGGTATTGCGTGTAAACAATACACTCTATCCACTTGCATTGATTTCATTTGCTGACACTGCGGTCTAGTGCTTAACGGAATCTAAATACATTTCACTTGCCTCTATTCAGAGTGGACATATGTCCGATGACGATAAAATCAGGAAACAGATATACGAAGACGTCAAGGAATTGGGAGAACAAGTTATTATTGAATTATTGAATTATAGTTGTTATTAATTCCTTTAGATCATTTGTAAACTGTAATCATTTAGAATATGCAAATTCCTTTATTGAATATATATTATAGAAATTCAGAACTTATGGATGTAATATTACTAATATTTATTAAAATGTATAATTAATTTGTTTATTAACAATACTATTCAGATCCAAAGTTGTAATGTCGATTCTTCGGGGATACAATCTTATAACGATTTATTTGATATCGTAAGCAAGGCGATTAAGAAATAACAATCTATTGTTTTTTTTGCATAAATTTGTAATTACAATTAAACACGTAAATTGTAAATAATAGTATTAAACAGAATTTCATTTATTGTAACATATTATCGTTAAAGATGTTTGAAAGAAACTTAAATTTATATATTTATTTAAATATTCTTACGATATGTTATTATATAAAATAATTACCATACTCTTAATTATTATAGAAATATTGTAATTCACCGATTAGAGTTTATTCTTCACATATTTATATTTTTTGTTCAATTATAATTTGTAATTGTGTTTATTTGTATTGAATTAGTAAATATATAATTTGTTTATGATTTATCAGGTGAGGTATAGGTATATAGGTATGAATATATATTTTTACACTGTACACTACATGGAATTGAGAATTATTTTCACATACACAAATAAATAATGTACCAAAAATAATATTGAAATCTCTAAATGATACTTTATATTTGTGAATTTTTCTAGAATATATACTTTAAAGTTTATTTTTGAATTGTAAAAGATATATTCACGATACCCTTTTCTAAAATCTTATTAATTATACATCTAATCTCTTATATAACTAAACCAATAATAAACTAAACCAATAATAAATAGTATTTATTAAATACATGCAGATCACATAATTGAAATATTTAATATAATTAATAATATTAAAATTTACCAATACTTTCAGTAAGTCTTTATTTATATTTATTAAAGAAATATTGTACACAAAAATAAATACTGATGAGACAACAAATTATACGATTTATCAGATCCAGACAATTTGAATATTTATATTAAAAGGAAGGTTTTATAAGAAAGGTTTTCTATTAAAGGACATATTTGAGAGAGTTCATAAACTGTTATTTGTAAGTCTTGAAAAGAAAAAAAAACAATCCTAAGTCACCAATAAATTCTCATTTACAGACGATAAGTCATCAAAACATATTATATAAGATTGATTCCATCATCTTAACAAACAAGTTAATTTGATAAGCTATATGTAATGGGTATCCATGAATAAAAATGAGTTTCTTCCATTTATTAGAGGTATATATGAATCAGCTACAAGAAAACTACGAAATGATGTCAATGTAACCTGTCTTAAATGATTTCAGCTGAATAAAGTATTCTAATGTCCCTATTGCAGTAGCTAATACAATAATCTAGATGATATTTTTAATATACAAGAACTTTATATGAATCATTTTCTGCTTCGCCTCTTTCAGTATTAATTGGGTTGTAATCTATAATTGCTAACCTAGATTTGGAGCCCGTGCTGACAATGGCCAATTTGTTTAAAGGCATTCAATTATTTAGTATAAAAAAAAATTATAACTAGATATGCAACTGATTTGGATATTATTTCTAATTCCAGAAACGATCTGAGTAAAACGCTTGAAGCAATTTACGAGATGCAACTCGTAAATTACTCCAAGCCATGGCTTCCTCGATTTGTTTATCGTTGAATTTCAATAAATCATTAACTTGTCCATCTTGGATATAAATAAAGAGTAATGCTCTTCCTGCGTATTGTGACCAATGTCCACCGCAATACAAATATGGGCATAGGTATGCTGGCAATTGGTCAAATAAATCAGAAAACAGATATTTAGACCATCATAAAGACTATTCAGCTATTGTTGTCATATGATAATGATATCAGAAGAAGATAAATGGCGCAGCTAAAAGAAATACTGTACCGAGTTGTCGATTTAAATGAAGTTATTCCTTCCGTAAACCTTCTCTCCGATGTCAAAACAACTTAATGCTCACCGTTATTATAGTAAAGGTACTAATATCTGGACTAGAATTATACATATCATTAGCGGTACGACGTGCGTAGTATGACGTATGAATCTAAACATCTATATTCCGAGAAGAAACGATGCAGTGGTGTAGGGTTAGTCTGCAAGTACTGCATGTAAAGGCTTCCACTGGTTCAAGTGGTACTTCTTGTAGGCGTTGCTCGGTTAAATTGAGAATAGCGGGCACGTTATGAACGGTTGTCCACACTTCTGCATGTTAGTTAGTTAATGTAATGTATGTTAGTTAATAATATTATTAATAATAGTTTGGGAATATTCCTTATTGTGATATTTCCATATAGAAATATCAGATTATTTCACGTTAACTTAAGAGTTATGCTTATACCTAATATTTAATATGAACGGCAATACTTATATAATAAATATAACAGGAGTATTTGATGATTGTAATAATAGGAGAAACAATCGACAAATTATGGATATATGAGTATATTATATTCATTATTATCACAGGTAATTTAATTTTTGAATACATTATTTTTCCTAAGTCAACCTATAATTTGTGTAACACATGAAAGGTTTTTATAAAATTTGACACTTTATTTCCAGGGAAATTCGAAGCATACTTTATTCTGTGTGTTTCAATACGATTCCATTTATAGATCAAAGATTGTTTGTATTGAGGTTTACACTTTAAATTTATATCTAAGTATTACCTAAACGTGTTATGACCTAACATGCATTTATTTAATACATACATAATGCATTATAATAATATCTACATTTGCTGAATATACTCTAGAGATCAACATATTGCCCATTACGATGGTCAACTAAGTACCACCTGATTTCCAATGAATGACTTGACGTTAGACGACAATAGAACGATAATGTAATGAGAAATCGCGTGAATACGTCACGGTTCATTGACTATTTGATTGACAGTCGATAGCTTGTTTACAAACAAAACTTTGCGGGTGTTTACTTGAGGACGCTCGAGTTTGGCACACGCAGAAGTGCGCAATTATCACGCTCGTGATCAGATGTATTTATAGCTTGCGAGCTCTCGCATTACCCTACCTTACCTCTCTAATCGCCCGCATTCCCTTTTACAACGGGAGTTTTATTTTTACGTTTTTATTCAACCCACAAATATCATCAAATTGCTAAGTTTACTTAACTGTTTTTTCATTAACTATACTTACCGACATCGAATCGTTCAAAGGTAATATCATGTTATATATATATATAAAGAAATATATACTATATTTATATACAC
>OZ038314.1:33657917-33666742 GCA_964035775.1 Osedax frankpressi
GTAACTTATCTCATATTCCATTGTTTACAGTAATACAATTTAGATTGTCTTAACGTAAAAAGTATTGATGTTTATTTATTATTAAGATAAGCATACAATTGAATTTAATTTTACTCGTAGGAGTTATTTATTTATATATGTATAACGAACTGCTCAAACAATCGTCGATTTCTATTGTTTGATTACGTAATTTATTTATTGTTGCGTCGCTTATTTAGGTAGCTTATACATTTGCGAACTTAAGCATTATTCGTAATATTGTTATATTACGACTCGCCAGCTTTTTTTTGTTTAGCTTGCATTGACTCCATGTTATAGTACATACATACTAGACATTATATATATGATATAGTATATATGATATATATATATATAATATATATATATATATATTATATATATATATATATATATATATATCATATATATAATATATGATTTAGTAGACACACTAATGTCACCATCCTCTCTGTAATATTCTATTTAAATATACCACGTACTTGGGTATAGTAATGCAATCAATACAGGGGTCATTTTTTAAGGATCTTTGTTAAATCAATTTCTAAATTAATATGAATATGAAATACTGTAATGTATTCCGTATTGAGTACGTATTATTACATTATTAATATATATGGTGGTAACAGATTCATCGATTAACGTTATATAATTGTTTTTAATGAATATCCAATTACATTAATTGTCCGCATTGTACCGAGTGACATCATTCTGTATTTACATCTCATCTGCTGTTAATCGACCCCGTTATACTTGAGAATAGATTGAGAATAGCTGCACATATCAAGGCACGTAAACAGGAAGATTTATTTGTATGATAAATCAATGTAAAGCACCTACAGAATACCTTTACCTAGGGATTATACTTCCAATATACCTCCATAGATCAATACCATATTTGGGGTATTTTATCCCCATTATACTCCTATGTCTACCGTAGTCCACAATGACGCACCGTTATCTACCACCCCACCATACCACTATACTCCATGAAGAGCCCGCTGATATCTCACTTCGTGTTCTAACCAAAGTCATTAATTAGCTAATTACCAGTGGTGTAAAGTAGACCAATCTCGAGTTACACTCGGCGGACAATTATATGGTTTACGGGTTTGTCCATTTTATATGGTATTAGTGCTTCAAATTTCGTTTAGAACTATTTTACAGCAAATTGTATCGCCAGATATGCAAATTCACAAACAGACCAATTAGGGTATGTTTGTTTTAATTAAAAATATATTACCTATGTTATAAGGAATGGTTTATGATAATGAAATGTTATAGTAAACATACTTTACGAGTTAATTTGTAATCTTGGTATACTCGGTGAATAGAATCAATCCCTTTTTATAATTGAATTTATCTCTACTACGTGATCATTACTATTTTTAGATTCATTTAAATCAGGTCATGAATTTTAGCTTTTATTTACAACATAAAATCCATGAACCATTATATTCTATAGCCAATATTCATATTATAATATATATATATATATATATATATATATATATATATATATATATATATATATATATATATATATATATAGAACAATGCCTCGCTAATTAAACAAAAAATAAATCACTATTTATAATATTTCATTATAAAACATTTATTCTATGATATTATATACATCACATATATATTTTGTTAAACTATTTTAAATACATTTATATTCATTTATCGCTTTTATTATACATATATTTTAACTTCGAAGTCTATTTCATACACTACATTTATATATTTTATTATTTAATGTTTTATTATCATTTAAACGTGTATGCTGTAATATATAGCAATTTTCTATATAATACATTACTCTAATTGTATTGTTTTTATACTCATGTTTTATTAAAACTGCCTTTAAAGTATGTTACATAGTCATTTTATATACAGATCTTATATTTTAATATCGCCTTTTAATATCTACACTAGACTTCTCATTTAAATAAACCATTTTGTTGCTGGTTAATGTTTCTGCCTTATTTTTACAATCTATTATTTCAAAGATTTTACTACATCTACATTTATTTATACTTACTCTTTTTTTATTTGCACAATTCATATTATTGTTTTCAGTTTTTTTTTCTATTCCTCCATTTAATTACCAATGTCCTCAGATTACATTCCTAAAGTAGAAAGCTTAAATAATGATGATGGGTCAACTACATTTACAGTACTATCCCTGTTCTGAAAAGACAATGTTATTTTGAAAATTATATATTCATAAGCAATGTGTTGATTGGTTTTCTACGAGCCAATAGTTTTCATCTATTTACTAAAAATGAAAATATTCACCGTACTGTTCTTTTGTTATCTGGCCATGACGAAATATTTCACACGTGACATAATTCAGACTCCCCGTGACTACATCATATTTAAGATTGTAATACCCACATCGTATCTACACAATCAAGAGTCCAAATACTACTCTTCCTAATACTTCTAATTTAACAACTTTGTCATATTACAGCACATATTTTAACAATAGTGTACTACCACTGCCACCCTTTTCGTATGTTTGTCAATCACATCTCCTGCATAACAAATGAAAATTCACTACAAGTTCTTAGTGATTACATGACATCTCATATTAGTTATACCCCAGTACAACTGCTTATATCTATGACTGAATCACTTCAGTCAAACCAATAGTCTCCTTACTCTGATTCAGTAAATATACCATCAACAATCGGAACATTTCCCACTAATAATGAACTCGGGGAACTGGTTAATTTGTGGCAGAATTTGATACATATGAAAATAAAGAAAACCTTGATGCACTAATCTTATCAGTAAGTATAATAATATTAATTGAAGGAAATGCACTTTTAAAAAAGTAACTAAAGTTAAAAGACATTCCGACTAAAATGGTAAAATGCGGATCATAGGAAGTCAAGTTGTCAAAATAAAAATTAGTCGAGGCATCAATAACAAATAAAAAAAAAGAAAAATAATACTAAAGAAGCCGGAAATATCCGGCCTCTATTTAGGACATATCAAAAAAGAGCTGCGAGGATAATTTTAGGATCTGAGAGTGGTTTATTAATGGTTTCGATATTAGGAGCAGTACACAGACTTTTGTAGAAGGAAAGCAAAGTAATTATCATATATAAAAAAGGCTCCACGGATGATCTCCTAATTTCCGCCTAATATGTTTACTGAATTCCATGTATAAACTTTATTCGGGAATTTTACCAAATAAGCAAATACATATATTTAAAGAAAACAATTGGATATCTGTTTAGAAGAAAGATTGGCCTGTATCAGAGCATACGAGAGTATACTTTTGTCCTTGAATCGGCAATACTAGAAGCTGAAAAGAAAAAATCAAACCTGGTTATTTCTTGTTTTGACCTCAGAAATTATTTTGGTTCTATTCTAACTATTCGAAATTCTACCTATTCCCGAGAGAATAAAAAAAATTTACTAAGATATACATAGCGAACAATTTGAACTTATATAGATTTTAATGTATCACCACAATCAGATGTTAGGCAAAGGGATAACATGTCCCATATTATATTCAATCTAGCATCTTAACTTATAAGTGTAAAAGGTAAAGCATTTGAAGGTATTAATGTACTCTGGAGCAAGGTATAAATAACTACGTACCGATTCGTGTTATATCATATCTGAAAGTCCTTCTAATATGTATGAAATTTTCGACGTAATTTATAGAGTTTTCGCGAGTATTGGATTAAATTTAAAGCCAAATAAATGTAAATCATTAAGATTATTTAGTGGTCAGCATAATAATGTTATATTCAAATTAGGTTCAGAAACCATTATTCCTTTTTAATATAACGTTTGTCTTTATTAAAAAATTAGACATATTACAAATTCAACTTTTCCTACTTGGCAACAAATTATAGTCCTTCAAAGCAATCTTATACCATTTCTATTACATAATCTTAGTTAAGGTCGAGTCATAAAATCATATCTATTTTCGATTGATAAGAGGGTAAAAGTTTTCTGAGACTGGTCACTGATAACAGTGAAACACCCTTTTTCTATTCGAAAAGAGTAGTTCGAGCATTAGCAATTGGTACGTAAATCAAGAAGCCGATATATGGACTGTTACCAATACTATTCAGTTATTATTCTCAAATGATATACAGATTGTAACTATATCTAGTTGTCAGTTGAAAGATACTATATCAAATATAGCTTGAGTTAATAACAATATTCCAGTAAATGACTTTTTATCAGGACAAACGACGACTATACTATTTGCTTATAGGTATTAAAATAAAGGCGCAAATCTATGAACCAGACCTAGACTTGCTTCCCAATATCTGAAAACGAATATTAATGTTTCCGATAGACAAAATATTAAAATATATATTGAAGACGTCTGTTTGGTGCCTACTAAGTTGGTGAAATCTCTTAGGTTAGCTTTGTGAAATAGATGCATAACCAAATGTTTGTATTACCCTTTTTTCAAGCATGGATTCTATGGCACGATGCCTGCTTCAGATTCTCTCAATAAAAGCTTTCCCCGGTTCACCAGACAAATTATCTCGTCGATGTTTCATGGAAAATGAAAGCATTATACACATAATAAATATTAATACAAGGTGTTCAGAATAATAACAGAAAGGCAAAATAAAATTCAAATTATAATGACAAATACACCAGAATAATTAAATATTGGTTTTTCAATCACTTCTATTTATCTGGATGTACGTAAACCTGACATAGTATTAAAAATGAAAATAAAAGGCATATCATTAATATCGGTGGTATTTAATTGTCAAGAAAATAGGTCTAATGCTAATTCCAGGAAAATAGAAAATATTGCGTTTTAGAATTGTAATTTCTTACGTAATATGTTATCTTGATTCTTGTTTAAATAATAATTCTATTTTAAAACAAGAGTTACACCAAATACACCAAATACTGTGATACACCAAATAATTTGGAAAGAATTGAAAATATCCACTATAAAATAATCCATCGAAAGATCTGGAGCAGATTTGTTCGGAAATTTTTAATTTAACTAATCTATATTTTAGTTTATATCTTTTAGTTGTTTTATTCTTTTATCAAAACTTTTTATATTATTTACTCAATAATAATTATCTGTTTTACTCAATTTTAATTATAATTATTTTATATTTGTTTAATTTTTTATTCAATTAATTTTTTATACGGCTATGAAGACGAGGTCCCACATCTTTTATTTAATTGATCAACAATAACATCCTTCTTAGCTAAACTATATATATATATATATATATATATATATATATATATATAATACATATTCTACAATTAAATGATTCATATATAAGTTTTATATAACAATAAAGCAATAAAACACGTAAGCTAAATAAAGAAATAATGTATTTATACTCACTAACGTATAAATGTAACGTAGTGATTAGTATTACTATATATACACGTTCTCATACGGGGCAATAGCTAAGCATTGCTCACTAGGACACAGCATAGCGGCAGTTTATATTTTCGTATTCGGAAATAACACTAATATCAATACGGTTAACTTTTAAAGATATATGCGAGAAATTATTGTTTGATGGTGGTAGTTTTTCAAAATATAATTTAGAAAGGCGCAATATTAATTATATTCGGCAGCTTGCAGGTTGCGTGTTCACTGATATTGTAGCGGTGTCAGGTGATCTCGGGTCATCTTCGGGTGAAACCTTAACCGCGTTTAACGGTGAACGGATGCCTCGTTGACCGCGCTGGTCATCGGAGCGAACAATATGCGTTTAGCTTAGTTATCCGATAACTCGCTACGTGTTTACTAGTAAAGCATTGTTAACTGGATTGCGGTGATGTGTTAATCTGCATTTAACAGTTTAAGTAAGATAAAACACAAGGTAATCAATTCGTATACAATCATACACATACACATACACACACATATGCACGCACAGACACGCACATACATACATGCACACACACACCCACACATACATATGTACTCACAAACACACACCAATATACACACACGCACACACATATACACGCGTTAAAGAATAAACACACGTAAATACACTCGTACGCATATATATATATATATATAAATATATACCTACACACGCATACATATATATATATATATATATATATATATATATATATATATGTATATATACATATATAGATATATGGAAATATACAGATATTCACTCACATGCAGAAATACATACACATACATACATACTTCCATACATATTTACATATTCAAACAATGAATATTTTTCTAAAATCTACAGCTAATGCGCATTCTGTATAGTTCGCATACACGTTATCACCATGTAGCCGACGCACGCGTACATTATCACACAAATACCCAATCGAACATGTTCGCAATAGCTAATTCATACTTAGATTACATAATTGTGTTCATTATTCTCGCGTCCAATTATAAATTGTCATAATATAAATATAGTTTTTAAAGCGTGCGCAAATGTGTGCGTACATATAAACGCACGCACACCCACAGTCACACGTACACACACATACTTTGTAAGTTGCATACATATATCCATAGAGACACTCGAGTTGGTTTGTTTACATGTTCGATATCGTATCATAAGTCGGGTATACATTACACAGGTTACATTTACATTGTACAATGTACAATGTACAATGTACAATGTACATTGTACATACTTACATATATATTATATCACCACGTACACGCGTACATACATATTATATCACCACGTATTAACTTGCATACATATTACATTACCACATACGCACTTGCATATGTATTACATCTCCACATACGCATGCGCATACATATTATATACACACGCATATATATATATATATATATATATATATATATATATATATATATATATATATATATTAGATAAACAAGTATTTACATACGCACATATTACTACATAATTTCTAAATAAAACACTCCTCCAGGTAATGTGTTATGGTAAATAATACATCAAAGTATGTTGGTGGTACATACGGTATAGTGTACATTGTACATTGTACAATGTACACTATATTGTACATTGTACAATATAGTGTACATTGTATATTGTACACTGTACATTTAATGTATTTAATGTACAATGTACAATATACACTGTATACAGTGTATAATATACAATACATATACAATCCCTATATATTAAACAGTATATAATATACAATACATATATAATCTCTATATATTATATAGTGTATAATATACTATACATATACAATCCTTATATATTATACATATTATAATATACTATAAATATATAATTCCTATATACCGTATTGATAACTCCGACCTGGTAAATCTGTGGATATTTACAAATCCCTATTAAATGTTGATATGACTTATTATGTTACGACTAAACATTATGTAATCACCAGCACACCGCCTCCACCATACAACCCTATCCTCGCTACCACTATATGCCCACCACCACTAATAACATCACCAAATAATACCAATAGTACAAATAAGATCGTCAACCATTGTCACCAGTACAACCCTACGAACATTACAACAATTAATATCATCGACACAATAACTCCTTATCGTACTTTGGTCTATATACTGTTTACATTTGTATAGTAAGAAATCGTACATAGATAGTTGAATTGTTGACGTGAACCTACATTTGAAACAATGCTAGATCAAACTCGAAGTAGATTAAATGCAAACTAATAAACATGATAATCTACAGATATCTACATATATATATATAGATATATATGGATATCTATAGATGTCTATAGATTACTCTACATGTGCCTATATATTACAGGTATTTATAGATTAGAAAAGAGATGTATATAGATTAATATACTGATATTTGGAGATTACTCAACATGTGATACAATATTACTATATATATCTATAGATATCTATAGATTACTCTATAGTAGTTTATAAATTAATCAACATGTGTCTATAGATTAAAATGCAGTTATTTATAGATTATACTACTGATGTCTATAGATTAATATATAATTATATATATATATATATATATATATATATATATATATATATATATATATATATATATATATATATATTACAATACAGGAGTATATAGATTACTTTACAGGTGTAAATAGATTATCTTAAGATGTATTTATCGGATAATAATAATGAAGTAAAACGTATTTAACAAAATTCTATAATTAATTAATATATGTGATGTATTAATTGTGATGTATTAATATATAATGTATTAAATAATAAGAATAAGAAGTAAATCTAAGAATAAAGAAATAAAGAGATAAAGAAATAAAGAGATACATATAGTACACAAGGGAAAAACAAACTAATTGAGAACAATATAGAGAAATAAAATATATGTAGGTAGATATAAGTATATACAATAGAGTAAAAGAGTATATAACAAATGTAATATTCATATATATAAACATTACTACTTATATATAAATTACTTATGATTCATTTTCATGATATTCGTCCCCTTAACTCATAAAGCTCCTGAACTAAACTCCAAGTGTACCAACATTTGATATCTTCACAATCTATAATCCTCAACTAAACTTTAACCATCTCAACTCGTATAATTATACAAACCTCCGTAACACAGACTAACCTCCAATTAAACTAATCATAACTTGACGAATACTCAATCTTCTCTACCCTTATTTTAATGTAGTAAATTAGATATAGTATATTAGTCACATATATAGTTATATGTATTAAGTATTATATAGTGTGTTATATAGTTGAATATAGTAAGTAAATATAATTATTACTATCACGTGATCGTTTATAAATATAATCTTAAACAATACTGTATAGATCTCAAATAGTTAGTCGC
>OZ038314.1:33666942-33711942 GCA_964035775.1 Osedax frankpressi
GAAGTAAAACGTATTTAACAAAATTCAATAATTAATTAATATATGTGATGTATTAATTGTGATGTATTAATATATAATGTATTAAATAACAAGAATAAGAAGTAAATCTAAGAATAAAGATATATAGAAATAAAGAGATACATATAGTACACAAGGAAAAACAAACTAATGAGAACAATATAGAGAAATAAAATATATGTAGTAGATATAAGTATATACAATAGAGAAAAAGAGTATATAACAAATTTAATATTCATATATATAAACATGACTACTTATATATAATTACTTTGATTCATTTTCATAATATTCGTCCCCTTAACTCATAAAGCTCCTAAACTAAACTCCAAGTGTACCAACAATCGATATCTTCACAATCTATAATCCTCAACTAAACTTTAACCATCTCAACTCGTATCACTATACAACCTCCGTAACACAGACTAACCTCCATTAAACTAATCATAACTTGACAAATACTCAATCTTCTCTACCCTTATTTTAATGTAGTAAATAAGATATAGTATATTAGTCACATATATAGTTATAATGTATTAAGTATTATATAGTGTGTTATATAGTAGAATATAGTAAGTAAATATAATTATTACTATCACGTGATCGTTTATAAATATAATCTTAAACAATACTGTATAGATCTCAAATAGTTAGTCGCATATTCAGCCAGTTATATAATCATGGTTATATAACTATGGTGACAATAAAACCGAGACTTTCTCACGCCAAAAGTATATATTTCTCTCTCTCTCTCTCTCTCTCTCTCTCTCTCTCTCTCTCTCTCTCTCTCTCTCTCTCTCTCTCTCTCTCTCTCTCTCTCTCTCTCTCTCTCTCTCTCTCTCTCTTTCTCTCTCTCTCTCTCTCTCTCTCTCTCTCTCTCTCTCTCTCTCTCTCTCTCTCTCTCTCTCTCTCTCTCTCTCTCTCTCTCTCTCTCTCTCTCTCTCTCTCTCCTCTCTCTCTCTCTCTCTCTCTCTCTCTCTCTCTCTCTCTCTCTCTCTCTCTCTCTCTCTCTCTCCCTCTCTCTTTGAAGTGTGACTATCTTCTTTATTTCCAGACCATTATTCCATTATTTCTAGTATCACCTCATTTAACATATAACTAATTGCGTACTTTCCTATACTAAAACTACTGCTATTAATAGATTTGCAGCATATTCTATAACTTTCTATGATAATTAACAAGAACATGATAATTAATATCCAAGATTTGGTCATCGTAGGAATGATCATTCATTTAGAAAACAACACTTTGTATATTGACAACTTATCTTTATTGTCTCTCCCATTCTTCATTTCATTACAAAGCGCAATTTTCTGTACTCGATTATTTAATTATATTTTTTAATAAAATCACATTAATTTTATATATTTGAACTATTATTGAAAATCATTTAAAAAATAAAAATCGTATTCACTATTTATACAATACCTATTAACTCGTCAATCATTTGAAATTATCTGAAACAACTAATTCAATTGCCTCAATTCAGTATATATCATCTGATCGCATTCCTCTAACCTGTTACCATAGTTACTACGATCTAACCTTATGCGCGATCTACTGTAAACAACTCTATTGAATAAATCCATTAACCTCAAACTTAAGCTTTAACTTAACTTTAAACATAACCTCGTTCTACTATGACTTTTCTTAAAACTACATCGCTTGTCATGTGATACATGATCACACAAATACACGTTATTTTGAATTAAATGATGTATTATCTTAATCTGTACTAACTAAATGTATAGTATATAAGTAAATAAGTTAGTTAAATAAATAACAAAGTTATTTCCAGTCTGTTTGTAGTACTGATAAATATAATAATACTTTACTGTACATACTAATCTACCATATAAACACCAACTACCCATAGCACCCATGAAGTAACCCAGTGATCCATTTTTGTATATACTTTGTTCATTATATATCTTATTCCATCTTTGTAAGTTAATTCATTTCTTTTTGTGTATGCCGATCATATCCATATCAAAATATAAATATGTCTTTTCGTGTGAATTATTGAACTAATTATTGAGTTAATTGAGAGTTATTCAATTATCTTCCATTGGTTTCATCAAATAACTTTGTAATTATATTCCAATTGTTACTCCCAATGCTAGAGTTATATTGCAAAGTGCGGTTGTAGAGATGATCGACTTCATTATTATGAAACACACTTCTTTAGAGAAACATATTCATCCAACATGTACAGTTGCCTACGATAACAATGGTTCTAGTGTGTTAGTATTCACCCTCATATATATATATCGCAACATTTGATGGAGTTATCAAGTCTTAAGTTTTAATAATTTTAGCGTACCAACTTAAAACTATATATATATATATATATATATATATATATATATATATATATATATATATACATTATATATATATATACAATATATACTATATATATATATTTATAATATGTAAATGCACTATATACACAGTATGCTTATATACTATACATATTACCATGGTAACTATCATACACATATTTCTGATTAATTGTAACACAATTAAAATTGCTGAGTATTCGTTAGAGCAATTAAAGATTGCTATTAGATTGCTATTAAATTACTTTTACCGGAAAACCACACTAGCCTACTTACTCTAAGAGTATCTCCTGTATTAATAAATAAGCAATATTAAAATATTACCTATAAATATTATATATATTATTTATATAATATATATTTTATAAATATATAAATATCATTTATAATTTTATATATATTTGAAAATATATTTTGTTAATTTCAACATAAATTTTAAATATTACATTATATATTTTTCTTATTTACCCCGTAACCAGACATTATAAATATGATATATTATGTTATATTACTTATATGTAAACGTTTAATTGTTTGAACATGTGGTTAGTTTCATTTGCACTGAGTATTACCTTTCCTTATCTAATAACGGGGTCGCTGTACTAACCATACGTGTACGCTTTTTATGTGACCGATTAGCGGTTTCAACGCCAATTGATTTATCACCTGTTTATACAAACGACGAAATCTACGACTTTATTAAATATGTCCGCTATATATTGTGCACTGGACAATGTCCAACACATCGATATCGGTTTCACTGGTCAACTCTCTACGACCACGTAATACCTACGGGTGATTTGTTATGACATCAGCACATATGTACACCTACAGGCGTATACTTACAACCTCACACCAGCAACCGCACACTTACAAATGCACACTTATAACCGCACACTTATAGCCGCACACTTATAACGGCACGCTTAAAACCGCACACTTACAACCCGTACAGTGTACAGGTTGTAAGTACACCGTAAATTGTACAGCGTACACTTACTGGCAATAGATATGTTTACCAAACCTACACTGAATATTAGTACAACTACATACCTACACACCATCACACCATCACACCTACATACCACCACAATCGCACACTACCACATACCTACACATACCTATATGCATTGCGCACATTTTAAAAAAACATTCGCACCATTCTGCACAATATCCCCTACACCACACCATTCAGCGCACACCGAACTAACCCACCGCGACAGCACTCCCGCACCTACACCACGAACTTACACACACACACACACACACACACACACACACACACACACACACACACACAATAAACACAATGCTAACATATATATATATATATATATAATAATAATGTATGTATGTATATAATAATGTATGTGTACATAGGGTTATTATTGTAATCCGGTATATCATTCTAAGCTAGTGGTTTTAATTCTCTTTGCCCTCTTTATATAATCTACTTACGGTATTGTGCGAAACTGCACTTCAATGGTTAATAGGTAATAACCCGACATCTATTCACATTAAAGATACACTATCCGAACTCTAGGCTTGCAGTTATGTGTACGGTATTCAGCAGTTTGCGGTGTGGCATTCTACTATTCCTCAATACCGATAACAATTATTAATAAATTTAATTAATAACATTTAGTTATATATAATAATTTAAATTAAATGAGTAACGTACCTTGTTAATACGTTAATGCTAAACTAGTGATGTTATAACTCATATTATATGATAATTATTGTAGGCCTTCAAAATTAGATGCGCCGTTAGAGATTCCACTTATTGAATGCTGTAATAATTGTTAATGAATTTATTATAATGAATATATCATTAACTTTATTGTTTTCAATTTATTTTAAATAAACATGTGATCAATGTTCATATCATATTATGCATAATATATATATATATATATATATATATATATGTGTGATAATATAGTAGTATAGTAGTGATATAGTAGTGATAATATAGTAGTGATAATATAATAGTTGTAATATAGTGGAGATGATATAGTAGTGATAATATAGTAATGGTAATATAGGAGTGGTAATATAGTAGTGGTAATATATTAGTGGTAATATAAGAGTAATAATATATTAGTGGTAATAGAGTAGTGGTAATATAGTAGTGGTAATATAATAGTAGTAATATAATAGTAGTAATATAATAGTAGTAATATATTAGTGGTAATATAGTAGTGGTAATATAGTAGTGGTAATATAGTAGTGGTAATATAGTAGTGATAATATAGTAGTGGTAATATAGTAGTGGTAATATAATAGTAATAATATATTAGTGATAATAGAGTAGTGGTAATATAATAGTAGTGATATAATAGTAGTACTATATTAGTGGTAATATAGTAGTGGTAATATAATAGTAGTAATATAGTAGTAATAATAGAATAGTGGTAATATAGTAGTGGTAATATAATAGTAGTAATATAATAGTAGTAATATAATAGTAGTAATATATTAGTGGTAATATAGTAGTGGTAATATAGTAGTGGTACTATAGTAGTGGTAATATAATAGTGGTATTATAGTAATGATAATATGGTAATGGTATTATAGTAGTGATAATATAGTAATGGTAATATAGGAGTGGTAATATAGTATTGGTAATATAGTAGTGGTAATATATTAGTGATATTATAGTAGTGGTAATATAATATTAGAAATATAGAAGTGGTAATATAGTAATGGTAATATAGTAGTGATAATATAGTAGTGATAATATAGTAGTGGTAATATAATAGTAGTAATATAATAGTGGTATTATAGTAATGGTAATATAGTAGTGGTAATATAGTAGTGATAATATAGTAGTAGTAATATAGTAGTGGTAATTTAGTAGTGGTAATATAGTAGTGGTAATATAGTAGTGATAATATAGTAGTAGTAATATAGTAGTGGTAATATAATAGTAGTAATATAATAGTAGTAATATATTAGTGGTAATATAGTAGTGGTAATATAGTAGTGGTAATATAGTAGTGGTAATATAATAGTGGTATTATAGTAATGATAATATAGTAATGGTATTATAGTAGTGATAATATAGTAATGGTAATATAGGAGTGGTAATATAGTAGTGGTAATATATTAGAGGTATTATAGTAATGATAATATAGTAATGGTAATACAGTAGTGGTAATATAGTAATAGTAATATAGTAGCGATAATAGAGAAGTAGTAATAGAGTAGTGGTAATATAGTAGTGGTAATATAATATTAGAAATATAGAAGTGGTAATATAGTAATGGTAATATAGTAGTGATAATATAGTAGTGATAATATAGTAGTGATAATATAGTAATAGTAATATAGTAGTGGTAATTTAGTAGTGGTAATATAGTAGTGGTAATATAGTAGTGATAATATAATAGTAGTAATATAGTAGTGGTAATATAATAGTAGTAATATAATACTGGTAATATAGTAGTAGTAATACAGTATTGGTAATATAGTAGTGGTAATATAGTAGTGGTAATATAGTAGTGGTAATATATTAGTGGTATATATCATGAATATATCATGAATATTTGTTATACTTATATTAATATGCTGTATTTTTGTTAGATATCTGCCTTTATATGATCATAATCAGGTTTTCATAGAAATCGTATAATCTCTTCAGACGTACTTCAGTAAATTCTATGATCTTCTTTGGATGAGTTACCGGGAACTTTTTTATATAAGGCGCTTGTCATGAAACATATCCACTTTACATCAGAACTTACTAATACTATATAATGCAAATCAATAGATAGTTATTATTCTATAAATCAGAATGAATAGATGTATGAATAGTTTTATATGTACATATATATAAATGTCGAATTATACACATTATTGGTATTGATATAATTATATTAAAATTAAATAAATATTAACTGAGGTAATTAAATACCAACTATATATATATATATATATATATATATATATATATAAATGTATATATATATATATATATATATATATATATATAAATGTACATATGTATATCTCTCAGATGGGTATATTGGTAACTAATTAAAAATATTAATGAAAATATGATCTCATCATATGTGAGCAGTAAAACATATAAATGGAATGGATAAAAAAGATCTTTATAGCTATATATTCTGCCCATTTCATCAAGTGAACCACCGAATGCTTTTATATGTCGAACTTATTGTCGAATTATGTTTGTTATAATTTTACCACAATAGTAAAAAAGAGATCTTGCCAGACAGCGGTGGGCAGATAGGAAATTTTGCTACCATCAATTTATTAAAACTAGACGCATATTCTAAATAGCCTTTTATTTTCTCAGTCAGAAATATTAATATTGATAATAATTATCTGCATAATCAATGGGTATTCGTCAAAAGGCGTAGACATTATTTTACATTGTTATCTACTTAGAGGTACACCTTTAGTATTCTACCAAATTAAAGAACTTATGAGATAAAAGGGATCAAGTGATTTCTTATCACTTCAACTAGTAGTCTAGTTTTAACTTCTTATAATTACTAGTTTAATTGTAAAGGACTTGTACCGCTATAGGCATCCCTAAATGTTTTTCTCATTCAGATTCATCTAGTGTTGTGTTGGGGTTTGTTCCTAGAGGAAAATTAACTATACCATGAATGCCTTTATATAAAATTAGCAATTTTCACTTGTTTTCATTACATGAGATCCCAATAGATGTTGAAATATTGTTTTCACATTCTTTTACCAAGCAACCTATTATCATTGCATTATTTTTCTCTTATTAAAATAGATTAGGGTACAATGTGTTAAATAATAATGGAGAAAGACGATCACCATGGTTGATCCCAAATCTAGGATACAAAGAGAATGTATCATATATACATTGTACATCAGTGTATTTATCCGAGAGTATTCTTTTTATAATATCTCGAATAGGGAGACATTTAAAGCGTTGATAAAACTTTGAGTGAGATTCGGATTCAAAAGTATTGTTTAAATTAAGCAACGTCATAAATATATTGGTCTTCTTAATCTTTTCTTCTCGAATAGATATTTCTAGAATGAACGTATTTTACTGGATACCGCTGACATCTTGCAGGAAACCATTTTGCTCTAATGATATCAAATTATTGCAAATAGAAATAGACAAACGCTATTTGGCTAATATTTAAGAATAAAGATTATGTAGAAGACTAACATAGGAAATAAAATCCGTGAATCCTTTTTATATAAATAATAATTGTTTTAAACATTTGATCGAGTAACTTAAGATGTAAATATTCTAATTTGTCGGAACCAAGAGAATTATTTATGCACCTTTTCGCCTACGTAACATTTCTATTCTACTGTGCACTTAGCAATTCTGATTTATTAGTGATGTACCTTACTACATAAGCATATGAATTTGAATCTTCAACCATATTCATGCTACTAGATATATAATATATGTATGTGTTCGAATCACTAGTATCTATTATTAGTCTTACCAAATATTTTATTTTTAGCTTTTTTGGGAAGTGTTTGAATAGTTTTTTGATCGAGTCCGCAATTCTCTTATCATGCTTATTTGTATTGTCTAATTTGTTGTTTTTGTCTAGATTGCTTATAGCATGGTATATGCGATTGTTCATTTTCGTTTTGTGCTTGATGGTGTTTCTTTATTTTGATTGTTCTTTATTAGATAGTTGGCCTCCATCAATAAACATATACTCATTGTTCTAATAGTATATTTAGATCATCTAATTAGCAATTATCTTTAAATTTCTGTATTCATTATTATATCTATATAGATAGTCCAGTATTTGATATATTCAGCGTTAGAGTAAGGCTATAAGGAGACGGTGAAGTGGTAGAAATTGGATATATATTGAAATGGAGGGTATGTTGGTATATAATAATGTGTATGGATTAAGAAATGATGAGCTTCCAATAATTAGAGATAGAACGCAGTTAATATATAAAGATGTATATGCACTCGGATGTGTTTCTTTAAACTTTGTATATTTGTACTAAGTGTGTAGGGTATAAAGGCTGGTGTAGTAGGAGGAGAAAGGTAGTTAATATGCGAAGTAGATAAGTAGGAAGAAGTTAAAGTTGGACTAAATAAATGCAGATAATAGCTGACTTGGTGATGTCTTGAGTATAAATACCTAAGATATATCTGATGTTTAAATATGAGCATATATTAATGTTCAAGTATGGAGATGTTTTTATTTATTATGACCATTTAGTACTTCGTAAAGTGGATCATTTCCATTTTCTGTTTTCCTTCAATTCTTGCATTCCGTTTAGATGATATTCATAACATTTAGCAAATCGTGTAACAATAAAAATATAACTCGATACATTACATGAATTTAGAAGATAACAGCTTTTACTACTGGATATAAGAGAATGAATTATGTTAGACTGTCCGGATAATATTCGATTTCAATTTTATAAAGTGACGTTAGATAACATTTCTAAGTATAAATTAATAAGGTCGGTTAAATAAACCTAAAATAAATAATGTTAATAATTGGTATTATAAAAATATTATAAAATATAAAATAATATGATGTAATATTATAAGCAGTTTAATAACGGGTGACGAACACCAACTATTCCATATGTATATAAGAGAGTATATTATGTTGCATATACATTTCAAAATATAGAACATATCAAATAATAGGAATGCATAATGTATGATATAATACTTGAAATATTGAGCATATTATAACGAGAAAAAAATATATTTGATGAAGAATTATTGTATAGATAGAAATAAATAAAACAATGGATCTACCTATATATATTTACCTGTTTATATATATATATATAAATATATATATATATATATATATATATATATATATATATAAATATATACATATATAAATATATAGGTTTATATATATAAATATATATATATATATATATATATATATATATAAATATATACATATATAAATATATAGGTTTATATATATAAATATAAATATATATATATTTATATATAAATCAATGGACAATATCAAAGGTAAACTTTATTCAATATATTTGTAATATTTACATAATTTTTAATGCATTCAATATTTATTTCCCATCACTATCTATTCCACTAACAGAATCATTAGAAGTATTGCTGACAACACAATACTATATTATCATCTGTGCAAATAACTCAATCCCATGATGTAACATATGATGTAACAACACAGGTGTCTAGGTTTCCATAGACGTTACAATGATGGACAATCTGGTTACCGCCAACTTCGGCCAGGAGAACATCAATGACCTTAATCTTGGACATTTATCCAAGGACGAGTGCAACGGGATTCTAAAGGTCATACAACGAGATTTTACATTGAGACAGAACGAAAGTCAACGACTCGAGCTAGTACAAATTATGTAAACACTCGATATCAAAATATTTATTATAATGTTAATTATTGTAATAATAATCCATAATATTATTATTTTGTTGTGTTATTTATTGAGTATATATCCAGGAAGGGGTATACAAGAAGGTATGTCTACACAATTGATATATATATAAATATCATCATAGAAATATTAGTACATTATAATAGGAAATAATGTTTTAATATGATAATGTGATTTATGAAGATGAATAGAAAAAATATTCAAAACATTTTGATAAAAATTGTTAAACGAAAATACAAAATGTGATCACTAAATATTAAAAAATAATATTATTAAAATGATAACATATCCTTTTACAAATATTAATATAAACACATCCGTGGTCTTTTAACTTCTGTGGTGTGTAAAAATAGCAGTTTCAGGCTGTAGCCAATCTCCTTAAAGTAAGTCAGCAATATATTGGAATTATTTTACTACGGCGAATTCATCTATTCATGCATATTTTGTTCTTTACATGCGTGGTGATATATATATATATATATATATATATATATATATATATATATACTATTAATATCGATATAATAATTAATCAAGATAAAATAAAATAATAATAGTAATACATATTTTAATAAATACTACCAGGATATGTTACACATATTTATTTTAATAAAACAAAACATATATAAAACATATAAAACTTTAAACATATTATCAAGCACTTTTGATATAATAATTAATATAAATTTAAAATCAGTTTTTTAATATTTTGTTATCTCTAGATTTAACATGTTTTGCGTTTTTGTACGCTGTATAATACTGAGTGTATATTATACAGTGTATAACATGAATTATAAACAATTCTGCAATACTCAATATATGGTTATAATTTAGTGAATCATTTATATAATAATAATTATTACTATTTTATACAAATATTATAAAACTAGTTTATTTATTTAAAGATGGTTTTTATAATTGTTAGAATTTAAATGATAAATATAATATATTCATTAATATGTTTAGATATATGTGTAGATATATAACCAAATTACCTCATTTAGTTTTAGAATTGTGATTTAATATCTACATTTTATAACGAACGATGTAGGTGATTAATAACCTCTAAGCTTATAGCGATAATATCTATTATAATTTTAATACAATTTTCTCATGTGTTCTAATTTGAATAATTTGGTTATTCTATTTAAATTATAATCGGATTAACCTATTTTTCTATGTGTGTTTAATACGGAAAATATAACTATATAAATATAATAACTAGTATATATATAGTTTAATATATAGTATATTACGCCGTGGGTTCATATACATACAATGACAGTAAACGTTACTCTATCAAACTAAAACTCTGAATGTAAATCTATTATTCTTGAAGCAATATTGAAGTTACACATGTTATTACATTATACTGCAAAACCATTCAAATGTTTACTGCGATGGAAGATTAATACGGAAGTACTTTCAAACGGATGCCGAAAAGTTTACTTTCTAATATGCAAACATATTAAATACATATCTAATAGTATAATTATGGGGTCCCTCATTTTTCTAAAACCACAGCGTAAACATGACTACCTTTTAAATGCCGTTCAGACTACGAGCGTAATAAATGGTGATTTTGAATACAGCAAGTTAAATTACAACAAGATAAATGATCTATACGTATAGCTAGCATATATCTACCTTGCTCAAACCCTTCGGAATAAGCTATAAGACAGTTATACTGAAAAATGGTGTCATTATTAAAATACGTTTTCGGCGGAATAACCTCTGGAATGTGAGCTATAGTGGTTTTTGGTCCCCGATCGCATTACATTATATTACATTATATTAGATCATATTAGATCCCACTATATTAAATATATCACTAATACATATTATGAGAAAGGTTACACCAATTCGCCGATATCCATGTAGTTCTATTTACACCATTAAAATTAAGAATCTTTGCAAAAGGTTCAATTACCAGGACCCCAAAGAGACTTAAACATCCTCACCGTCGTTTGTTTGAATATTAAGTTTGCTGACAATTCGACTCGGGTTCACTTTAAAACAAAAACTCCCGCTTGTCGTCGGAGTGTGAAATATAACCTGGAAGCAGTAAGCACACGTATTTCCTCTCGCCGTATCGTTATCCTGCATTCGTTATGCATAAGGTTACGTAACGAAATGCGAAGTACTAAGAAGCGAACTACTTTGAGAACTACTTTGATAACTACTTTGATATTCCAGATCAAAAATACTAGACTATATCCACCGTAAACATATATATGTTATCAATAGACTGCGTTGCTAAATGCATGTCCTTCTACAATACATAGATACCACCAAATCTATTGTATATTCTATTTTTCGAAATTATCATTTCAATACTGGAACAATGGTAGCAAAAAATAACTACAATTTAATAGTTTAATCCTAACCTATTTCAATTTAAATAAGATACAAGTTTCTATAATACATTGAATATGATTATATTTATATTGGAAATAATGAGAATTATAGAATTATAGTTATAACACATTATATCATTCAAGAAACTATACCTAATTCACCATCAATGGAATATGATATTAATTATACTTGCAACGACAAATTAAGGATAAATATTATTATTAAATCTATTTTTCATTGTAGAATTAGTAATTTAATATTTCATTCAATTTCAAACATGGATTAATTAGCTAACGGGTAACTCGAGAAAACGCATTGCACAATACCAGTGCACCTAGACTCACCAAGTTCCTGGTATAGTGATAATGAGATTCAAAAGAGTACATAATAATAGCAAATACACATATAAGAACAAATGAAGTCAACCTTTAACGGATCTGGAAATATCTTCTCCACCTGCTCATCATGCTTTATTTTGTTCGTATCATAAAATTTTACATGTTGATTAATACGTTATTTTATAATGTTGATCTTGTTCCTTATATAGTTATAAAGATAAGTAATCATTATGAAATGGTATACATCATGACATACCCAATTTAATAAACGACTAATGTATATATTATAATAATACACTAAATAATTAATTTATATATATTATTATTCAAAGATTGTCATATGGCTAGAAATATAATGTCAAGTCAACCAATTAGTTGTATATATAAAATAATATGTTATATTACGATAATAAGATAATGAGGATCATTAGTAAAAAATTCTAGAAATATTAACTAAATCATACTAACCCTTTAGGTACATTGTACATTTTAATATATATATATATATATATATATATATATATATATAAAATAAGTAATACATTTAATATCTAGTGTATTTTCTAATAAATTATGTTTTAAACCTATTTAAACAATATAATATTTTATCAAAAGTTGAACCTATAAATATTATTTATTAAATAATATCTCACATAATTGTTATCAAATCATTAATCTTATTTATTATCTAAATACGTATGAAATACATTGAATATGTTTTATGAATATTATTATTAATTGACCATATTAAATATTTAAATATCAAATTTTATCAAAAAAAGTTCAAGATATTAAAATATTTAAAATTGCCGTTAGATATACAGTCTTATTTACTATCAATGATTACTTTTAATCTTCTTATTTCATGAAGATCTTTGTTAACGCCCATTTATAGGCGTTATTATATTTATGACACGCCTATAAATAAACTAGAAATTTTAAAGATTATTTGAAATTATAGTTTTCTTATAATTGGTCGTATTCTAAAATATAGGCAATTATGATTATATTTTGTTAATAACTAACTTAATTTGAATATTATACATTATTAGTATATAAATCAACCTCATCAAAGTTTTATTAAGATAATAAATGTAAATTTTTACACGTGTTTTAATTGTGCATGTTGTCACGTATTTCGTCAATATATGGAATTTGAAATAGTTATTGTATTAAGTTAAATTTCTCTTTATAAATATATGAATATATAATATAACCATTTATCTGTGATAGAATATGGCCTTTTTATACATAGCCTCAGAAATTGTAAATAATTTCCATTATATACCTGAACATATTACAAGTATTGGATATTATGCATACAAAAATAGGTAAGATTAATCAAATAAATAGACCCAATAAATCAATTCCTTAAATAAATAATAATTATAATAATTTAATCTATATATGTAAAAGCACAAATCACCTTTGGAATCAATATATTTAGTTATTTGTGTACCACTATTTTATAATTTTTTTTACCATTATTTTGTCTTACAAGATATGTGTATAAATGTGAAATAAAATACTGAACCCTTTCACACTATAAGCTTTCACCATTCGACGTGTAATGCATTCTATAGTGGTGTTAGTACGCTAAGATATTAGGATTTATTTCGATCCTATACAGCGCCATCGACAAGGCGATATGCGAGGCTGAGATTACGACGGATTCGGGTTCCGCGTCTCAGTTGGAACTGCCGCCGGAGAATTGCTGCTCTCGATGCCGGTCTCGGTTCATTTTCTTCTTGAATCCCCGCGAGACGTGTCCGGTATGCGGGGGCGACGTCTGTCGAACGTGCTCCGCCCACGACGCCACCACCAAGGTCTACTGTTGCCACATCTGCATAAAACTACTGTTAGTTACTGAATACTCGTAGGCTTTAATCAAGATTTAGTTTTTTAATTTTATATTTATTAATATATATATTAATATTTAATAATACTATATAACACGAATACTTACTCTCGCTTAATATATATATACACATATATATATAAACATATATATATACGCATATATATATATATATATATATATATATATAATATATATATAATATATATAATATATATATATATAATATAAGTAATACATTTAATATCTAGTGTATTTTCTAATAAATTATGTTTTAAACCTAAGATTTAAACAATATAATATTTTATCAAAAGTTGAACACACATATATATATATACATATACATATATATATATATATATATATATATATATATATATATATACTACTAATATATAGATATATTAGTAGTAGTTAATATAATTTATAAGATATTAGTTTTTACATACTGTATTAAGTACTTATTATATATAGTGGCACTCCCTAGTAGTAGACGCAATTGATCCGCAATCAACATACCACGCATTACTGTTCTATTCAAGTATATCTACCTAAAAGCATCCGTAGATGGTCGCATATTCAACATTATTTATGCGTTATTTTATTTAGATTTATCGTGCTTCTCACCGCTAGTAAGACACTTGTCGCCGGTGAGACCCGAGATAGCAAATACGGCCTAATCGGGGTCATCCAACTACAATGGAACCCTGACCGGGGTGTTTTAATCCTACGCGCGTAGTTAAATCGCTGCCTATTCACCTACGCGATCGATATGCTCTGAATACCAGACGCTACGGTGGTCAAGCCCCGCTACTGAGGGTCAAGCCCCGCTACGGAGGGTCGGAATGCACCTGAAGTACCCGCACGTATCCCCTTAGGTATAGCCTACGTGCGCTATGCGAAACCCTGGTTGTGTGCGTGAGAACCCCGCACAGATCTTTGTACGCAAAGAGATTTGATATCTACGCACTTGCTCGACGGGCTTTGAGTCGTAGTACGCCGCAATCTACAACTTCTAGAATAATTCGCTTAACTGATTGGCAAGCTTTATTCAAAGTATAGATCTTGATTCTGTAGTAGACTGTGAATAGCAAAGAATACAATGGAATGAGTGAAAGCGTCTACTTAAAATTCTTCAAACAAATATAGGCCTTTTAATGATTTCTGAATTAAATATAACTAAATATATTTGTTATCAATTTTAAATCTTAATTTATGAAACACGTAAAATTTTGATCCATTTAATAGAAATGTATTATTTTATATTCAGATTATAGAATACGGAATATTTTATAGAATGTTTTTATGTAATATATTATAATAATTAAAGCTAAACTTATTATATTTATATATAGTTAATCCCTTAATATATATATATTAATAGAGGAATTATAATATGTAGATATTCTGAAGATTTGAGTGTTTATTATAATGGTTTGGGTTTAAAATCTTTGTATACCTTTGATTACAATAGCATTGTTATAATTGCATTGTAGAGGCTATTTACTAAAGAATACTTAAGGAATATGGAATGCCATGTATATGTTATACACACTACACTATTTTATATCATAAACAGATGATATTCATGTTTATAATAACTTATGTGTGTATCCTTTTTGTTTTATATATAAATTTAAAAGGAACATTAAGTAAATAGATATAGTAAATAGATATAATATAAAATCTAAACATATATTTGTTTAGTGTAACTATATTCAATATATTTTATTAATCTTCCCTATTTATAATATAAACTAACATGGAAACATATATTACTTTTAATTTAATAGCATTTAATGATAAACTGTATTAAATTGCGCATTAAATACATATATTATCATAACCTCGATAAATAATTATTTATAGATTTAATGTATTTGTAGGTTATGATCTTTTATAGCAAATCGTACTAAATCTAAATATAAATCCTATACATTCTTGGCGATCAAATTGCGAATTTCTTCTATTTAATAACGATGTGCGTTCCTACGACGACCTCGCGACGACCTCCCGATGACCCCTCGACGACCTCTATACAGGGAACTGCAGTCTCAGTCGTGCAACTGGTTCTACTCGGGGGTGAAGAACAAATTTCGTAACTTCGGCAGCGCTAAGGTCGTTCGTTCGCTGTACAAACGTCGAATTCAATGTAAGTTCGGCGATGCGCGACTGCATTTCCTTAATAAATAACCGCGTTTACTCGGACCCCCATTCCTCGCCGATGATTCCACTAGATAACCGTTCACGCGTATACCATTCTATTGTACTATATAACGGCGTACTATGTTGTCTAGTGCTGTGTACTATTGCAGTTAACAATGCAAAGTCAAACGTATCCGGTTTATAATGTGTGTATATCAGTGTTGATACAGACCTACATTTATATGACATTATAGTAGTCTGGTATATTATACAATGTAAGATAACAGGTAACTAAGTTAATAGTGCATTTATTTAATAGCTTTAGGTAAACCTGGTATGAAATAGAATTTGAGAATTCTATTTATACTATTAATACATTTATTAATAAGGTAAACTTGTTTATAAAAAATATTTTATTATCCAATAACGTATATGCATTTATTAAATGCTATTAAATCTTCTAGTTAATTGTGTTATGGCTATTTATATATAATTTTCCAATTATATTATTCAATTTTAGTGTATTTTTATCATTTTACAACTTTATTGACAATCAGGACTAAACATTCCATTAAGAATGTTGAATTTTTATATATTTATAGAATTTTACATATATAGAAATTCATATATTTGGATATTATATTTCCTATTATTTTCAGTTCCTGACATTTCTAAATAATTAATTAAATTGAATGCTGACGAAAATTCATAATTGTGATTAAAATTTATATTTATATTAAACATGGCCTGGTGTGCTCTAAATAGAATACCTTTAAATATAACTATTGCCAATTAAGTAAACAATAGCATTAAGTACATTACATGAAGTACATTACCTAATAAATATAATAATTGTCATTTGACACTTCTGACAATATTCTAAATTTTTATTAGAAATTTAATTATTTGATCTAATATCGTACAATAATATACTTATATACACTATTAGGTAGGTAGCTATGAGTACACTAGGTTGATTTGAGTACACTAAGTAGATTAGAGTACACTACTTTCTTGATTAACACGTAGCTAATGCCACCCATTGCGAATACCAGCACAAAGAGAAGAGAGGGGTATAAACAAACTCCAACCACAATCTTCCCGACCTCAACTCCACGGATTATTTGAACTCGACGTCGACGACATCGAAAAGAGAGGTTCGGCAACGGTTGCGTCGTAAATCTTTCGTTCGAATTTATATCCGCGAGGATTTATTGACATTCGCAAACATTCGAAGTCTACGTTTGTTTCGGTAATTTACAACGTCCGAGGTGTGTTTTCATTGTTTATCGTCTCAATTCTATTCGATCAAACGAATGAATGTACGATTTAGTGTCAGAAAATAACGATATTTAATTTAAATACAGTTGTGCCAAGTCCTTATCTAGTGTAGTGTAGTCACGTTGATTACGAACTCTAATTATTATCTATTTGTGTGTATTATGCAATAATAACGAAATACTCCGGAATTAATTAATAACTGAATCATGACGAGTTTATTTTTTCTATTTATTCTCCACTTACGCGATAATTAACAGACAGACGTTAGATAAAGTGTAACTTTAGATATCATTTTAGATCTGCATAGAGTGTATAGTATACACTGTATAGTATACACTGTATAGTATATTATACATACTAACCGAATAGATTCCTAATGTCCCTATCCCAGATATATTTACTTGCATGCCATATTATGTAAGGTTAATATTTGTTGTGTAAATCATTATGTACATAAATTGTGTATATTATGCAATATTATTACATAATCTAAAACTTGGTGTCCTTATTAAGTCCTTCATCTCTGATTTAAATACCTTTCTTCTTTCTTTCTCGTCTACGAGACTATTTTTAAAACGCATTTCCTATCTTTGTCATACCCACCACTGAAGTCTACAGTCAGTGATTTTAGTCGCTTTCTACGTTCGGCGAGTATTATCCGCAAACATTGATCTTTTCCTTCCCTTCCCTTCCCTTCCCTTCCCTTCCCTTCCCTTCCCTTCCCTTCCCTTCCCTTCCCTTCCCTTCCCTTCCCTTCCCTTCCCTTCCCTTCCCTTCCCTTCCCTTCCCTTCCCTTCCCTTCCCTTCCCTTCCCTTCCCTTCCCTTCCCTTCCCTTCCCTTCCCTTCCCTTCCCTTCCCTTCCCTTCCCTTCCCTTCCCTTCCCTTCCCTTCCCTTCCCTTCCCTTCCCTTCCCTTCCCTTCCCTTCCCTTCCCTTCCCTTCCCTTCCCTTCCCTTCCCTTCCCTTCCCTTCCCTTCCTTCCCTTCCCTTCCCTTCCCTTCCCTTCCCTTCCCTTCCCTTCCCTTCCCTTCCCTTCCCTTCCCTTCCCTTCCCTTCCCTTCCCTTCCCTTCCCTTCCCTTCCCTTCCCTTCCCTTCCCTTCCCTTCCCTTCCCTTCCCTTCCCTTCCCTTCCCTTCCCTTCCCTTCCCTTCCCTTCCCTTCCCTTCCCTTCCCTTCCCTTCCCTTCCCTTCCCTTCCCTTCCCTTCCCTTCCCTTCCCTTCCCTTCCCTTCCCTTCCCTTCCCTTCCCTTCCCTTCCCTTCCCTTCCCTTCCCTTCCCTTCCCTTCCCTTCCCTTCCCTTCCCTTCCCTTCCCTTCCCTTCCCTTCCCTTCCCTTCCCTTCCCTTCCCTTCCCTTCCCTTCCCTTCCCTTCCCTTCCCTTCCCTTCCCTTCCCTTCCCTTCCCTTCCCTTCCCTTCCCTTCCCTTCCCTTCCCTTCCCTTCCCTTCCCTTCCCTTCCCTTCCCTTCCCTTCCCTTCCCTTCCCTTCCCTTCCCTTCCCTTCCCTTCCCTTCCCTTCCCTTCCCTTCCCTTCCCTTCCCTTCCCTTCCCTTCCCTTCCCTTCCCTTCCTTCCCTTCCCTTCCCTTCCCTTCCCTTCCCTTCCCTTCCCTTCCCTTCCCTTCCCTTCCCTTCCCTTCCCTTCCCTTCCCTTCCCTTCCCTTCCCTTCCCTTCCCTTCCCTTCCCTTCCCTTCCCTTCCCTTCCCTTCCCTTCCCTTCCCTTCCCTTCCCTTCCCTTCCCTTCCCTTCCCATCCCATCCCATCCCTTCCCTTCCCTTCCCTTCCCTTCCGATCCCATCCCATCCCTTCCCTCTCCCCCCTCTCCCATACTCTCTTCCACTTCATCGTCATCCTCACCGCAGACATTATGTCTCTTTTAGAGATGTTATCACTACAATGTAACCTCCTCCGAATCTCTGGAGATTTCATTCTTACAATTAATTCCGACCTAAAATGCGATTATCCTCCGTTTGGATATCTTCCTAAACTGGAAATTTGCCGTCCGTCAACATCTCCTTCTCCGCCAGATGTTCTCTCTCCGTTGGAGACGTCGTTCCTGCAGTCGAATCCCGCTTACAGCGCCCTCTGCAATTCCTTTCGTAAACGTCTTCGAGTTACGTTGAGCGCTTTAGCTTTGGATGTAAATCACGCGATTGAACGCAGACACCAAGAGGCGGCTAATGGCATTAAAGTGGATGAAAACAAGGCAGATGAATTGTGTTAGTCACAGGGAAGGGAAGGGAAGGGAAGGGAAGGGAAGGGAAGGGAAGGGAAGGGAAGGTATTATATTCTGTAATAAATCAGTATTCATTCCATAACTTAACATTCAAAACTATATTCTTATTTTATACATTAGTTGCATCTACCTCTCTAATCTCCTCTCCTTTAGACAACTCAATGCTCGACAACCATTCTCGTAACCTCACCTTCCAGCTCGTGGAGTCCTACTCGACACTAGAAAATATTATCGAAGGTAACTGTAACAATTGTATTCTAATCTAAAAATGCGTTGGTAACAATGCATCGATTACTGTGATTGATGTACCTCATATTTTCCGTATTAATTATTATAATTTTGTTAATGATTTATTATGTGATTATTAATCTAAATATTATAAATAACTCTACCTTGTATATTATAAATAAATTCATTTTTTACATATGTTGTTATTAATATCCGATAAATAGGTTGATATATGTTTATAATTGATCTAATATGATAATAATATTTTTTTATTTCTATATTTATTTTAAATAATTAATTCTTTTTTCGATTCAGATTTTCTAATTAATTTCATTTTCCTCATTCCTAAATATTTATACTAATACTTCATATTTGTACTTATAATGCTATAGTACTTCCTTTTTTTATTTACATAACAATACATTTATAACAGTGGAGGATAATTCTTGCACTTTTGATAAAAAACAATCTGAAATTGACAATCTCATTGCCACCTCTATTGTTCAATTTGTGGGTCATCCTGTTTATGTGGTTGGTTTTGGGAATTTCAATTATATTTCCAACTTTCCTTTACAAATATAAATATTCATACAATTATATTATCAATTTTTATATTTAGGTAATAATATATTAATTATTTATATTCAATTGATGGAATTTATTTTTAATATATATATATATATATATATACATATATATATATATATACATTTATATATATATATATATATATATATATATATATATATGTATACATATATATATATATATATATATATATATGATATATATGATATATATATATATATATATATACATATATATATATATATATATATATATATATATATATATATATATATGAAACTAGTTTTATTAAATACATTATTTCACAGGATTTCTCTTCAAACGATTCTCAAAACTACGAAGACATTTTATCTGAGGAAATTATTAATTCAGTTTGTTTCAATATCATATTTTATATATCATAAATATAAATATAAACATGTAATTACATTATTTTTATATTACATTATTGATTAACGTTATAATACCTTTTGTTATTTATTTTTACCTTTCTAGAAATTAATTCTAATCTAAAATCAATATCAGATTATCGAAGATGTTCAAAAATATAGGGATTTGGACCAATCAGCTACTTCGACAAATCCAGCAATTATGACGCAATTACGCCAACTTTTAATCGACAACCAATCAGAAAACACAATCTCTCCCCTGACCAATCTGCGAATCATTGGAAATCAAAATGAACAACTAAATATGAAATATAAAGTTTAAAATAAAGATATATTTTAAAATTCATTAATTAATTAGTTAATTAATTAAGTAATTAAATAATTAATACCTAATTCGATATTGAATATATAATCTGTATTATTAATATTTTATTCACACATAATGTAATATGTTTCCACACTAAGTATCCGTCCCACAAAATGTTCCATTGTTATAAATTGCAGAATAAACAACCTTTATTGAGTGCGGAAAGTGGAATTTGCTTTGAAACCGATTCGGAGGACTCCAATGAAGTGAAGACCAGCGATGCTATAGAGTTAGACTAGCTAGACCCATCTGCTAACACCACATCTCTACAGCCTTAACCCTAACCTCCCTATACCTACATCTCACCTCACTTCCTTTATTATATTCCATGAACTAAACTCTCCCTTAATCGCACACCTCGACTGTTTCTACCCCATATCACACCCCTTCTGCTCTACCCCATCTCACACCCCTTCTGCCTCTACCCCATCTCACACCATTTCTACCTCTACCCCATCTCACACCCCTTCTGCCTCTACCCCATCTCACATATCTTCTGCCTCTACCCCATCTTACACCCCTTCTGCCTCTACCCATCTCACACCCCTTCTGCCTCTACCCTATCTCACGCCCCTTCTGCCTCTACCCCATCTCACACCCCTTCTGTCTCTACCCCATCTCACACCTCTTCTGCTCTACCCCATCTCACACCCCTTCTGTCTCTACCCCATCTCACACCTCTTCTGCCTCTACTCCTTCTGTCTCTACCCCATCTCACACCTCTTCTGCTCTACCCCATCTCACACCTCTTCTACTAAACCCCATCTCACACCCCTTCTGCCTCTACACCATCTCACACCCCTTCTGCCTCTACCCCATCTCACACCTCTTCTGCCTCTACCCCATCTCACAACTCTTCTGCATCTACCCCATCTCACACCTCTTCTGCCTCTACCCCATCTCACGCCCCTTCTGCCTCTACCTCATCTCACACCTCTTCTGTCTCTACCCCTTCTGCATCTACCCCATCTCACACCTCTTCTGCCTATACCCCATCTCACATCCCTTCTGCCTCTACCCCATCTCACACCCCTTCTGTCTCTACCCCATCTCACGCCCCTTCTGCCTCTACCTCATCTCACACCTCTTCTGTCTCTACCCCATCTCACGCCTCTTCTGCTCTACCCCATCTTACACCCCTTCTGCCTATACCCCATCTCACACCCCTTCTGCCTCTACCCCATCTCACACCCCTTCTACCTCTACCCCATCTCACACCTCTTCTGCCTCTACCCCATCTCACACCCCTTCTGCCTCTACCCCTTCTGTCTCTACCCCATCTCACACCTCTTCTGCCTCTACCCCATCTCACACCCCTTCTGCCTCTACCCCATCTTACACCCCTTCTGCCTCTACCCCATCTCACACCTCTTCTGCCTCTACCCCATCTCACACCCCTTCTGCCTCTACCCCATCTCACACCCCTACTGTCTCTACCCCATCTCACACCCCTTCTGCCTCTACCCCTTCTGTCTCTACCCCATCTCACGCCTACCCTAATCCTAGATATAATCTCTACAGGGCAGACAACCTAAATGAACCCTACATATGTAGTCTGGACCTCAGTAAACACCAGCAAGTTCTTCCAGACTTTTCTACTTATCCTGTTGATGAATTGCAAAGTTATTAAACACCTTCTTAACCCTACTCTCTTAACCCTACTCATTACCTCACCTCAACCCTGCTCAAAACCACCTCAACCCATCTCAAACCCGTCTCAACCCCACTTCAACCCCACCTCAACCCATTTTCTAACCCGTCTCAACCCCACTTTAACCCCACCTCAACTCCACTTCAACCCTTGCTCTAACCCACCTCAACTCCACTTCAAATACAAATCAACCCCCGCCTCAACCCCACCGAAAACCCGTCTCAACCCCTCCTTAACCCATCTCAAACCTATCTCAACCCCACTTCAACCCCACTTTAACCCCACTTCAACCCCACCTCAACTCCACTTCAACCCCTGCTCAAACCCACTTCAACCCCGGCTCAAATACAAATCAACCCCCGCCTCAACCCCACCGAAAACCTGTCTCAACCCCACCTCGCCCCGCACCCTATAGAGGATGACGATCAACTAATTGACTTCGACGCTGATCTGGTCTCTGGACCAATCGTCGACGAGAATTTCAGCGAAGTACTAAACCTGTCGGACGGCGGAAATAATTCTGACGCCGACGCCACGATCTGCGGCGGAATCGCTTTTTCCTACGACGACCTCACCGACATCGAGGAGGAATCCGAAAGATCCGATTGGTCGACGGAAGACGACGAAGGCGACGGCGACGACGCCTCCTCCGACCAATCGGATTGCCCGTCCGCTCATTCCGACAACTCCGATTGGATGCTGCACGACGTCGAACCCTCGGCCAACGCCGACGACGACGTCGACTTCGAAACCGCCGACGACGACGACGTTGGCGATCTCGGCACCTCGAGTCTCGCGTCCGTCGGGCAACTGAACTTGCGCAACGAGGAGGACGACGACGACGTGACCTCCGAGTCCGGGGAAGAAGATCGCCAGAGCACGTGGTCGTTGTCTACTTCGACTTCTCTGTTTCGCTCGATTTCCGCCTACGACAACAACGGAGATAAAAAGGTGTCCTCGCCGTGGGTACGGGGGCTATTGTAGGGTTTGTTGCGCGGGGTGGAGATTAAATGATCACGAGAATGACCTTAAACGCATAGCGGCTGTTTCAATTTTAACTTGTTGTTTAATTTATTATTTCACGGAAATGCTTAAGATATGAATACAATATAGGGATATAATATATAATATGAATATAAGATATATAGGGTATAGAGTTGAAGCATATAGATTAGGTTTCTAACAATGTAACTCTATTAAAGGTTGGCAGAATGGAGTCCCTGGACCCATTGTACATGCATATGCCTGACAATTTAGCTAGTCCACGTATAGGAGGAAAGTTAGTAAATGTAATCATTATAACTTCACCTTACCTCACCTCACTTTACCTCACCTCACTTTACCTCACTCTCACCTCACCTCACCTCACTCTCACCTCACCTCACCTCACTCTCACCTCACTCTCACCACACCTCAATCTCACCTCATCTCACCTTACCTCACCTTACCTCACCTCACCTCATCTCACCTCACCTCACTCTCACCTCACCTCACCTCACTCTCACCTTACCTTGCATCACCTCACCTCACCTCACTTTACCTCACCTCACCTCACCTCACTCTCACCACACCTCAATCTCACCTTACCTCACCTTACCTCACCTCACCTCATCTCACCTCACCTCACTCTCACCTCACCTCACCTCACTCTCACCTTACCTTGCATCACCTCACCTCACCTCACTCTTACTTTACCTCACCTCACTCTTACTTTAACTCACTTCATCTCACCTCACTCTCACCTCATCTCACCTTACCTCACCTCACTCTCACCTTACCTTGCATCACCTCACCTCACCTCACTCTTACTTTACCTCACCTCACTCTTACTTTAACTCACTTCATCTCACCTCAATCTCACCTCATCTCACCTTACCTCACCTTACCTCACCTCACCTCATCTCACCTCACCTCACTCTCACCTCACCTCACCTCACTCTCACCTTACCTTGCATCACCTCACCTCACCTCACTTTACCTCACCTCACCTCACCTCACTCTCACCACACCTCAATCTCACCTTACCTCACCTTACCTCACCTCACCTCATCTCACCTCACCTCACTCTCACCTCACCTCACCTCACTCTCACCTTACCTTGCATCACCTCACCTCACCTCACTCTTACTTTACCTCACCTCACTCTTACTTTAACTCACTTCATCTCACCTCACTCTCACCTCATCTCACCTTACCTCACCTCACTCTCACCTTACCTTGCATCACCTCACCTCACCTCACTCTTACTTTACCTCACCTCACTCTTACTTTAACTCACTTCATCTCACCTCACTCTCACCTCATCTCACCTCACCTCACCTCACTCTCACCTTACCTTGCATTACCTCACCTCACCTCACTCTTACTTTACCTCACCTCACTCTTACTTTAACTCACTTCATCTCACCTCACTCTCACCTCATCTCACCTTACCTCGCCCCACCTCTCCTCACCTCACTCTCACCTTACCTCACCTCATCTCACCTCACCTCACTATCACAGGGACATAACTGACTTCCTAATAGCTTCAGACTCCGAAGACGATGATGATATTGAACTCGAACCAATAAGCTCTCTGGGAATGGAATCTGACCCTAAGTTTTCTTGTCGACCAGATGCCATCTACAGGGCGGAAGTAGGGGAGCACCTGTCAATCAACTGCAGTGTAGATTCTGACCTACCCACTGGTTTGTTGAAAGTAATTATTAATAAAGTTACTATTGTTTTTTAATTTAATATTTGATTTACATTTTCATGTATTTTATATGATATTTAAATATATATATACAGAATATATAACATTATATATTATAAATCATCTCCTAAACAAGCATATAATACTATAAACCATATAACCCCCGAACCCTATTCTATTACCCAATATCCTTGCTATGGACTACTTCAGATACCACTATATCCATAATGACATCGTAATTCCTGACCTTTGAACATTCTTTCCTATAAATATATACAAATTTGACTAATTCGATGTGACCTATGACCCCAACCCTCTCCAGACATCTTCTGGTACCGCTCGACCCAGTACGGCATTCAGGATATAGATAGCGATTTCGTGACACCTAGCCAAGAAGCGATAGTGTCTGGGTCCACTAATCACTTCGCCCTCCAATTCCTATCTCCGACTAAAGATGAGCGCGGCCAGTATCTCTGCCTGGCCATCAATGCAAATGGTCGCTGTTGTCAGAGCTTCAAAATCAAGGTCAAAGGTCAGCGTTGTAATATTACCATTGAAACACGCAGTCATGTAGTTACATTGTGTTTAGTATAATATTGGAATTAATAATGTAATAATAGTATAACTCCACGTTAATACCTTTTTAATACACCCTTGTCTCCTCAATAACCCGTAAATAATAATTAATAATTAATAATCTCTAGTTATATTACTTACGACCTCTATTTCATATAATAACTATATCAACTAATTCTTTGTATTATTGACCAATACGTTAAATATGTGTCTGTTAAATTATCCTCGACTGATTTGAATCCCTGACGTAATACCCTAGGAATGTTCCAATACCCTGGATCTCATAAAGTAACCACGACCCCCACACCGCCCGTAGACTTCAGGGGCGAGAGTCGAGCACCCGAGTTCATACGACCTCTCCGCGACCTCGAAATCTACGCCGGCGCCACCGCTCGTTTCGCCGTCAAACTGAAGGGTTACCCGAGACCCGCCGTTCTGTGGTTCCGCGACGGGCGTCGTCTGCCCGCCTCCGCTCGGGGGGCGGGGCCAGACGACGACTGGGCGGGGCCAGGCGACGACGACGGGGCGGGGCCTCGACACGGCGTCGTCTCCGTCGGCGCGTCCGGTAATCGCGACTACGCGATGTCGATTACTAACGCCACCCACCACGACGACGCCGAGTACATGTGCGTAGCTAGGAATGTGGCCGGAGTGACCGATACCTGCTGCCAGTTGATTGTTAACGGTTGGCGCCGAGGTGGGGGCTCGCGGGGCCCACGACTAGAATATGGGGGCGGGGGGTAGGGCTTGTGGGTCCTCGACGAGAATATGGGGGCGGGGGGGCTCGCGGGGCCCCGACTAGAATATGGGGGCGGGGCGGGGGGGGGGGCTCGCGGGGCCCCGACTAGAATATGGGGGCGGGGCGGGGGGGGGGCTCGCGGGGCCCCGACTAGAATATGGGGGCGGGGCGGGGGGGGCTCGCGGGGCCCCGACGAGAATATGGGGGCGGGGCGGGGGGGGGGCTCGCGGGGCCCCGACTAGAATATGGGGGTAGGGCGGGGGGGGCTCGCGGGGCCCCCACGAGAATATGGGGGCGGGAGGGCTCGCGGTGCCCCGACGAGAATATGGGGGCGGGGGGGGCCACGAGGACTAGGCGTACGTGGCAGTAGGCTGAGTGTAGGCTAAGCGTAGTGATTGTGGAAGGATAAGAGTACACGGGAGTGGTTTCGGAGTATATTGGAGTAGGGTAAAAGCTAAATCTGCAATTGTTTGCTCGTAGGATGCCCTAGATTTTAACTATAATTACATCTACTCAATAATTCTAACCACTATCTCTTTAATCATCTCTTGCTAACCTCACACTCCTCTCTTCCTCTCTCTCTCTCTTCCTCCCTCCCTCTATTCTTTCCTCCGAACTAATATTAACCTCACACTCTCTCTCTTCCTCCCTCCCACTATTCTTTCCTCCTAACTAATACTAACCTCACACTCTCTCTCTTCTTCCCTCCCTCTATTCTTTTCTCCCAACTCACACTAACCTCACACTCTCTCTCTCTTCTTCCCTCCCTCTATTCTTTCCTCCCAACTTATACTAACCTCACACACTCTCTCTTCCTCCCTCCAAACTCACACTAAAATCATATTCTCTTTCTCCCTTCTTTCCTCCCAACTCACACTAACCTCACACTCTCTCTCTCTTCCTCCCTCCCTCTATTCTTTCCTCCCAACTTATACTAACCTCACACACTCTCTCTCTTCCTCCCTCCCTCTATTCTTTCCTCCCAACTTATACTAACCTCACACACTCTCTCTTCCTCCCTCCAAACTCACACTAAAATCATATTCTCTTTCTCCCTTCTTTCCTCCCAACTAATACTAACCTCACACTCTCTATCTGCTCATCCCTCCCTCCCTTCTTCCCTCCCAACTTATACCAAACCCTCTAACAATCCGCAGAAGCGTTGGCTCCAATTCGTGCCAGCTCCCCGTTAGTTACACCTTCCCGCCGCCTCTACGACGACTCCGCCTACCATGGGGGCGTGGCGTTCGCGGACACGCCCACTCGCCATTGCTCGGCGGTTCTGCGCAGCACCAGCAATCTGTACCCCGACAACGAGGAGCTCTTGGCTGTCGTCGAGAGATCCTTCGAGGTGAACTCGCCGACGCCGAATAGACTTCTGAACTCCACGCACGGCCCGTCGCGTAGCCCCACGCATGGACACTCACGTGGACCCACGCGTAGCCCCACGCGTAGCTCCGCAGGCGCCCTCGTAATTGGACTAAATGACGATGACCATTCGGATTCCATTCCCGACCAAAACTCCAATTCCGGCAACAATACGAGTGCATCGATTCAACTGGAACTCAACCCTAGATCCTGCCCAGAGAGCCCCGCCCAGTACCCGTCGCACCTCGACCCCCCACCTCGACTCGCGTCTAATTACGACGAAGCCTCCGATCGCCTTCCCGTGGGCAGCGCGGACACATCCAAGCGGTCAACGGAGAACTTGACCACTACTTCTCTAGACTCTAGCTCCGAGGTTAGTTAACATTCTGAAACAGTGTAAAACAGTTGTAACACTTTGTGACTTATGTTGCTAACCTGTCGTAGAATAGGTTCTTGTGTTGTGCCAAGTTACTGCAATATTCCAAGGTTATTTAATCGTATCATTTATTGTTGTATTTATCTTTTGAGTTGTCCATAATTCTTCTCTATATATTAAATAACTGTAGGCTTCGATTATGTTAATAAGTATGCTAATAATTATGTTAATAATTATGTTAATAATTATGTTAATAATTATGTTAATAATTATGTTAATATTTATGTTAATAATTATGTTAATAATTATGTTAATAATTATGTTAATAATTATGTTAATAATTATGTTAATAATTATGTTAATATTTATGTTAATAATTATGTTAATAATTATGTTAATAATTATGCTAATAATTATGTTAATAATTATGTTAATAATTATGTTAATAATTATGTTAATAATTATGTTAATATTTATGTTAATAATTATGTTAATAATTATGTTAATAATTATGCTAATAATTATGTTAATAATTATGTTAATAATTATGTTAATAATTATGTTAATAATTATGCTAATAATTATTTTAATAATTATGCTGATAATTATGTTAATAATTATGTTAATAATTATGTTAATAATTATGCTAATAATTATTTTAATAATTATGCTGATAATTATGTTAATTATTATGTTAATAATTATGTTAATAATTATGTTAATAATTATGTTAATAATTATGTTAATAATTATGTTAATGATTATGTTAATAATTATGTTAATAATTATGCTAATAATTATGTTAATAATTATGTTAATAATTATGTTAATAATTATGTTAATAATTATGTTAATAATTATGTTAATAATTATGTTAATAATTATGCTAATAATTATGTTAATAATTATGTTAATAATTATGTTAATAATTATGTTAATAATTATGTTAATAATTATACTTAATTAATATTTGCAAATAACTTCCTTCCTAGTAAATATTAAATAAGAAATTGTATGATGATAATTTAAAATAATATTTAAGAAATCAAATGTAAAATTAAATTAAATTCGTCTGTTACTATCTTTAAACCTTAATATCTGGTTATCAGTATTCACTTTTTAGACAATATAAATCATCAATTTCCCTGCTGTCTACTTCCTGCGAATAATCCAAAGATAATAATTACTGATTCATTACTAGGTATCCATTACTGAATATAATTTGGAAGAATCTTCAGCAAAATATAATTCCGTTAGATGAATTCCTAACCTACGTTGATATTCCGATCTATTCATATTTACAATGATTCACATGATTCATAGCTTCAATCTACTTCAATACAGGAATCTGAGAGAACGTTGATGGCGGATTCTATTTACACCGACAACAACGACGATACAATTGACTGCGGTTTACACCGAGTGAATTCAAAAAGGTTCAGAGTTCATCCCAATAAATAATATTAATCTCATTATTGTTATTGCATAAATATTACATCGGCAATATTACACCGATGGGGAATTATGTTATAAATAAATAAATCTACTGTATAATATTCAGGTAATCAAATATTCCACTAAACCTAGCTTTAGATCATTAATTGATATTTATTGATATTTATTATTAAATAAGAAATATTCTGATAAATAATTACAATTGCGCTTATATTTCTAAATAGATACAATCGTGATTTTATCGTGAATAAGAATCTATTGCAAAAGACGTCCTACCAGATGCAGAAAGCTTCTAATATTGAGGTACCCTCACATAGTACCCTTACATAGTACCCTTACATAGGACCCTTATATAGTACCCTCATATGGTACCCTCACATAGTACCCTCACATAGGACCCTTACATAATACCCTCACATAGGACCCTTACATAGGACCCTTACATAGTACCCTCACATAGGACCCTTACATAGTACCCTCACGTAGGACCCTTACATAGGACCCTCACATAGGACCCTTACATAGGACCCTTATATAGTACCCTCATATGGTACCCTCACATAGTACCCTCACATAGGACCCTCACATAGGACCCTTACATAGGACCCTCACATAGGACCCTCACATAGGACCCTCACATGGTGCCCTTACATGCCCCCGAACACACCTTTTTAGAATTAATATAAAGTATACAATTACTTTAAAATTATACAGAAAAAAACTTTACATATTAGACCGAAAATAACATTAACTTTAATATACTATTAATTATATTATGGAAGTTAATTATATATTATATATTAGTTATATTATAAATGTTAATCATATACTATATTTTAATTATATTCTAAAAGTTAATTATATATTATATATTAGTTATATTATATATTAGTTATATTATATATTAGTTATATTATATATTACTTATATTATATATTAGTTATATTATATATTAGTTATATTATATATTAGTTATATTATATATTAGTTATATTATATATTAGTTATATTATATATTACTTATATTATATATTAGTTATATTATATATTACTTATATTATATATTAGTTATATTATATATTAGTTATATTATATATTAGTTATATTATATATTAGTTATATTATATATTAGTTATATTATATATTAGTTATATTATATATTACTTATATTATATATTAGTTATATTATATATTAGTTATATTACATATTAGTTATATTATATATTACTTATATTATATATTAGTTATATTATATATTAGTTATATTATATATTACTTATATTATATATTAGTTATATTATATATTAGTTATATTATATATTACTTATATTATATGTTAGTTATATTATATATTACTTATATTATATATTAGTTATATTATATATTAGTTATATTATATATTACTTATATTATATATTACTTATATTATATATTAGTTATATTATATATTACTTATATTATATATTAGTTATATTATATATTACTTATATTATATATTAGTTATATTATAAACTCTATATTAATGGTGTGCAATACAATACAAGATATTAATAGAAGTATTTTTTATTTTTGTGACTATTATATAATATCTAGCAAATAAACAAGATTCCATTTAAGTTCTACTATAGTTTGTGTTTCAGACAAAAACATGCAACCGAGGAAATGAGGTTGGCAAGATAAAGGATCCTTACGACGTATCCATGCCGTCCGTAAATAACCTCAGGTCGAAGTTCAAGCAAGATGAGTCCTCCACGACTTCATCGTCCTCCGAAGACAAAGAACAATACCGAGTGTACAGTCTGACCGGTAGAGATCTTCCCACGACGATTAGAAAGCAACTCCTATCAGATAGCCCCGAACAAAGCACTAGAAACCTACCAAAGACCCGTAAATCCATCACAGATGTCTTCGATAAACAAGGTGCCTAGACGGGGTTTGCAAATAAATAACCGCCATTTCATAACATTTTATTTTAATATCTAATCATTATTTACTAGTAATGCATAAGAAAAAACATTATTAATATGGTATTAGATCATAGATTTCAAATGTTTTACTCTTATATTAAAAAGAGGGTTATATTAAAAAAACATTTGATTATAACGAATTGAATTGTTTTTACTAACTAATTTTAAATAATTATTTATCACAGACTAATAATAATACTTACATATTTCACAGATTTTAGGACAAACAATGTCTCAGTTAATATAATTTGTTACATATTTCTAACTATATCCCATTTCATTTTATGCAGACGAATAAAACCAAAATACGCAATATCAAACATAGTGGTCAAGACAAACATAGTGGTCAAGACAAATACAGTGGTCAAGACAAACATAGTGGTCAAGACAAACATAGTGGTCAAGATAAATACCATACGCATTTCAAACTTACAGAACTCGAGTATTCTGTTTTTATTATGTTCTCAGTTTACTATTTTATTTGTTATATTTTATATCAACAACATTGAATATATTGTTATATTTTTAATAAAATTAAAAAATCATCCTTTTATTTTTTGTTTTCTATTAGAATCTATATAATAAATATATATTAAATAAACTTGCCATGTTGATTATGTAACATATTTACAATATATTTTATTAAACTACACTTTATTTATTATTTATTTTGTGTTTGCATTATTGTATTTTATTTTATTTTATACATCTTGAAATTGGAAATAAAGTAAAAGGAATAAATAATATCACGAATATTGATAATATAAAAAATAGATTCTATAGTAAGAGATAACAAACTACCAGAGAATACAATATCATTTCTCAAAAATATATTATAAAGATGGAAACAGAATTACAGATAATGTGGTTCAAACCTTCCACGTCATACATAATTAACCAAACAAACTTATTTAGGCATTTAATATCAACGAACCCGATTCATATAGAGTTTATAAAAGAATTGGTTATCTCGAGAAAATCGAGCATACTAAAATAAAAATCGGTGATAAAGTGTGTGGATTTTTTTCTAGCTTATTCAAGCCAGTGGCAACCTTTAAATTGAACCAATAGTTTGGACTTTCGTGAGTTTTGCAAATATTTCTATAATACACTCTAGACCATTATTAGTCTCGATACAACGTGTTCTACATGTTTAGAATTTGGTTTGCGCATGTATAGAAATGTTTGGCGACTTGTGAATTCATAAAGTCCTTCGCTAGTAAGTTATTATTTCATTTCAGATCGCACAACTCATCCTAAACTGACCCCATATGAAAACAGTGAACATCTTCAAAGATATGTTTTACATCGATATTCAAGTTACGCACAGTACTGTTGTGATTTCGAGCAGAGAATATGCAAATTTCTAACGGGGAATTGTCCTAATACGACTTCCTAAACATCCGGAGTGGAGTATCAAGGTGTAGCAGCAACCTTGAAACAATTAATCCATAGTATTTGTAACGCGTAGTAAATATTGGTAAGGCATATCACTAGTATTATCAATCCCAACTTTAGTGTTACTAAATATTTCGGACTAAACAAATATCTGCTAATTCTGGTAACAGTTTGATTGGATTATATATAGTAATATCGAAAAACATTATCCGGGGACATCGTAGTAAAAGTATATCTCCTTCTTGGATGACCATGGTGAAGAGGAGAAGAATAAATAGCAGTAGAACAAAAATATTGAATAAAAGAAGGCTGTTACGGAGAAGGAGGAGGTGGTGGAACAGTAGGTAGACGATAATGTTTATGAGTAGAATGAAGAAAATGATAATGTTTAAGCAGAATAAATAGAAAGGGATAATAATGAATAAGGAATATATGAATAAGAATAACAAGAGGGACTAGAAAATGGAAAAGAAGTAGAATGATACGAAGGTGAAGTAATAGTTGGTAAATGAGAACGTAGATTAATAAAATGGAGAAATGGGAAGGAGAAGGAGAAGAAAAATAATATAAACGAGACTGATAATATGGTGAATGAGTTATAAATGAAGACATAGTAAGATAAATAATACGAAAGTGTAAAGGAGTGTTAAGAAAGGTGTGCTCAAAATATAGAAGAACTAAGAGGGAAATAACTATTTGTATCTTGGATGAAAAGTTCATATGTGGGTAAGAAAAAAAGCATTAATAGTTAGAAAATGTATTAAAGAATGATTTAAATGTAGAAATAATAAAATGAATAATTTAAAATAATAAATATAAAATTGTATACTGAGAATTTATTTATAATTTATATATATATATATATATAAATTTAGAGTTATAATATTATTTATTATGTACATATATTTTATATTTGCATTGCATATTTGTAGTTTACAATGAACAATGCAAATATGCAAATTAATATGAATTACAAATGAGTTGTTTATAAATGTTTATTATATTAAATTTATAAAACTTATATTTTTCTTGAACATTGTTTTATTAATAATACTGATTACAATCCTATATTATGTTATATTAATTTTATTTATATTATTATTAACAGTGTAACTAGATATACACTCCTTAATATGCTAGATTATAAATGCATTCGATAGTTACACTGTTAATAATAATATAAATAAAATTAATATAACATCGACTATTTTAGATTAACAGATAGAAATCTCTTAATTTCATTTCCCAATGATTTATTTATTTTTTTATTCAAAATAACTCAAGATAATCGTGCAAGATAGAACATGATTTAATTTAGTATAAATAAACTATAGTTTATATTTTTAATTGTTTATATCCAATTGGGGATGTTATACCTTTATTTATATTCTAACCAAATAATTGTGAATATTTCAACACGATATTGAAGAATTATTATATATTTTACTATAATCTAGAAACTGAAAATGTACTATACATTTGTTTTAAAGTTACCTATTAGTTAAGTTAACAAACTACATTTTATATTAGCTCTACATTAAAGGCGTTAAGAGATAAGATAATATTACAGTAAGTATTTTAACTAGTATAATCCTACTTTAAATTGAAATTCTAAATCACTATCGCTTAAATAATTTAATCTCAATATAGATTAATGCATGGTGGCGAAACATATATTTTATAATTTGAGTGTAAATCGTACAGACGATAACTTGGAAAATAGTATAAGGAGAAAAGAAATTAACGATTACATTACAAATATATTAAGCTATTATGAAAATCTCTAGTACCCTTAATCCTTTACATCCCAACGGTCGGTACCCTTAAACGCCTCTCTAGTACACGATGCATTGCTATGTGAATATAAATATTTTTCAATTTAATGAAAAGAAGAAATTTGGCACAATAAGATCTAATACTTTAACAAAAATCAACAAACTGATAACAGAATTCATTAGTAAGTTTACATCAAATTATATATTACATTATGAAGTCGAAATCTATATTTAGTTAATTGATATTAGGACTATTTTGTATATCTGATTTTCCATTAGTGATAACGAGTCATCCTTATATCTAATAAATATATCTTAATTTTATATAAATAATTTAGTATTACTAAAATATAATTCGTAATAATTTAATATTGAACACCGATAATGGGGAATAAATTATTAATGCAAATTGCATAGAAAAACTTACGTTTGAAGGAATAATTTTTACAAATTCAGATCTGCATAATTGAATCCATATATATTTATAATAATGATTTTTAATATGGTTTATTTAATTTTGAAGACTATATATTATATTGAAGACGTTTTTTATGTATAGTTACTACGGAAAATACTATTACAACGATATGCACATCGCACATTGAACATGTTTACTACATATCGTATATAACATATTATAGAATACATGTATACATTTATATATTTGAATAAATTCGCGATATTCTAAATATTCACATAAAGAAAAATATTTGTAAATGAGTTAATTGAATTATCCTATCTAATATTAATATTTCTAATGTATTCATATATAATTAATAATATAATTCAAAGTATTATGTTCATAAATTATATTACTACTACTATAGCCAGTGTCCATTAATTATGGCTATTAGCCACTATTAGTAAATCTATGTTTTAACTTACATAATAATGCTTCCTAAATATTACAGAAGCTTATGAATGCTTCTCATTGGACAGCCCATCCAAGTATAATATTGATTAATAATTTTTATATTTTATATATATTGTTTCGTTTAACTAGTAGATAATCTGCAACATGACTTTCGATACTCCCGTAAAAAAAGTACCTATTCATTTACAGGTTAATGAATACACTATAAAAAATAATATGTCTTTTAGTAAGTGCTTATATTTAAAACGATTAATTATAAGTATATATTATTTTATTGATCATTGTTATTTATTTGAAATAATTGATCTTATCATTTGATCAATCATCGATTTAAAATATATTAATTCCTAAAACTGTAAAACAATCATATGATATGTTAAATAATCTTTACACATATAAATAAAATATTATCTTTTTTAAAAATGTAAGATGTATGTTAGATATATATTATTTTATTGATAATTATTATATTAATCAAAGTGCATTAAAAAAATTTAGAATTAAAATATAGAATAACAACGTGGCATGAATATATGACACATTCTTTATGTATATAGCTGTTTATATAGTCATATAATTTTTCTATGTATGTATTATATGTTATATGCTATAGTAGTATACATATATATATATATATATATATATATATATATATATATATATATATATATATATATGATACAGTTACGAATAGAAATTAGATATTAAAATAGTAATCTGGTGCCTGTATAATGATTTTTATACATTTAATTTATACACACCATTATGTATTACATTACATGCTATTTTAATTAAAGTATAAGTTATATAATCTTAGTTATATCTCAACCAATAGAAATTTTCATTTTTTTGAATATGTATTATTATTTTAAATATTTTATATTTTAATTACTTCACTTTGCATGATGACTATTCGCAGAAGTATTACATATTAGATTAAAATGAATATTATGTAATGCAAATTTAACTTCTTATATTTATATTTAAAAAATATAAAAATTTAAATATATCAAATAATGAAGATTACTATTTTCTACAATATTAACCTGTATTTATATAATATTATATTATAACCTACTCTATCAGAGTATTATATCATAATACATACTACGATACCTATTAAACCACCTTTATACTGTATTTCATTCAACATATTTTCTATTCATTTCTCCCGATTCTATTTTCTATTATCTATAATTTGATAAACTTATTATTTCATTAAAATTATCTTAACTTCCAAACGGCTTATCTCCTCATTTCGTTTGTTGTTCATTGTGCGCTGTTATCTGTGCATATATTCGTGGTTAATCGAGCTAATTGAGTATGTACCGTGGTACACATAAACCCTTCTGGTAATCCAGCCACTCGAATCTCGACTACTTAAGCTCTGGTAAATTGAGAACCACTTTCATTCCGCGATTGCTCGCCCCTTCCCTGCCTCCTTTCCTTATACCCTCTCGACCCGCGTCTGTTTTTTAAGTCTACCAGTTCAACTCATTAACGGATATGATAATGGTATGTAAACATTAGTTTTGAAAACTCATACTATCTTTTGACCATAAATGTAATCTTATATTGATATCACGTAAATAGTGGAGTACATTTAATAACAAGTTGTATATAAATATATAATTATATAGTATATTATATTACAAATTTATAACTATTTATAGTAATATGTTGATACAAATATAATTATTTCTAATATAAAAAATATAACATATATAAATTAATTAATATGATTTTATATACAATATTTGTTCTTTAGGTGATATTTGATAAAAGACAGATTTATATTCTAGTAAGATTAAATCAAACTAGCTTTCCCTTCTCCTTCACTCCTTCCCTCCCTTCCCTCATTCTCTTACTCCTTCCCTCCCTATATCCTTCCCCTCTATTTATATAATTATTTCGTGTATACTACTAGAGAATTATCCTATGTAGAGATTCATGAAACACAGGTCAGAAATAACTTTCTCATGATATCATTATGATTATGTTGCTAGGTGCCTAGATTGTCCAGGAATCACCTGGTGAATATCTATATCTTTATTGCATATGCTTATATTAATATATAACAGAATTGCACAATATATAGAACATCTGTGGAGTGATTGATTAATTAATTGGACCATTAGAGAGTCTCCGGGTACACATTGTTTATATAATCCTTTTGTTTGGGATAACACCCTAAACATATTAAGAATGTATTCACACCTCATCGCATACCTTGAATAGTAAGAATTTCTCTCCTAGACATCTTTTCTCACCTTCTCTCACCTCATATCGCCTCACCTCACCTCCCATCACCTCACCTCACCCTATCTCTCCTCACATCATCTAACATCATCTCTCATCATCTCACATAATCTCATCTCCCCTCACCTCATCACCTCACCTCACTTCACCTCATCTCTCCTAATATCATCTCCCAGCATCTTACATCATCTCACCTCCCCTCACATCCCCTCACCCCACCTCATATCGCCTCACCTCACCTTACCTGATCTCTCCTCATCTCTCCTCACATCATCTCACTTCCCCTCAACTCCCCTCACCTCATCTACCCTCACCTCCCCTCACATCTATTTCATCCACTTTCTCTCACCTCACCTCTCACCTAACCTTCCCTCACCTACATTCTCTCACCTTATCTTCCTTCCACTCCCCTCACCATCTCCCACCTCACCTAATCTCACCTCACTCCAACCCATCACCTCACCTCACTCCAACCCATCACCTCACCTCACTCCAACCCATCACCTCACCTCACTCCAACCCATCACCTCACCTCACTCCAACCCATCACCTCACCTTATCTCATATTTGCTTTAATTTATGAATACTGTTAACCAACAATAAATCTGATAAAACATCGGGTTTGTCATAGTGAGTAAAATACTGTTTAAATGGCTTTATATCACTTATGAATGTATTAATAACTGTATTATTAACTGTATTATTAACTGTATTATTAACTGTATTATTAACTGTATTATTAACTGTATTATTAACTGTATTATTAACTGTATTATTAACTGTATTATTAACTGTATTATTAACTGTATTATTAACTGTATTATTAACTGTATTATTAACTGTATTATTAACTGTATTATTAACTGTATTATTAACTGTATTATTAACTGTATTATTAACTGTATTATTAACTGTATTATTAACTGTATTATTAACTGTATTATTAACTGTATTATTAACTGTATTATTAACTGTATTATTAACTGTATTATTAACTGTATTATTAACTGTATTATTAACTGTATTATTAACTGTATTATTAACTGTATTATTAACTGTATTATTAACTGTATTATTAACTGTATTATTAACTGTATTATTAACTGTATTATTAACTGTATTATTAACTGTATTATTAACTGTATTATTAACTGTATTATTAACTGTATTATTAACTGTATTATTAACTGTATTATTAACTGTATTATTAACTGTATTATTAACTGTATTATTAACTGTATTATTAACTGTATTATTAACTGTATTATTAACTGTATTATTAACTGTATTATTAACTGTATTATTAACTGTATTATTAACTGTATTATTAACTGTATTATTAACTGTATTATTAACTGTATTATTAACTGTATTATTAACTGTATTATTAACTGTATTATTAACTGTATTATTCGCTGTAATACCACATTACCTATATCCCGTTCTTCCGATGATACTGTTAGAATTGCATAATATTCTCTGCCAAATTGTCTAGAGGCTATATTATGATCAGATTATACCAGACAGAATCTTGTTAGACGACGACTATATTCCGTTGCATAATGTTGCAGAAGGTTATATAACGTCTACTGTCTGAATGGATCGATATAGATGCGCAGACAACAGTAATATGTATAGAATGTACATTTCCCGTGTGGAATATTCTCCATTTCTCTCTATGTCTTCCATCTCACCCAGTTATGAATCTATAAACTCACTAACTAATGATTCAGATTAACAAATTAATATTCCACGTTACTTCATTACGTAATATGACACAAGATGCTTCTAATAATCTCCATTGTTGTTTATTGGATTCAAAATCTTGATTCTATTATATAAGTCGAAAGTTATAAAAAATGGTTACCGTGGTTACTCGTATAGTCTTCGTATCAATCACATGACCTATAATTATGTAATTATTTACTTTGCATAGATCCGCATATTCTGCGATTAATAACGTTATAATTAATATAGTTTTTATACATTTGCGTCTCCGAACACCAGAAATAGTATTTATTAAATACCAATACATGTATTTTTTTTTGGCCCTAACCAAACCGTAACCATGGTTATTCGGTATATTTTAAACGGTACGACGAGTTACAAATGCAATCTCATACTATATCGGCAAATAATAATTAATAAACTATTTTGTTTAAGACTACTATTTAATTTCTGCAGAGTACTTTGGTTTCGGTTATGTTTCAATTTAACCGAAATAACTGAATTATTAGTAAAAATGAGTACAAAAACTATGTTAATTTATCACGGCCTAAATAATGAACGGCTAAACGTTGATAAATCAGTGTTTGCGTATTTATGTAAACATATTTGTTTTGTAATTAAGATCTCTAAAATATAATAAGAATATTGCCAATAATTATTATTTTCCCATCGACAATCTCATTTATGTTATCGTAGATATGTTATCAGGCGCTCTCCGCCTAGATTATCGATATTTATCATAACGGGGACACACGGCGTAATGTCTGCCCGCTAGCTCAAATTACCTGTAGAATACTGCCACCATGTGATGGACAGACACCTATTTATAATGCATGCCCACAAGAAAAACTGCGCTGTGAATAGAGAAAAAAACGTAGTCTTTCAGCGTTGTCATGTTTGTCTGTGTGTGTGCGAGTGTGTGTGTGTGCGTGTGTGTATATATGTGTGCGTATGATAACATGTGTTACGTGAACATGGCCATGCTAATTTAGATCTGATACACGCAGCGGCTCTAATAAAACACCCTGCTAACCGATGACTCATCGTATTGCCCAGCTATGACTCACCGGCTCGTTGTCTGAGAATGCCTGCGCTCGGTAATTATTAATAATACTCGCCGATCCCCGCCGTATATTGCCTAACGTGTGCGCTTTTCTTCAACGGTAGGACGCCAAAGCTTTTGAATTATTACCCATCTGTAGATCCTATTCGCGACGTACTCGTGGGTCTACTTTAGTCGCGTGTGGTCCAAAACCTGGGAGTTCACGGGGTCACGAGGGCTTGTGATAATACGGCATACCATGCGTTACTCCGCGCGCACCCATCGGAACCCCATACACTATAGAACCCCCTCCCCCGTGGTGTGAATACGAGCCGGAATTGTCGTGTGGTATTGGCAGTTTGTTTACGTTGTTCTTATGGTGCCGAGGTGATGCAGATGGTAATGGGGTTTAGTGAATGTGATGGGTATATGTGTAGTGGGTTTGTGTCCTATACCTACCACTAGTTCCTATGCCCCACTACTATTTCCTATACCCCACTACAAGCTAATAAATCCCACCACTAGTTCCTATAACCCACTACAAGCTAATAAACCCCACTATTATTTCCTATACCCCACTACAAGCTAATAAACCCCACCACTAGTTCCTATAACCCACTACAAGCTAATAAACCCCACTACTATTTCCTATACCCCACTACAAGCTAATAAACCCCACCACTAGTTCCTATACCACACTACAATCTAATAAACCCCACTACTATTTCCTATACCCCACTACAAGCTAATAAACCCCACCACTAGTTCCTATACCACACTACAATCTAATAAACCCCACTACTATTTCCTATACCCCACTACAAGCTAATAAACCCCACCACTAGTTCCTATACCATGTTATTTGCATACTTCTATTCTTACATAAGTTATTATGTAAAATTCCTTAATGTCCAGTGGACACTGTCCAGTTTTTTAGAATCTTATCTATATACAATGACATATTATCTAGTATATATTATATATACGTGATGCAGGCCGTTATAGTATCGTGATGCAGGCCGTTATAAATATTCTAATGCATTATACAAAATGATTGATTATGCAACACATTGTTTATGGATATCTACTCGAATATCTACTATTAATAGTGTGCCCGATTAATTCACGACTCGATATCCGATATTAAATCACAGATGTTCGTCTTTATGTTCACCTATGTCCACAGGTATGTCCACATGTGCGCATAGGTTTGAGTCTATAAATAGTAAGATGATAATATACCCGCCACAGTACAACTGTTAACGGAATATGTAATCTTACCCCCTACCTAGTCCCATTATATACCTCGTTTACACCTTTTGTAGCTTATTTTACACCTTAATTATCCAACCTTTACCCCCTTACCAGGGCCTCCTTTTAACCATCTCTAGAATCTATCTAAGCTATGTGACAACCGATCTAAAACATACTTACTATATCCAAAAACAAACATACTTTCTATATCTCACGATATCTTCTACTCCTATCCTACCATAACCTATACGATATCCTAATCCATAACTCATTTAACATATCCCACGCCATAAACCTCCAATATCCATAACACCTAACCCCAACATACTCTAAACCTTAATAACTAGCTCATAAAACGTCCCCAATAACCCTTAACCTTAACCAAACCCATACTTTCTCTAAATACCTCTATAACCTATACTCTGCTCCCAAATACGCATCTAACACTCATAAACACGCCAATAACCCACCAATTTCAACAGAGCGCCCAGGGTCGCATTCTTATTAAAAATGGACGCATTGTTAACGATGACCTCAGTTTCAATGCCGATGTGTACATCGAAGATGACAAGATCAAGTTAGTCGTAATCCTTGTTGTTTATTATTATTTACGTTGTTATGGGCGATAATATCAAAGACTACTATTTTTTAAAACTATTATTAAAAAAAAGAGTTTTTATTGTAAATTAGCTTTAAACAACATTACCATTTAACATTTAACTATGACATAGTTGAGTATATTTATATCTAGATATATTTCATTGAACATAATTTTTATAAATTATTAATAATTAGTAACGTGATATATTTATATATATTTATAAGTGCATAATATCTGTGTTTGTTTTTATAACATATAATACATATTTCACGATATCGTAATTATGAATCTCCTATTATGGTTCTAACGTAGCGACCTCGGCGAGAATGTGTTAAAACGTATTTCTATTGTTCATCCAAAGTACCGGGCCGTTAAATCCATTCTTGCCATTACACGTATATATCATGCTAATTACACGGACGTTATATAGACCTTGTTATATGCACATACTGGCATAAATGTGTGTATTATATGTTTGTTTCTTAATGTTATAGCCGTTATACCATAAAACTAAACTACTATCTCTTATCTATTCACTAGTTATTATAATGGGTACACACTAATATACACCTATATACCTATATATATATATATATATATATATATATATATATATATATAGATAGTGTTTGCGTTTTGCTTACCCTGCTATACTATTCTCACTTAACACTATGTGATCACGCCCCACTTAACCCTACTTGTAACACCCCACTTAACCCTACTTGTAACACCCCACTTAACCCTACTTGTAACACCCCACTTAACCCTACTTGTAACACCCCACTTAACTCTACTTGTAACACCCCACTTAACCCTACTTGTAACACCCCACTTAACTCTACTTGTAACACCCCACTTAACCCTACCTGTCACACCCCATTTAACCAAATCCGTTACTTACTTATTATATTAATATTAGTCATGGCCAAGATATGTATGACTTCAAATTTATGGGATTGGGTGTTATGACGACATGCTATTACATCATATATTATTATATTATTTACCTCACTTATTGCCGTGCCCGTTAAGAATATTTTACATTCCTGCTGTAACATGACGTCACTTTACATTACGAGATATTACGTCATCGCTATTTATTAAAATCTTTTGACCATTCCTCTCGTCAATAAATACTCCGAATATTCCATCTCTGCTATTGTAGTGTACGCTAGTGTAGTGTAAGTTAGTATATTGTACGCTATTGTAGTCTAAGCTATTGTTATATACGCTAGTGTAATGTAAGTTAGTGTAGTGTAAGTTAGTATAGTGTACGCTATTGTAGTCTAAGCTATTGTAATGTATGCTAGTGTAGTGTAAGTTATTGTAGTGTAAGTTAGTCTAGTGTAAGTTAGTGTAATGTAAGTTAGTGTAGTGTAAGTTAGTGTAATGTAAGTTAGTGTAGTGTAAGTTAGTGTAGTTTAAGTTATTGTAGTGTAACCTATTGTATTGTAAGATATTGTAGTGTAAGTTATTGTAGTGTAAGCTATTATTATATCTCCATATCTAATTAGATTCACCACACTTCAGGCAAGTTGGTAATAATCTGGTGATCCCTGGAGGAGCCAAGGTCATAGATGCTTCTGGACTACTGGTCATCCCTGGTTAGAGTGGTCAGTGACTGGTCACACCCCTGGACAGTTACCTGGTGGTATTACATAATGAGCATATGTCGTGCCTGGTCACTT
>OZ038314.1:33714442-33774614 GCA_964035775.1 Osedax frankpressi
CAAATGTATAGTGAATTAATCCACGCTCACTTCCCTCCAAACCAATAATACCACTAATTAATATTAATTACACCACAGTATTGCCAATTAAATTGATAAGCATTATTCGACTGTAGTGATAACGTGTGTATTGTTATTATTTATTACTGTTAATTGTAAGTCTAGTTTATCTGATTACATCTCTACACTTGATGATATTTTCTTTGGCAAATTCATTAATTCCACAATTTTTGGAGTTTATTTATTTAATCCAATCTGTGTAATTGTTGTTTCAACTGATCCACGCATACTATGTATTATGTTGGAGACCACTTTGTTATCTAGTATATTGAACCCTGATGTAACCCTCGACATCACTTTAACATGACCTTGAGGTTACTACTAATGACAACCCCCGAAGTGTCCCCTAAATTGATACCCAACGTTACGTCCGTTGTTGAACCCTCTAACGCGACCCCTACCTCGACCCCTCTAACGCGACCCCTACCTCGACCCCTCTAACGCGACCCCTACCTCGACCCCGCGCAGGAATCAACTCGTTTAAAGTGTTCATGGCCTACAAAGACAGTTTCATGCTAAACGACGCCGATATGTACAAGTGCATGAAGGTTGTGAAGTCACTCAAAGCCATAACTCAGGTGCATGCTGAGAATGGGGATCTCATCGCAGAGGTTAGCACGGGGTTAGAGGTCACGAGTAGGACGGGGTTTAGAAATCTAGGGTATGATGAGGTTTTAGAGGTCAAGAGTAGGACGGGGTTTAGAGGTCAGGAGTAGGACGGGGTTTAGAAATCTAGGGTAAAATGAGGTTTTAGAGGTCAAGAGTAGGACGGGGTTTAGAGGTCAGGAGTAGGACGGGGTTTAGAAATCTAGGGTAAAATGGGATTTAGAGTTCTGAAGTAGGATGGGTTTTAGAGGTCTGGAATAGGATTGAGTTTAGATGTCATGGGTAAAATGGGGTTTAGAGTTCTGGAGTAGGATGTGTTTTAGATATCTGGGGTAGGATGGAATTTCGAATTTTGGATTAGGATGGGGTTTAGAGATTTTGGGTATGATAGAGTTTAGAGTTATGGAGTAGGACGGGGTTTAGATGTATGTAAGTAAGATAGGGTTTATAGTTCTAGGGTAGGATAGGATTCAGATGTCTTGTGTAGAATGGGGTTTAGAGATCTGGGGTAGGATTGGGTTTAGAAGTCTGGTGTAGAATAGTGTTTAGAGTTCTGGGAGTAGAATAGGGTTTAGAGATCTGGGATAGGATGGAGTTTAGATGTCTGGAGTAGGATTGGGTTTAGAGTTTTTGGGTGGGATGGGGTTTAGAGGTCTGGGGTAGGATGGGATTTAGATATCTGGGATAGTGTGAGAATAGGGCTAAAGTGTGAGATTTATCATCTAGGATTCATAATTCATAATTTTAGGATTAATTTTAGGATGTGGTTTTTATCTGGCTATTGTTTTTAATTGTCTAAATTAAAATTTCCTGCCTATCTTATGTTTATCTCATCTCCCATCTCCTCACCTGATCCTCATCTTGCTCATCCTTATCTCTCTCCAACTTATCTGAATCCTCATCACCTCTCTTACTATATAATCTTCCTCCTACTTACCCACTGTTGTATCATCTCTCTCCTTCTCACTTCTCTGCGCTAATTAGAAACAAGCTGAGATGTTGAAATTGGGCATTACCGGTCCCGAAGGTCACTTGATGTCGCGACCCGAAGAGGTTGAAGCTGAAGCGACCAATCGTGCAGTTAGTACCAAACCCGTTACGTTGTTGACACTCCGATGCCACGCCCCCATTCACCCTATTACGCCCCCTCATTCTACCATATCATTAATTCCACCACGCTCGAGCTCACCAAATCCCTTAATCTAGCCACGCCCATTAATCTAGCCACGCCCCTTCATTTACAGATCACCATAGCTAGTCAAGCTCAATGCCCATTATATGTAGTTCATGTGATGAGCAAATCTGCCGCCGACTGTGTGTCCAAGGCTAGAAAACAAGGTTAAAATAGAATCTATTTATAGCACATAGGCAAGTTTATTTATAGTCACAGGCGAGTCTATTTATAGACTTATCATATTTTATATATTGGTTTTGTAAATTTATTCAGGTACTACCATTGAACCTAGTGATATTGTATTTAGTAGTGAACCTATTACAATATTACCCGAGGGTCTATTTAAAGATTAGTTGGATATATCCAGGGGCATGTCTATTTATACGATATATCTATTTTATTCTTATACAGTTTTATCGCTAGACTGGATATTTATCGTATTTCATTTCCGGTTTAAATATATGCAAATTGTTTCTTATTACCAAGTATGTATATTATATATCACTATACACTATACACTAATATTATATTATACCTATCTATATTCCTTCCAGATATTTCTATATTCTACTGTATTCCCTTCATTTTCTACCTCTAATCACTACAGCATGTTATTCTCATTCTTAGTATTATGTAATACCATTCCTGTACGTTTGATGTTATATTATCCATTATCTCGATTTGAAATACTTTTACACAATTATTTTACTTTACTTATAACCGGGAAACCATCCAGGTGATTTTAGTTTTTTTTATTATATAATAATAGGGAAAATTTATTTTATTTGCATTATTTTTTTAAAATAATTATATAAGATTATGCAATAGTTACGTCATTACATTACTTCTCTAGTTTCTTGGGTACATATTCTCCCGAAATAATATATTTTATAATCCAATGAGATTTTTATTTGTGATTTAATTTCAATACAATAGTATATAAAGTTATATTATCAGTTATATAACGTATACATAATTCTCCCATAATATGTTTACCATATAGAATACACACTCTTGGAATATAGAATACTTGTCATTGTACTCTTCCTTTACAAATGAAATCGTATTTGGTGAACGTATCTCCTTCCCTCGTAAAGTGTATGTTTTAGACGCTACACCCTACACCGTAGGGCCTACATTGTATCTTATGTCATACTGCTATTACTTCTTCAACCAACTCTTACACCCTCCACCTCCTTTAACACCCACCCTATTACACCCTCCAGCCACATTACTCCCTCTAGCCCCCTACTCCCTCTAGCCCCCTTTATATCCTCACCTCCCTTACACCCTTGCTCTCTAACCCCAGGTAAAATAGTTTTCGGGGAACCAATAGCTGCGGGTCTCGCCACAAATGGAGAACACTACTACGACAAATGCTGGAGACATGCCGCGGGTCATGTCCTTTCGCCACCATTGAGACCCGATCCCACAACTCCTGATTACCTAATGGACCTTTTAGCCAAGTAAGTTTATCAGAGATTGTGAGTTTTTCTTTCTTTAATACCAGATCCTATCTGTATTTTATCTGTATTTTTATATTATATACTCTATGTAATTCACTCTTCGCTCATCATTACCACTTATCACCTCAATACGACCTAAATAATCTCCGATGACCTCGAAAATATAGCAATGACCTACAACTGACTGGTACGGATAACTGTACCTTCAATGCTGACCAGAAGGCTCTTGGAAAAGATGATTTCAGAAGTTTGAATTTGAATAACTATAACTACTAATTAATTAGATTTTTCAGAATTTTAAAATTTCGTTTTCTATTATAAAATCCTATAGGATTACATTTTATTTATATTACAAACCATTTCTATTATAGGATTAAATTGTAATTAAATCATAAACCATTCCTATTATAGGATTACATTTAATTTACATTATAATCCAGTTTTATTATAGGATTACATTTAATTTACATTATAAACCAGTTCTATTATACATTGTATTTCTATTACAAAAAAATGTAAAAATTGTAATTAAATAAGTATTTGAAAATAACTATTCCAACATTACATTTATTTATTTCTAATATAGATAATTACATTTGTTTATTTCTAATATAGCTAATTACATTTGTTTATTTCTAATATAGATAATTACATTTGTTTATTTCTAATATAGATAATTACATTTGTTTATTTCTAATATAGATAATTACATTTGTTTATTTCTAATATAGATAATTACATTTGTTTATTTCTAATATAGATAATTACATTTGTTTATTTCTAATATAGATAATTACATTTATTTATTTCTAATATAGATAATTACATTTGTTTATTTCTAATATAGATAATTACATTTGTTTATTTCTAATATAGATAATTACATTTGTTTATTTCTAATATAGCTAATTACATTTGTTTATTTCTAATATAGATAATTACATTTGTTTATTTCTAATATAGATAATTACATTTGTTTATTTCTAATATAGATATTCCAAATGGAGTCAATGGAGTAGAAGATAGAATGTCAATCATCTGGGAAAAGGGTGTGGTTAGTTAAATACGGTGTTAGTTAGATGATTTAGCTTCCTTTGGGTGACTAATTACCATAATATTTCTAATAATATATTATAATAATTCATATTTATAAGAGAATTGTACAGTATTGTAAGTATTTTATAGTAATGTATCTTATTTTACTCTACTATACTGTATTTTATAGTATATTGTACAGATTATGTGTGTTAATTATATTACAGTGCCTTTCGTAAACATTTAAATGAAATCTTAATTAGAAATAAAATAAAATATAAATACTTAGTTTATATCTTAATCCTTATGTCTTATATCTCATTCCTTACTTTTACCCTTCTTAACCCTTACCTTATATCTTAATCCCTTGATTATATCTTAATCCTTATCTTATATCTCATTCCTTACTTTCACCTTTCTTAACCCTTAGCTTATATCTTAATTCTTAACTTATATATCATTCCTCATACTCATACTTCCCCATCCTTTTAGATGACCGGTAAGATGGACATGAATAGATTTGTTGCAGTGACTAGCACTACGGCTGCTAAACTCTTCAACATTTACCCTCAAAAGGTTTTACTCATGTTCTAAATATGAATCTGATAGTTTTGCCAGCCTCTCCCTAACCCCTTACCCCCACTCCCTCACCCCCGGATTCTCCATCACCCCTACATTCTCCCTCATCCCCACCCTCATCACACATTTTATTTACCCCAGCACCCATATACCCACTCCTATATGTACGTTTCCTGTCTCATTGTGGTTGTCCCCGGAGAGAACCTTATCCTCCACCACATCCCTAATATAGGGACGAATTGCTGAGGGTTCCGATGCCGATGTGGTACTCTGGGCCCCAGAAGAGAGCCGCGTGATTTCTAGCAAAACCCACCACCAAGCCTGCGACTTCAATATTTTCGAAGGGATGAAAGTCAGGGGCGTGCCCAAAGTCGTTATTGTCGGGGGGCGTGTCTGCCTCGACGAGGATGGCGTTAGTTATAGGGCGTGTCTTATTGTGGCGGGCATTGGCTGAAGGCTTGTTTTAGTTTGGCGGACGTCGGTCAAGGGAGTGTCTTCCACCCCTTCAACTGTCTTACAACATACTTAACCACACCCATAACATTTGATAGACATTAATGAGATAGATTTCCCATCAATATTAAGATTTCCTATCATATGCTTACCTATCGTTATTCCATGAAATATCTTAATAATTTTTCACCTTGATCTTTGTTTTATAGTTAAAGGTCACTCAAGGTCAAGGAAAGTTTGTTCCCAATCCCGCAAACTCCGAGTATGTTTACGCTCGAATGCACATTCGAGATAGGGTTAGTAGGTGTGCGTGGGTGGACGCCAGAAGGAGATTGTACAGTGAATGCGTTCATGGGTGTAGTAGGGTTATGGGGCCTACTTTGAAATTCGAGTTCATAGAGTATATTTAAGAGGGAATAGGGTTGCATGTAAGTTGATTGTATGTTAATGAGGTCAGTATGTTGTCTAGTGGTTTGGGGTTAGGATACATAGTAAGTGACCGCCATACTTTCTACCCTAACCATTCCCAACTGTGTTGACCAATCACCTTCACCCTGTATTGCGCTGGTCTCGCACTAACCACACCCTCACTTCACTAACCCCATACCCTCACTTTACTAACCCCACACCCTCACTTTACTAACCCCACACCCTCACTTCACTAACCCCATACCCTCACTTTACTAACCCCACACCCTCACTTCACTAACCCCACACCCTTACTTTACTAACCCCACACCCTCACTTCACTAACCCCACACCCTTACTTTACTAACCCCACACCCTCACTTCACTAACCCCACACCCTCACTTCACTAACCCCACACCCTCACTTCACTAACCCCACACCCTCACTTCACTAACCCCACACCCTCATTTCACTAACCCCACACCCTTACTTTACTAACCCCACACCCTCACTTCACTAACCCCACACCCTCACTTCACTAACCCCACACCCTCACTTCACTAACCCCACACCCTCATTTCACTAACCCCACACCCTCACTTCACTAACCCCACACCCTCACTTTACTAACCCCACACCCTCACTTCACTAACCCCACACCCTCGCTTCACTAACCCCACACCCTCACTTCACTAACCCCACACCCTCGCTTCGCTAACCCCACCCCCTCATTTCGCTAACCCCACACCCTCACTTCACTAACCCCACACCCTCATTTTACTAACCCCACACCCTCGCTTCACTAACCCCACACCCTCATTTCACTAACCCCACACCCTCACTTTACTAATCCTACACCCTCATTTCACTAACCCCACACCCTCACTTTACTAATCCTACACCCTCATTTCACTAACCCCACACCCTTACTTTACTAACCCCACACCCTCACTTCACTAACCCCACACCCTCACACCCTCATTTTACTAACCCCACACTCTCACTTCACTAACCCCACACTCTCACTTCACTAACCCCACACCCTCATTTTACTAACCCCACACCCTCACTTCACTAACCCCACACCCTCATTTTACTAACCCCACACCCTCGCTTCACTAACCCCACACCCTCATTTCACTAACCCCACACCCTCACTTTACTAATCCTACACCCTCATTTAACTAACCCCACACCCTCACTTTACTAATCCTACACCCTCATTTCACTAACCCCACACCCTTACTTTACTAACCCCACACCCTCACTTCACTAACCCCACACCCTCACACCCTCATTTTACTAACCCCACACTCTCACTTCACTAACCCCACACTCTCACTTCACTAACCCCACACCCTCATTTTACTAACCCCACACCCTCACTTCACTAACCCCACACCCTCATTTTACTAACCCCACACCCTCGCTTCACTAACCCCACACCCTCATTTCACTAACCCCACACCCTCACTTCACTAACCCCACACCCTCGCTTCGCTAACCCCACACCCTCACTTCACTAACCCCACCCCCTCATTTCGCTAACCCCACACCCTCACTTCACTAACCCCACACCCTCATTTTACTAACCCCACACCCTCGCTTCACTAACCCCACACCCTCATTTCACTAACCCCACACCCTCACTTTACTAATCCTACACCCTCATTTCACTAACCCCACACCCTCACTTTACTAATCCTACACCCTCATTTCACTAACCCCACACCCTTACTTTACTAACCCCACACCCTCACTTCACTAACCCCACACCCTCACACCCTCATTTTACTAACCCCACACTCTCACTTCACTAACCCCACACTCTCACTTCACTAACCCCACACCCTCATTTTACTAACCCCACACCCTCACTTCACTAACCCCACACCCTCATTTTACTAACCCCACACCCTCGCTTCACTAACCCCACACCCTCATTTCACTAACCCCACACCCTCACTTCACTAACCCCACACCCTCATTTTACTAACCCCACACCCTCGCTTCACTAACCCCACACCCTCATTTCACTAACCCCACACCCTCACTTTACTAATCCTACACCCTCATTTCACTAACCCCACACCCTTACTTTACTAACCCCACACCCTCACTTCACTAACCCCACACCCTCACACCCTCATTTTACTAACCCCACACTCTCACTTCACTAACCCCACACTCTCACTTCACTAACCCCACACCCTCATTTTACTAACCCCACACCCTCACTTCACTAACCCCACACCCTCACTTCACAAACCCCACACCCTCACTTCACAAACCCCACACCCTCGCTTCACAAACCCCACACCCTCATTTCACTAACCCCACACCCCAGGACACTCCTAAAGCCGTGGAACGCGAAGCATACGAAGGACCCATAGCTAAAGTGACCACCGCCGAGGACAATTCCAAATCTGAACCCTCTCCCATGAACGTCGTCGACCCCCATGCTCAAGGAGATATTGTACACCGTCCTTCCACTGCGGGAGGCGGGAGGCATCAGCAAGAGTCTAGCTTCAATTTCTCCGGTACGTACTTTGGCCGGCATCTCTACCATAACCCCCCCATCACTACACCATAACTAGCCCCATATACCATAACTACCACCATACACCATAACCATCCCCAAACACTATCATGACCAATATAATGGAATATAGTAAACTATATGTTGATAAATAAGATGATTATAATTTATTATTATTAATAAATAAATTATAATAAATAATTTATAAATATATTTTATTTTAATTGATTTATAGTTTCAATATATTTTATACTTAAATTAATTTACTGTATATTATAAATAATAATGGCATCAAAATACTAAATCTAAATCTCATTTTAAATATACATCTCTATCCATAATTATCTACTAATTTAATCATGACATGATTATTTCTCAGGATCCCAGATCGATGACACTATGCCTCTAAGAACATCCACTCGCTGTAATAATCCACCTGGCGGCAAGTCATCCGGAAGTCTTTGGTGATTGTCTTTGTCAATTTCAGCTAATCAATATCAGCAGTTTAATAGCTTCAGAAAACTCTATCTCTACTTTTATTCAATTATTTATCATTATTATTATTATTATTTTTATTAAATTTTATAGAGCTTTCCATTTTGTACCATCAATAAAGTCAATAAAGAATAGTAATCATTTTCTTTTTTATTTGATTTATATATTCTGCGATTTTCCGAATAAATAAATCTAAAATAAAATAATATCCCCAATAAATAATTTTTAAATTCATAAAAAGTGATTCGTCAGTATGCAAATAATAAAAAGTAACAGGTTTTCTTGTTAGTACTACCTGGTATGTAAAATGTAAAGTATGGGGAATAGAGAGCAGCCGAATTTGGAGTGGTGAAGTTAATAGTTAGTCGTGTGGCTGGAGGGATTCAAATAGTTTCGGATGATTGCAACTCCTTTTCAGCATTCCTTTCCATTGAAGATCCAATTCCCGCAACGGCCAAACTCGCGAAAGCCATAAATATTGAACACGAAATGAAGATGCACATGTTGCCGTAATCTAAATGTGGAGTGGAATAGGGTTTAGATGGGTAGGTGGGGGGTAGGTGTGTGGATGGGTAGGTGGGGGGTAGGTGTGTGGAGTGGAATAGGGAGTAGGTGTGTGGATGTGTAGGTGGGGTGTAGGTGTGTGGAGTGGAATAGGGTGTAGGTGTGTGGAGTGGAATAGGCGGTAGGTGTGTGGAGTGGAATAGGGTGTAGGTGTGTGGAGTGTAATGGGGGGTAGGTGTGTGGAGTGGAATAGGGGGTAGGTGTGTGGAGTGGAATAGGGGGTAGGTGTGTGGAGTGGAATAGGGTGTAGGTGTGTGGAGTGGAATAGGGGGTAGGTGTGTGGAGTGGAATAGGGTGTAGGTGTGTGGAGTGGAATAGGGTTTAGGTGTGTGGAGTGGAATAGGGTGTAGGTGTGTGGAGTGGAATAGGGGTAGGTGTGTGGAGTGGAATAGGGTGTAGGTGTGTGGAGTGGAATAGGGTTTGGGTGTGTGGAGTGTAATAGGGTGTAGGTGTGTGGAGTGTAATAGGGTGTAGGTGTGTGGAGTGGAATAGGGTGTAGGTGTGTGGAGTGGAATAGGGTGTAGGTGTGTGGAGTGGAATAGGGTGTAGGTGTGTGGAGTGGAATAGGGTGTAGGTGTGTGGAGTGGAATAGGGTGTAGGTGTGTGGAGTGGAATAGGGTGTAGGTGTGTGGAGTGGAATAGGGGGTAGGTGTGTGGAGTGGAATAGGGGGTAGGTGTGTGGAGTGGAATAGGGGGTAGGTGTGTGGAGTGGAATAGGGTGTAGGTGTGTGGAGTGGAATAGGGTGTAGGTGTGTGGAGTGGAATAGGGTGTAGGTGTGTGGAGTGGAATAGGGGGTAGGTGTGTGGAGTGTAATAGGGTGTAGGTGTGTGGAGTATAATAGGGTGTAGGTGTGTGGAGTGGAATAGGGGGTAGGTGTGTGGAGTGGAATAGGGTGTAGGTGTGTGGAGTGGAATAGGGGGTAGGTGTGTGGAGTGGAATAGGGTGTAGGTGTGTGGAGTGGAATAGGGTGTAGGTGTGTGGAGTGGAATAGGGGGTAGGTGTGTGGAGTGGAATAGGGTGTAGGTGTGTGGAGTGTAATAGGGTGTAGGTGTGTGGAGTGTAATAGGGTGTAGGTGTGTGGAGTGTAATAGGGTTTGGGTGTGTGGAGTGTAATATGGTGTAGGTGTGTGGAGTGTAATAGGGTGTAGGTGTGTGGAGTGTAATAGGGTGTAGGTGTGTGGAGTGGAATAGGGTGTAGGTGTGTGGAGTGGAATAGGGTGTAGGTGTGTGGAGTGTAATAGGGTGTAGGTGTGTGGAGTGGAATAGGGTGTAGGTGTGTGGAGTGGAATAGGGTGTAGGTGTGTGGAGTGTAATAGGGTGTAGGTGTGTGGAGTGGAATAGGGTGTAGGTGTGTGGAGTGGAATAGGGTGTAGGTGTGTGGAGTGGAATAGGGTGTAGGTGTGTGTGGAGTGTAATAGGGAGTATGTGTGTGGAGTGGAATAGGGTGTAGGTGTGTGGAGTGGAATAGGGTGTAGGTGTGTGTGGAGTGTAATAGGGAGTATGTGTGTGGAGTGGAATAGGGTGTAGGTGTGTGGAGTGGAATAGGGTGTAGGTGTGTGGAGTGGAATAGGGTGTAGGTGTGTGGAGTGGAATAGGGGGTAGGTGTGTGGAGTGGAATAGGGGGTAGGTGTGTGGAGTGGAATAGGGTGTAGGTGTGTGGAGTGGAATAGGGTGTAGGTGTGTGGAGTGGAATAGGGTGTAGGTGTGTGGAGTGGAATAGGGGGTAGGTGTGTGGAGTGTAATAGGGTGTAGGTGAGTGGAGTATAATAGGGTGTAGGTGTGTGGAGTGGAATAGGGGGTAGGTGTGTGGAGTGGAATAGGGTGTAGGTGTGTGGAGTGGAATAGGGGGTAGGTGTGTGGAGTGGAATAGGGTGTAGGTGTGTGGAGTGGAATAGGGTGTAGGTGTGTGGAGTGGAATAGGGGGTAGGTGTGTGGAGTGGAATAGGGTGTAGGTGTGTGGAGTGTAATAGGGTGTAGGTGTGTGGAGTGTAATAGGGTGTAGGTGTGTGGAGTGTAATAGGGTTTGGGTGTGTGGAGTGTAATAGGGTGTAGGTGTGTGGAGTGTAATAGGGTGTAGGTGTGTGGAGTGGAATAGGGTGTAGGTGTGTGGAGTGTAATAGGGTGTAGGTGTGTGGAGTGGAATAGGGTGTAGGTGTGTGGAGTGGAATAGGGTGTAGGTGTGTGGAGTGTAATAGGGTGTAGGTGTGTGGAGTGGAATAGGGTGTAGGTGTGTGGAGTGGAATAGGGTGTAGGTGTGTGGAGTGTAATAGGGTGTAGGTGTGTGGAGTGGAATAGGGTGTAGGTGTGTGGAGTGGAATAGGGTGTAGGTGTGTGGAGTGGAATAGGGTGTAGGTGTGTGTGGAGTGTAATAGGGAGTATGTGTGTGGAGTGGAATAGGGTGTAGGTGTGTGGAGTGGAATAGGGTGTAGGTGTGTGTGGAGTGTAATAGGGAGTATGTGTGTGGAGTGGAATAGGGTGTAGGTGTGTGGAGTGGAATAGGGTGTAGGTGTGTGGATGTGTAGGTGGGGTGTAGGTGTGTGGAGTGGAATAGGGTGTAGGTGTGTGGAGTGTAATAGGGGGTAGGTGTGTGGATTGCAATAGGGTGTAGGTGTGTGGAGTGGAATAGGGTGTAGGTGTGTGGAGTGCAATAGGGTGTAGGTGTGTGGAGTGGAATAGGGTGTAGGTGTGTGGAGTGGAATAGGGTGTAGGTGTGTGGAGTGTAATAGGGTGTAGGTGTGTGGAGTGGAATAGGGTGTAGGTGTGTGGAGTGGAATAGGGTGTAGGTGTGTGGAGTGTAATAGGGTGTAGGTGTGTGGAGTGTAATAGGGTGTAGGTGTGTGGATGGGTAGGTGGGGTGTAGGTGTGTGGAGTGGAATAGGGTGTAGGTGTGTGGAGTGTAATAGGGGGTAGGTGTGTGGAGTGGAATAGGGTGTAGGTGTGTAGAGTGTAATAGGTTGTAGGTGTGTGGAGTGTAATAGGGTGTAGGTGTGTGGATGGGTAGGTGGGGTGTAGGTGTGTAGAGTGGAATAGGGTGTAGGTGTGTGGAGTGTAATAGGGGGTAGGTGTGTGGAGTGGAATAGGGTGTAGGTGTGTAGAGTGTAATAGGGTGTAGGTGTGTAGAGTGTAATAGGGTGTAGGTGTGTGGAGTGGAATAGGGTGTAGGTGTGTAGAGTGTAATAGGGTGTAGGTGTGTAGAGTGTAATAGGGTGTAGGTGTGTGGAGTGGAATAGGGTGTAGGTGTGTAGAGTGTAATAGGGTGTAGGTGTGTGGAGTGCAATAGGGTGTAGATGTGTGGAGTGTAATAGGGTGTAGGTGTGTGGAGTGTAATAGGGTGTAGGTGGGGGGTAGGTGTGTGGAGTGTAATAGGGTGTAGGTGTGTGGAGTGTAATAGGGTATAGGTGTGTGGAGTGGAATAGGGTGTAGGTGTGTGGAGTGTAATAGGGTGTAGGTGTGTGGAGTGTAATAGGGTGTAGGTGTGTGGATGGGAAGGTGGGGGGGGTAGGTGTGTGGATGGGTAGGTGGGGGGTATGTGTGTGGATGGGAAGGTGGGGGGGGGGGGGTAGGTGTGTGGATGGGTAGGTGGGGGGTATGTGTGTGGATGGGTAGGTGGGGGGTATGTGTGTGGATGGGTAGGTGGGGGGTAGGTGTGTGGATGGGTAGGTGGGGTGTAGGTGTGTGGATGGGTAGGTGGGGGGGGGGTAGGTGTGTGGATGGGTAGGTGGGGTGTAGGTGTGTGGATGGGTAGGTGGGGGGGTAGGTGTGTGGATGGGTAGGTGGGGGGTATGTGTGTGGATGGGTAGGTGGGGGGTATGTGTGTGGATGGGTAGGTGGGGGGTAGGTGTGTGGATGGGTAGGTGGGGGTATGTGTATGGATGGGTAGGTGGGGGGTATGTGGTATTTTGATAGGTATGGGTATTTGGGTTTGGGTTTGGTAGGTGGACATGTGAGAGAATGTTTAGGGGTATGGTGGGTGTGTGTGTGTGGGTGTGGGTGTGTAGGTGGGTATGTAAGTGTGGGTTAGTATGGAGGGTATGTAGGTGTGGGTCTTGAGGCATAATAATAATATTATATTTATTAAATATATTGCATTTGTATTTCAGGAATAGTAAATTGATACGATACTTGGAAGTAAGGACCCGAAAACAAAAATAGAAACACCACTAGATTATAAATTAGAATAAGTATTTACTATAAATTAAAATAAAATTAAAAATTAGTAATAAATATTTACAACTATATAAGTAAGATTCGAACTCAGTGCAATTCAACAATTACTATAATATATAATTGATAACAATAGATAATATAAAATTACCTGGATTGTATGCTATGTAAGCTGACATTTGAAGTAGGAATCATTATATTAATAATATTAAGTATTAATTTCATTAATTAATTCAAAGTAGCATATAAAAATATCATATTCTTTTAAGACATAGTAATCCATGTTAATTATATATTAATATATTAATTACATGTTAATTATATATGTTAATTACATAATAATACATGTTAATTGCATATTAAATGCATATTAATTACATGTTAATTAAATATTAAGTACATATAATCACATACTAATCACATATTAAGTACATGCTATGTAAATATTAATACACATTAAATACATTGTAAGTACACATGTACTTACAAGCTTTAGATCCGTGGAGTACAATAAGTACAATACAGGCAATTAGGTTAACGGGCACCCTGAACCAGTAAATAATAGCAGAAGAATTGCATTTCTCTTGAACCATGACTCGTTCTCGAATATGACTGATAGCAGGGAAATAAAGACCTGGGGTGGGAAGAGGGGGTGTGGTTTAGTGCTGGGTTAAGAGGGGGTGGGGAGAAGGGGTGTGGTTTAATGTTGGTTAGGAGGAAATGGGGAGAAGGAGTATGGTTTAATGTTGGTTAAGAGGAGATGGGGAGAAGGGGTGTGGTTTAGTGCTGGGTTAAGAGGGGATAGGGAGAGGGGGCGTGGGTTAGTGCTGGGTTAAGAGGGGATGGGGAGAAGGGGTGTGGTTTAGTGCTGGGTTAAGAGGGGATGGGGAGAAGGGGTGTGGTTTAGTGCTGGGTTAAGAGGGGATAGGGAGAGGGGGCGTGGGTTAGTGCTGGGTTAAGGGGGGATGGGGAGAAGGGGTGTGGTTTAGTGCTGGGTTAAGAGGGGATGGAGAGAAGGGGTGTGGTTTAGTGCTGGGTTAGGATGGGATGGGGAGAAGGGGTGTGGTTTAGTGCTGGGTTAAGAGGGGATGGGGAGAAGGGGTGTGGTTTAGTGCTGGGTTAAGAGGGGATGGGGAGAAGGGGTGTGGTTTAGTGCTGGGTTAAGAGGGGATGGGGAGAAGGGGTGTGGTTTAGTGCTGGGTTAGGATGGGATGGGGAGAAGGGGTGTGGTTTAGTGCTGGGTTAAGAGGGGATGGGGAGAAGGGGTGTGGTTTAGTGCTGGGTTAAGAGGGGATGGGGAGAAGGGGTGTGGTTTAGTGCTGGGTTAAGAGGGGATGGGGAGAAGGGGTGTGGTTTAGTGCTGGGTTAAGAGGGGATGGGGAGAAGGGGTGTGGTTTAGTGCTGGGTTAGGATGGGATGGGGAGAAGGGGTGTGGTTTAGTGCTGGGTTAAGAGGGGATGGGGAGAAGGGGTGTGGTTTAGTGCTGGGTTAAGAGGGGATGGGGAGAAGGGGTGTGGTTTAGTGCTGGGTTAGGATGGGATGGGGAGAAGGGGTGTGGTTTAGTGCTGGGTTAAGAGGGGATGGGGAGAAGGGGTGTGGTTTAGTGCTGGGTTAAGAGGGGATGGGGAGAAGGAGTATGGTTTAGTGCTGGGTTAGGAGGGGATGGGGAGAGGGGGCGTGGTTTAGTGCTGGGTTAAGAGGGGATGGGGAGAAGGGGCGTGGGTTAGTGCTGGGTTAAGAGGGGATGGGGAGAAGGAGATTGGTTTATTGATGGGGTTAAGAGAGGATGGGGAGAAGGGGTGTGGTTTAGTGCTGGGTTAAGAGGGGATGGGGAGAAGGGGCGTGGGTTAGTGCTGGGTTAAGAGGGGATGGGGAGAAGGGGTGTGGTTTAGTGCTGGGTTAAGAGGGGATGGGGAGAAGGAGTATGGTTTAGTGTTGGTTAGGAGGAGATGGGGTGAAGGGGTGTGGTTTAATGTTGGTTAGGAGGAGATGGTGAGAAGGGGTGTGGTTTAATGTTGGTTAGGAGGAGATGGGGTGAAGGGGTGTGGTTTAATGTTGGTTAGGAGGAAATGGGGAGAGGGGGCGTGGGTTAGTGCTGGGGTAGGATGTGATAAGTGGGTGATGAGGACGGGGTTTAGTGTTGGGTAAGGAGGAGTTAAGACAAGATTAATAAGAAGATGATATCATGTAAGTTAGAATAGTGTTTACTTATGTATTATATAAGATTTACGGTGTTAGGCTTGAGTAGAGTTTGGTTAGGATGGAGTAGGGCTGGGTTAGGAAGGAGTAAGGCAAGGTTATGGTTGTATTTGGGCATATACACAGTCACATACCCTCCACTTACATTCCAACTGTTACCCTTACTGACACATCTTACTACCATTACACCCCTTACTACCATTACACCCCTAACTACCATTACACCCCTTACTACCATTACACCCATTACTACCATTACACCCCAAACTACCATTACACCCATTACTACCATTACACCCCAAACTACCATTACACCCCTTACTACCATTACACCCCTAACTACCATTACACCCCTTACTACCATTACTACCATTACACCCATTACTACCATTACACCCCTAACTACCATTACACCCATTACTACGATTCCACCATAACTACCATTACACCCCTAACTATCATTACACCCCTAAATACTATTACACCCCAAACTACAATTACACCCCTAACTATCCTTACAACCTTAACTACCATTACACCCATAACTACCATTACACCCCTAACTACCATTACACCCCTAATTACCATTACACCCTTTACTACCATACCTTAATGACATACTCATTTAATCTCCTAATTGACACCCACACTGTAGCCTTACATAGTATCCCATTGTAGTCCTACATAGTGCCCCACTATAACCCTACATGGTGCACCACAGCTGCCCCATTGTAGCCCCATTGTAACCCCATATTCCGGATACAAACCTACGGAGAATTCAATAACGAGGAAGCAGATGTAGAGTAGAGATTTTCTATTGTACAACGAAATGATGAAAACACAGCAAATATTGGCTATTAGACAAGACACTACCGCCATGGCTAGCAGTGTGATGGGTAGGGCTGTGGGGCATGGTAGGGGGAGTGGATAATGAGAATATTGTAAAGGGTTAGGCTATGGGTATGAGGTTAATGAGAACAGTGTAATAGACAGGCACTAGGGCTCCACAAGCCTGCCCCTATCACAATGTGGGGGGCATATCTAGTAGTTACAAATTTATAATCAAGTTTATTATAAACAAATTAATATAGATCATTGATATATTTTATTGTTAAAATACATTGCATTTATTTACTATCTATATTTACTATCTATGTTTACTATCTATGTTTACTATCTATATTTACTATATATATTTACTATTTATATTTACTATCTATATTTACTATCTATATTTACTATCTATATTTAGTATCTATATTTACTATCTATATTTACTATCTATATTTACTATCTATATTTACTATCTATATTTACTATCTATATTTACTATCTATATTTAGTATCTATATTTAGTATCTATATTTACTATCTATATTTATTATCTTTATTTATTATCTTTATTTACTATCTATATTTACTATCTATATTTATTATCTTTATTTATTATCTTTATTTAATATCTATATTTATTATCTATATTTACTATCTATATTTAGTATCTATATTTATTATCTATATTTACTATCTATATTTACTATCTATATTTACTATCTATATTTACTATCTATATTTACTATCTATATTTACTATCTATATTTACTATCTATATTTACTATCTATATTTACTATCTATATTTACTATCTATATTTACTATCTATATTTACTATCTATATTTACTATCTATATTTACTATCTATATTTAGTATCTATATTTACTATCTATATTTACTATCTATATTTACTATCTATATTTACTATCTATATTTAGTATCTATATTTACTATCTATATTTACTATCTATATTTAATATCTATATTTACTATCTATATTTACTATCTATATTTACTATCTATATTTACTATCTATATTTACTATCTATATTTACTATCAATATTTACTATCTATATTTACTATCTATATTTACTATCTATATTTACTATCTATATTTACTATCTACATTTACTATCTATATTTACTATCTATATTTAGTATCTATATTTAGTATCTATATTTACTATCTATATTTACTATCTATATTTACTATCTATATTTACTATCTATATTTACTATCAATATTTACTATCTATATTTAGTATCTATATTTAGTATCTATATTTAGTATCTATATTTAGTATCTATATTTACTATCTATATTTACTATCTATATTTACTATCTATATTTACTATCTATATTTACTATCTATATTTACTATCTATATTTACTATCTATATTTACTATCTATATTTACTATCTATATTTACTATCTATATTTACTATCTATATTTACTATCTATATTTACTATCTATATTTACTATCTATATTTACTATCTATATTTACTATCTATATTTACTATCTATATTTACTATCTATATTTACTATCTATATTTACTATCTATATTTACTATCTATATTTACTATCTATATTTACTATCTATATTTACTATCTATATTTACTATCTATATTTACTATCTATATTTACTATCTATATTTACTATCTATATTTACTATCTATATTTACTATCTATATTTACTATCTATATTTAGTATCTATATTTAGTATCTATATTTAGTATCTATATTTACTATCTATATTTACTATCTATATTTACTATCTATATTTACTATCTATATTTAGTATCTATATTTACTATCTATATTTACTATCTATATTTACTATCTATATTTACTATCTATATTTACTATCTATATTTACTATCTATATTTACTATCTATATTTACTATCTATATTTACTATCTATATTTACTATCTATATTTAGTATCTATATTTAGTATCTATATTTAGTATCTATATTTAGTATCTATATTTACTATCTATGTTTATGTTCTACTCAGAAGAAACTGCAATTTACGCACTTTTGTAGCGAATGGTCAGCCACTTGTAGGTCATCGATCCGAGCAAGGTCAAGGTCATGAAGCTGGCAAAGATCAATCCAAACGGCGTGCTGTAATTCGCGTCCGCGACTATCGGAGTCCACACAAAGATGAACACGTACATGCTGCTCTCGAACAATGCCTGTATTGTTAACTCACCTATATATTACGCATGCATTGTTGTTTAATGTATATATAAATATTATGAATTTATTTCCTTCAAATTATTGATTTAATAATTTCATTAAATATATTATGGAGTAAAAATTCTCTCCGAGATGAAAAAACTACTCGTCGCCTGAACGCTGGTCAACTGACCTGCAGCGTGCCGATGAGGAAAAGTAATCGCGAAGCCATTATCTCTTTGAGGGCGGAGAGCAGCGATGTGCTTTGGTCGTTACGCTTGGTCGAACAGCTCTCGGTCCAGTGAAGGAGAATCATTACGGCTGATATACTGAGGAAAGGAATCGACTGCGGAGTAGGGAGGGGTTAGGGCTGGAGGGAGTGAGGGAAGTAGGAAGATAGGGAGGTAAGAGGTAGAGGGGAGAGGGAGAGGGAGAGGGAGGGGTTAGGGCTGGAGGGAGTGAGAGAGAGAGGGAAGTAGGAAGATAGTGAGGTAAGGAGGGAGGGGAAAGGGAGAGGGGAGAGGGGAGAGGGAAGAGGGGAGAGGGGAGAGGGGAGAGGGGAGAGGGGAGAGGGGAGAGGGGAGAGGGAGAGGGAGAGGGAGAGGGAGAGGGAGAGGGAGAGGGAGAGGGAGAGGGAGAGGGAGAGGGAGAGGGAGAGGGAGAGGGAGAGGGAGAGGGAGAGGGAGAGGGAGAGGGAGAGGGAGAGGGAGAGGGAGAGGGAGAGGGAGAGGGAGAGGGAGAGGGAGAGGAGCAGATTGTAGCAGGTACCATGACAAAAGGTGTGATCTCGTGAAATCCAGGTAAACTCCACACAATGAGGTTAGAAGTCAGTCCGGCCACAATGGCCATTATTGCATTGTATTCGGCAGTTTTGCCAGCAGTCAGAGAAATCCATTCACGGGGGAAGTCAATCTGCTCGATATGCATGTGACCGTACCTGTAACGAGAATGAGATGTAGTGCAGGGAAGAAGATAAGGGTTTGGATAGCCAAGAGGAAGTCGGAGTAATGTAAAACCTTCCAGAATATATTGATGATTTTTTAAATAAGAAATATGAGATTTTAAAAATTGTAAAGAAACATTCAATTTATAATTAACAATGAACATAGTAAGGTCAAAGATAAGGTCAAAGATAAGGTCAAAGATAAGTTCAAAGATAAGTTCAAAGATAAGGTCAAAGATAAGGTCAACGATAAGGTCAAATATAAGGTCAAAGATAAGGTCAAATATAAGGTCAAAGATAAGGTCAAAGATAAGGTCAAAGATAAGTTCAAATATCAAGTCAAAAGGTCAACATTATTTTGAAATTAAACCAATATTAAACTCTAATTCACAATTATATATAGAAATTTACAATATTCTTTATTGTTAAGAGGTCAGTATATCAAAGTCATTCTTTGCATTATATTTTTTTAATTAGTTTTATAAATACTTTAATTTACATTGAAATATTTTACAAAATTATTCTATTTCGGTGTTTGTTTAGAAAAGAGTTCATTTAAAACGCTAATCTAACCAGGCGTCAAAAGCTGAAAATAACACCGAAGTAGAGATTCCAGAGAGCATTCGACTGATGAGTAGAATCTGTAAGCAGGAAGGATATAGTTCACATTGATGGAATAGGGTGAGTTTTCAAATGAGTTAAAAGTATTCTATTCAATTTAGTGAGATTCATTAAAAGAATTGCTAAAAGAATTCCTAAATGAATTCATAACATGGTCATATATTAATATTTGAAAATGACTATTGGGTTTAATTTGAGTAAATACATCAAATCAATATATAACTGATGCCTACATTTCATTATTTACATTCTAGTTTATTTGATATAAAGATAAACTTAATGTTAAGTTAAAAATTAAATCACTCTGCAGATTCAAATTTATCATAATAAAATGTATCATCATACTCACTTAAACCTCATTATCCCCTTCACTCTCACATCACCTCACTCTCACTCTCACATCACCATCATACTCACTTTAAACTCATTATCCCCTTCACTCTCACCATCACCTCACTCTCACTCTCACATCACCATCATACTCACTTTAAACTCATTCTCCCCTTCACTCTCACCATCACCTCACTCTCACTCTCACATCATCATCATACTCACTTAAACCTCATTATCCCCTTCACTCTCACATCACCTCACTCTCACTCTCACATCACCATCATACTCACTTTAAACTCATTCTCCCCTTCACTCTCACCATCACCTCACTCTCACATCACCATCATACTCACTTTAAACTCATTCTCCTCTTCACTCTCACCATCACCTCACTCTCACATCACCATCATACTCACTTTAAACTCATTCTCCCCTTCACTCTCACCATCACCTCACAGTCACCCACACCTTCACCATCATACTCACTGCAACTACATTCTCCCCTTCACTCTCACAATTATCTCACCATCATCTCACAGTCACCCACTCTTTCACTATCATATTCACTTCAACCACATTCTCCCCTTTATTCTCACCATCATCTCACCATCGCATCACAGTCACCCACACCGTCATCCTCACTTCACCTCACCTCACCTCACCTCACTTCACCTCGCCTCGCCTCACCTCACCTCACCTCACCTCACCTCACCTCATTCACCTCACCTCGCCTCACCTCACCTCACACTCACCCTCACCTCACCCCACCTCACTCACCTTACCTCACCTCGCCTCAGCCCACCTCACCTCACCTCACCTCACCTCAACTCACATTCACCTCACATTCACCTCACTCACCTCACCTCACCTCACCTCGCCTCAGCCCACCTCACCTCACCTCACCTCACCTCACCCTCACCTCACCCTCACCTCACCCTCACCTTACATTCACTTCACATTCACCTCACATTCACCTCACCTCACCTCACCTCACCTCGCCTCACCTCACCCTCACCCTCACCTCACCCCACCCCACCTCACCTCACCTCGCCTCAGCCCACCTCACCTCACCTCACCTCACCTCACTCACCTCACCTCACCCTCACCTCACCCCACCTCACTCACCTCACTCACCTCACCTCACACTCAACTCACACTCACCTCACCCTCGCCTCGCCTCACCTCACCTCACCTCACCTCACCTCACCTCGTCTCACACTCACCTCGTCTCACACTCACCTCGTCTCACACTCACCTCGCCTCACCTCGTCTCACACTCACCTCACCTTCACCTCACCTTACCGCATCTCGCCTTACCTCACCTCACATCACCTCGCCTCACCCTCACCTCACATTCACCTAACCTCACCTTACTCTCACCCCACATCACTTTACCTCACCTCATCCTCATCTCACCCTCACCTCACATCGCCTCGCCTTACCTCGCCTCACCCTCACCTCATCCTCACCTCACCCTCACCTCACTCACCTCACCTCACCTCACCTCATTCACCTCACCTCGCCTCACCTCACCTCACCTCACACTCACCTCGCCTCATCCTCACCTCACCTCACCCTCACCTCACCCCACCTCACTCACCTTACCTCACCTCGCCTCAGCCCACCTCACATTCACCTCACATTCACCTCACCTCACCTCACACTCACCTCGCCTCATCCTCACCTCACTCTCACCCTCACCTCACCCCACCTCACTCACCTTACCTCACCTCGCCTCAGCCCACCTCACCTCACCTCACCTCACCTCAACTCACATTCACCTCACATTCACCTCACTCACCTCACCTCACCTCACCTCGCCTCAGCCCACCTCACCTCACCTCACCTCACCTCACCCTCACCTCACCCTCACCTTACATTCACTTCACATTCACCTCACATTCACCCCACCTCACCTCGCCTCAGCCCACCTCACCTCACCTCACCTCACCTCACTCACCTCACCTCACCCTCACCCTCACCTCACCCCACCTCACTCACCTCACTCACCTCACCTCACACTCAACTCACACTCACCTCACCCTCGCCTCGCCTCACCTCACCTCGTCTCACACTCACCTCGTCTCACACTCACCTCGCCTCACCTCGTCTCACACTCACCTCACCTTCACCTCACCTTACCTCATCTCGCCTTACCTCACCTCACATCACCTCGCCTCACCCTCACCTCACATTCACCTAACCTCGCCTCATCTCGCCTTACCTCACCTCACATCACCTCGCCTCACATTCACCTAACCTCACCTCATCTCGCCTTACCTCACCTCACATCACCTCGCCTCACCCTCACCTCACATTCACCTAACCTCACCTCATCTCGCCTTACCTCACCTCACCTCACCTAACCTCACCTCACTTCACCTCACCCTCACCTCACCTCACCTCACCTCACCTCACCTCACCTCACCTCACCTCACCTCACCCTCACCTCACCTCACCTCACCTCACACTCACCTCACCTCACCTCACCTCACCTCGTCTCACACTCACCTCGCCTCAGCCCACCTCACCTCACCTCACCTCACCTCACCTCACCTCACCTCACTCACCTCACCTCACCTCGCCTCACCTCACCCTCACCCTCACCTCACCTCACCTCACCCCACCCCACCTCACCTCACCTCGCCTCAGCCCACCTCACCTCACCTCACTCTCACCTCACCCTCACCTCACATTCACTTCACATTCACCTCACATTCACCTCACCTCACCCTCACCCTCACCTCACCCCACCTCACTCACCTCACTCACCTCACCTCACACTCAACTCACACTCACCTCACCCTCGCCTCGCCTCACCTCACCTCACCTCACCTCACCTCGTCTCACACTCACCTCGTCTCACACTCACTTCGTCTCACACTCACCTCGCCTCACCTCGTCTCACACTCACCTCACCTTCACCTCACCTCATCTCGCCTTACCTCACCTCACATCACCTCGCCTCACCCTCACCTCACATTCACCTAACCTCACCTCATCTCGCCTTACCTCACCTCACATCACCTCGCCTCACCCTCACCTCACATTCACCTAACCTCACCTCATCTCGCCTTACCTCACCTCACATCACCTCGCCTCACCCTCACCTCACATTCACCTAACCTCACCTCATCTCGCCTTACCTCACCTCACATCACCTCGCCTCACCCTCACCTCACATTCACCTAACCTCACCTCATCTCGCCTTACCTCACCTCACCTCACCTAACCTCACCCTCGCCTCACCTCACTTCACCTCACCCTCACCTCACCTCACCTCACCTCACCTCACCTCACCTCACCTCACCTAACCTCACCCTCGCCTCACCTCACTTCACCTCACCTCACCTCACCTCACCTCACCTCACCTCACCCCACCTCACATCACCTCACTTCGTCTCAGCCCACCTCACCTCTCACTCACCTCACACTCACCTCACTTCACCTCACCTCACCTCACCTCACCTCACCTCACCTCACCCCACCTCACCTCACCTCACCTCGTCTCAGCCCACCTCACCTCTCACTCACCTCACCTCACACTCACCCTCACCCTCACCTCACCCCACCCCACCTCACCTCACCTCGCCTCAGCCCACCTCACCTCACCTCACCTCACCTCACCTCACCCTCACCTCACCCTCACATTCACTTCACATTCACCTCACATTCACCTCACCTCACTCACCACACCTCACCTCGCCTCGCCTCACTTCACCTCACCTCACTCACCTCACCCTCACCCTCACCTCACCCCACCTCACTCACCTCACTCACCTCACCTCACCTCACACTCAACTCACCCTCGCCTCGCCTCACCTCACCTCACCTCACCTCACCTCACCTCGTCTCACACTCACCTCGTCTCACACTCACCTCGCCTCACCTCGTCTCACACTCACCTCACCTTCACCTCACCTCACCTCATCTCGCCTTACCTCACCTCACATCACCTCGCCTCACCCTCACCTCACATTCACCTAACCTCACCTCATCTCGCCTTACCTCACCTCACCTCACATTCACCTAACCTCACCTCATCTCGCCTTACCTCACCTCACATCACCTCGCCTCACCCTCACCTCACATTCACCTAACCTCACCTCATCTCGCCTTACCTCACCTCACATCACCTCGCCTCACCCTCACCTCACATTCACCTAACCTCACCTCATCTCGCCTTACCTCACCTCACCTCACCTAACCTCACCCTCGCCTCACCTCACTTCACCTCACCCTCACCTCACCTCACCTCACCTCACCTCACCTCACCCTCACCTCACCTCACCTCACCTCACCTCACCTCACCTCACCTCACCTCACCCCACCTCACCTCACCTCGTCTCAGCCCACCTCACCTCTCACTCACCTCACCTCACACTCACCTCACTTCACCTCACCTCACCTTACCTCACCTAATCTCACCTCACCTCACCTCACCTCACACTCACCGAATACGACTGTGAGATCTTCAGTAGACTTGCGACCGCGTAGACTGCCAAAGCTAGTAAAGCAAGCCGCCGACGTTCATATCTCGACACCAGTTTCGCCGACCAGGCGCTCGTCAGAATGTTCGTCATAAATCCGACGGCATAAATCACCGCGATCTGCTCCTCCTGCGTTGCATTTCGTTATCACGACGATTTCAATATTTCCCTCGTGAAATTGTGCTATCGTTTACGATTTTAATATTTGTTTACGTTTTGACCAGTTTTAGCGGTTCCAGTTTTCTAGTCGAACACAAAGACACATTCTAAATAGTAATTCAGAAACTATTTTGTGATATTTAGCCATTGATTTTGCTAGATGAATTAATATCGAATGGTACGTATTAAATACGTACCATTCGTTGTTGGTTGGAAACATATTATTTATGAAGTTACGCCAATTAGTTTGGTTTGGGAAATGAGCGAACTTAACTGTGAAATGAATCTATATATCCGCATGTGATACGATGTAATTTAAATAATAATTTCGCAAAACATAGCAACGTACAGCGTCCACTTCGACTAACCATATATCCATAGCCGCGATACAGCGCGTAGAGGTAAGGTCCTTGTAACCAATCCGCGAATATCGCGGGAATCAAAACGATGAAATACCGTCTTTGGAATTGTCGAAACGTCGGATTATTTCCGACTTGGTTATCCGACTGGATACGGCGAAGTATGTACTTCAAGACTATATAGCTTAAACCACCGATAATAAGAACAAAGGGTGTCAGAGTCTTTGGATGCACCATTGTAATAACTGGATTGTCTGAAATATAAAATACCTTTATCAATTATGATAATTATAACATTTTAACATTTTTATAACCATATTTATAAATTATATTTATCAAAACACGAATAATTGAAACTGAACTAAATTGAAATTAAACTACTAAATATCAGCATAACTTAATAGTAATAATAGAATATGCTTACTGCATAAAAACACAATACAATCCATAAATAACACATTTATTTATATCTCAAGTTAAAATTTGCATACGCTAAAATGTAAATATTTAAAAAATTATTGCATCATCTATATTAATATTATAATAGAACAATAGGCTTATATAATTAATAATTACATAATGTACTTTACATTAATAACTACTAATTATATAGTTAGTTATATATTCAAATGTATGTATATATAAATTAATACTGACATTATTTGATATTGTTAATATATTTAATAATACAATATTGATCTAATTATCAAATTGAAAATTATGGTCAGGAGTACCATTGATTAAACTAAAGAAATAGATTATATATATATATATATATATAATGTGTGTGCGTTAAAGGTGGATACAGCTATAGAACATATATTCTTAATATGTACTAATTGTATTAACATAAACTATGTCTTACGCTAATCAATAGTGAGTAAATAGTTGAATTAAATACAAATAATAGATATATTTATATGACCTTATAGGTAAGAATGCATCATATTTCAATCTATATTTGTTATATATGATTTAATGTAATATTAGTAGCAGTGGTAGGCTAATTGCTAAAAATCTATAATCAGTTACACACTGTATTACTGAGTACATTGCCTGCTATATTAGATTACATTATCTATTTCTATATCAATTGAGTAGATAAAACACAGTAGATGTATTATACGTTTTTAGTATATGTATATACATGTTCATATATATATATATATATATATATATATATATATATATATAAGTGTACATGTAGATATACATGTAAATATACATATTACCGGTGTCTAATGTTATTATGTTATTACGTAACTGTCTAATAGTTTTATAAACTGTGAAAGCTCTAAAAGTAAACATAAGGAGAGAAAAGGTCGTACTAGAAATCGTGACATCATTTTGAGGATGATTCAAAATCTACTTTTCAGCGAGAGTTAATTTCTAATTCAGCTTCATTTCCCATCAACAATACAATTTGTGTAACAATAAGTACAATAAGTATCTAGTAATACTCAATGTACTATTACTAAACGTTCATTCTTAGTAATTCTAATACTATAAGATATTCTAATATTATATTGTATATAGTCGAGTAGTGTCAGTTAAAAGATGATACATAAAATTGTAATATTTCATTAAATATATGTAGATATCACATAAGTGAAATAAAGCTTCACACTACAATAACAATGAAATTATTTCCTCGAATTTAGCTTTCAACTGATATTAAGGTATTTATGCAAATAATTACAAATGTGAATATTATTTATTCTCATAAAATTGTTCAATGCTAGATTTATAACAGAATAACGATTTGTCAACGGTATAGGGATTATAAGGTTGTAATTATTATTATTGTGGATATAAAAAACATATTAAATTTGAGACACTGTAATCATTTGATAAAAGAATATCATAGTTCTTTAAAAAATCTATTTTGATATTCTCTGACTAAATATTCTACATTCATTATATATATATTTTATATGACATTGTATCAACTACATATTAAATAAATGTATACTATATATAGTATATATACAAATATATATATGCATATAAAAATACATACAAATAATACATGTAAATATGCATATATAAATACACATATATATATATATATATATATATATATATATATATATATATATATATATACATATATATATATATATGCATATTTCATACAGTTGATAATATAGTATAAACTAATGATTTATATTATTTATGAAGTCACCCCATGAATGTCAATTTCCACTGTATATAGAAAATGCAAAATAATAATAGACAATGAAATGAAAATTGTAAATGAAATTATACCTATAGAATGCCTTAAACGCTGAAAATTATGCAGTTTAATATGTATCGAGGAACACTAATAAATATTCCATAAATAATACATACAGACTTAACTTAAATACTTATGTAATATTATGAAATATGATATATTATTTATAATATCCTCACATTTAATTGTTATTATATCATATATCAAATTGTTCTTTAAAACATATGCATATCTGTTTAATGGTATTGTTAGATTTTCAGCTTGTGCCAAATTAATTGGAACGATAGGCTAATAAGCTTTCACTTCATTTCGCTGTTCATTTCTCATGTATCAGAAAATAATATCACTTTTGTTATAATAAAATAATTTAAAATAAAACTTGTATATTAGTATTTTATCTCATGGGGAATTATTCAGTACGATGTTCATTGTTTCTTCAATAAAAATAATATATGATTATAAAGTGTTTGCGAAGTAGTAGTATAATGATTTCACAATTAGCAAACATATCAGTTGAGCATTGTTGTGTTCAAAGTATATCATAAATTCTGATTACGAGAAGTATTGAATACATTTAGAATATAAATAAAATAGTAAATATAAATGTGAATTCATTACCCACTCTACAATTAAGTAACATATCGAAAGAGTTTATTAAATTTTATTTATTAAAATCTTAGCGTTATTATGAATATATTTTAATGTGCGAGGCTGTGATACTCGCTATATGTAGCCTATAAAATGGCTCGAATTATTAGATTACATATATCACACGAATCAGTGTTTAGGAAAACATATAATTTGTTGGTGTAGCTTATCACTTATAGATGGGTTTACACGGTGTACAATGTATGCTTTTATTGTAAGAGGTACATGTCTAAATACCGCTACCATAATACGTTAATATAATATGTGTATATATAATAACATTTAATATATAACATTTATACATTGCAATCATAATTCATACTTATACAGTGATACAATATGATCTCAAATTGATTTTTAAATCGCTTAATTACAGCCTAATAGGGATATGTGACGTGGAGTCAACGTGAACATAATAATTGTTAATTATTTTTAATTTCTAATATAATAAAACTTTTAGTATTCAGTTGGTAATACATATATGAAATATATAATAGATAATAGAAATTAATAATAATAATATATTATATAATAGTATTATTATACTATTAAAAATGATATTATTATAATATTAATAGTAGTATTATTATAGTATTTTTAATAACACATATTTTAATTTCATGCCAAATTTTAAACATTTACACTTACACTTACATTTTTAAAATGAAGATAATATATGTAATACTGAATTATAGTTTTTAAGGAAATAAAAATACATATAAATTATATAATTGTGGGTATACAGAATTAAACATATATTTAAGAAATATATATTGAAAATATATTTGTTTACAATAATATATTTAGTAAAAAATGTTCAAAGATAATCCAAATTCAATATTCAATAAATATACTTTATGTACACGATTACTCTGAATGTTATGTTACTGATCTTAATATACTTATATTTAATAATGTAATAATTACACTATTATATAAATAAACATATCGTAATATATATATACATACATATGTATATCTCTTAAAAAGAGATAGCAAATGTGGGCTGATCACATTAAAATCAAAGTATAGAATTTGAAAGAAAACTACTTCATCCTTATTTTAAATTTATGGATTTAAAATATATAAAAATAATAATTTAGATTATTTATAGATACAATTTTATTAGTATATATCATAGAAATACATTCTCCGTTGATAGTTGCTCTATATATGCTCAATGAGACGTATGTAGTATATATTTATTTGTTAGATATATTATATAGTTATCTCCGTAAATAAAATAATTATATGATACATTTACCGCGTATTGTTTTCGTCTCTAGTGAAAGTTGTTAGTATTAGTATTATTATTTTAATCGGGTTACATATTATCTCTATCTTCAATCCTATATATATATATATATATATATATATATATATATATATATATAAATATAGTGGATTCTACTTTGTCTGGTAAAATTAAATATAGATGAATTTTTAATATTTATAAAGATTTTACATTTAATTTGGTAAATACAAATACAAATATCTTAAAATAATGTTTAATTTTATCAGAAATATATAAGCATAATAGTAATAAATACTAATAAAAGATAAGAGTAAACACTTAGTTATAAGTAAAAACTAGTATATAAGATTAACAACTTTAAGAACTGCTAACATTTCTCGAACGTTACGATTTGTATTGTCATTCTGATATAGACAGATGAACATGTTATAAAACGTGTAATGTACATTATTAGTTCTCTCAGTGAAACAACCCCAATAAACATTTTTATAGAACATTATGTCACATATTGGAACATTTTGGAACATTCCGAAACATGCCAATGGTAAATTTTATTGGAACATATCAGCACATCACATTTGTGCTACAAAGTGCAAAATATTTTAAAAGGAATATTTATGCACACTTTGGAACACATTTTCCAAAGTGTGGTAGTTTATACATGTATAAACACTATTGCAATAGTAAATTAATATTAATAGTTAATATTTTAACTGATTACATTTATTAATGGTAAGAAAATAAAAATCCTGAATATAATTTCTATAACCTATGATATAATTATGAAATATTCTTAAGGTAAATATATATATATATATATATATATATATATATATATATATGATTATATAGCTTTAAAGCTTTACAAAAATATATAATAAAATTATATTTATATCTACTATATTTATATAATATTCATAATGATATCTAATAAAAATGAATTATTTTTAAATGGGTTTAATCTATAAAACAACATTTATATATAAAATAAATAAAAATTATTTTAATTTTGATTTACTTAAAATATTTTTAATTCCATGCATACATACAATGTAAGAACAATATAAGAACATTTATTTAAAAAAATTTATGTCATAATAAAAGTTTAAATCGAATAATAATAATTAACAGCAATAAATGAAATATTATAAAAGAAATGTAACAGTATATTAAATATTTATATGGTGTTATTTTGGAATACATATACCCTTATATTTCAATATTTTACTATCAAATATTTTTCTTTATATTTATTAATATCCGCTTGTAAACACCCTATTCAAAATTGATAACTCAAAATTACCTAGTTTCTCTAAAGATTCTCCTATATATACTTGACAGCCATACATATGATTTACTACATATATAACTTGACGAAAAGAAGTATCAGATAAAGAATACAAATTATTTGGACATTTTATATTTTTTTTCTTAAATAAATTTATACTTATTAATATATATGTATTATATTGTGATAATCAATTCACTATTTGATTAAATGGACATTTACCACCTCTAACCATTTTTTTTATTTTCTGCAAATAATTTTGATATTTGAAAGCAGAGTTTTTGTCTAGTATACTATGTTCTATCACATCATCTACTAAATGAAGCAGACTATGCACATTATATATATAAAATCTTTCACCAAAAAGAAAAGAACCCCTTTCAACGAATTATACAAGTAGCTTTTGTGCAAACATCATATAACATTGATTAGATATTAATACAGGGTTACGTAATATTGATATTGCGCAGTTTAAAGACAGATGTTAATAATATTGATAATATAGTATGTCTTTCAGGACAATCTTTTCGGTATATAGGATACACTGTCTAAGTTTTGTGGTTTTATTTCTGTCAACATGTTCTAATGATCGTACTTCATACAAAATGAGTTGGGTTTGCTGGCTTATATTTTTAATCTAAGTTTAATTTATAATATATTGGCTTTGCTAAGTTTGAATCTTATGGCTTTATCCTTGGATACATAAATATGTATAATTTTTTTGGTAATTTCTAGCAATACACAATGCATATAATCTACATTGAAGGTGGTAACCAAATCTATTCGGAGTCTGCTCAATGGAATAGCATAATTATGATGTAATGCATACGTTTTATTTCTATAATAGATATCATTTCTTTTTTTAAAACTCGTTTCTATCTAATAATTAGAATCGAATTCATCAACTATCTCATTTAGAAGGTATCATTTAGAAAATCTAGATTCGTAGGCTTTTTGCTATATGTCATTGCTAAAAGAAAAACATAATCTTTTATTTACATTAATACTGGCCATATTTATTTATTAGAACTCTTAAAAAGAGAGAGTCCGTCTATATTATGATAACAATTAATTAGTCCAGAAATATCAAGGGTTTGACCTTTAATATATTCTTTAATAGAATTAATCCATGAACATTTTAAAAATATAATACTTGCAATTGAAAGACTTGCACGTGAATATCATCTATTTAAAAGTTTCATGAATTATTAAATGAATTATATGTTTTGTAAATAATTCTATATACGAGATTAAAACATTTAGTAGATATTATATTTATTACAATATTAGATACTAACATTATTATTTTGAGATTGCTCATAAGTATTTTCTGTGAGTAATTCTGAGAATATCCTGATAGTGCCCTATATATATAATGTATAATATATTAAAATAGAGTATACAATTTTTAAATAACAATTTAGTTATATTAACACTTTTAGCGTCGATAATTTTTTCTACACATTCATCACTAGATTTTACGTATATTTCAATATTTTACTATGGTCAATAAAATAGCTTATAACTTGGTAAATATTAATATTAAGAATAAATGTATCTATTTAATTGAACATAACAAAATTATACATATTATAGTATATTTTATAATTAAAAACAATAAAGTTTGAATATATCTAGAGTATATAAAAAAAATATATTTTAACTAATTAAATTTACATAATATTATTTTACTAGTATTTATATTTAATTAAAGTATATACATATATTATATAAGTAATAGATAATATAATAATCTTCACAATGGTTTTTAAAATTAATTAAAATAATGAATATATAAAAAGTTATAATATATGAACGCCACCGTATATTACGTTCGTTTTACGATAATTTCTGTAAACATTTTAATTACAAGATTTATTCTCATACGGCTTTTATAATTTCTAATAAATCGAGACCTATAAATATTTCTTAAATAAAACTGATACCCATATTAAAAATAACTAACTACTATATAATAAATTATTATTTATTCAATAATAAAATTAAAAACTAATGTAGGGCCTCCAGATAAATAATTTAAAAAAAAATGTATACAATTTATTATAAAATTAATTTATTGCTATTTTATCAAATTAAATATACAATTTTAGATTATAAATGCAATAAAGAAAGTTTTAAATAATAAAGTTATCTATCATGTGGTTTTTAAATTATTAAAATTAATTAAATTTGACAAAAGTTATAATGATTTTTAAATATATACATTTTTAAACAATTTCCAGAAATAAAAAAAATATTTCATATATATTTTATTTTTTCATCAATATATATATATATACCGTCAGGGACTTCATATAAAATAGTATAAACAATATATAAGATTGAAAATACAATATATATTCATAAAATAAATAATATATACAAGAATCTCTTCAATAGCGCAGTGGCTAATATAAACATAATATATATATATTTATATAAGAAAATATGTACAAATATAATACAACAAATATATATAAAGTAGGGTAATAAAATAATAAAATTTACATATTATTATGATATACAAAAAAAAACAATCACGTTTTGCAAATGCACAGAAACCTCGATGACATGTAAGAGTTGTGAGGCCTTTCATTATTTGACCAATAATGACTTAATATGCATATTGATGCCCATGAAGTAAATGGCACTAATATAGTCCTTGATATCATTTTCATCCAGCATCAAATTCATCCTTTGATGAAAATTGCATTCCTCGAATGACAATTTTACCTTTAATAAAATAATATTGTGATTTATTTTCTGGGGTAATTCTAAATCTTGATAATGCTTGATTTGTAATCAATATAGAAATATAGAATATAGAAATGTCGCGAATTCATCTAGAAGTCTAGCGATTTAGCAGGGCTAGTCTCTATGGCGTTATCAAAATCGATGATACCGAGAAGATGGCATTGATACATATTTATAAATTTACTATATCCGATTGATTAATATTCGATTAATAGTATTAATAAATTTTTATATTTATAAGTTAATGATATTGATAAATAGATATGACTTGGAATTATTTGATATTGTATGCTTGACCACCATTATTAATAGATAATTTACCTTTGATTACGGTAATATGTAAGATGAATGTAATTGAATTCGATATCCTTTATCATTATAAGTAAATTAGACTTTTGGAATATATTACTTAATATTTCTTAAGTAATAATAGTAATAATTTCTTAAGTTTATTATTTATTTCTTTATGCATCATCTTGATAATAGTTATGCGCGATGACCGTGTAAATAACTAAACCACAATTTCACCTCTACCCTATTACACATTATTTAGTTTATATAAAAATATATTATAAATTATTTATTTATTTTTTTATCTTGATTAATAAAACCAACTAGCTGTTTAACATAACTTATGTTTAACATAACTTGTCCATTCTATATATCTATAATTTATTTTTGTAATTGATTTTAATAATCTACCATTGTTTACCCGGATATTTGAAGACTATTAAATTTGTTTCGTTTATTGTTATATGTTTATATCTGATATTAAATAATCTTTAATTAAAAATCTAGCGAAGAATGAATTATCAAGGGTTGATATATTGATAGTGTTATATCTTTATTATTGATATAAAGTAAATTGAATTTATATATTATTTTTATATAATATATACTATGTATTTATCAAAACATTTGAATTATTTAAACAATTTAAATGAAGATACTAGACACTAGTAAATTAATAATGATTTATTTATTGCTCTAAATTATTAGTAAATTTTAACCAAATTAAGATCAAGTCAATAATTTAATTTATATATATTGCTTGCTTTGAATCACGCATGGAAGATGACCCGGTGCAAATTGCACTGGCTAAATATTCTGTGAACTGCTGATTTGTTTACATATAATATATTTAATATGTGCAATTTACCTGTGTTTGTGATTCATGTATGGTTTATTTAATTTTATAGATGTTAAATTAATCTTAATATAACTGTTATTTGTTACACGCAGATATTGAAAAACAGATAATATGACAAATTAAATATTGTTGACAAATAATAATTTCCCCATATTATTTTATTTTTCAACACTGATGGCAATTTTCACCGAGTCGTCTTCCGTACTTGATCCCGTGCTTTTCACAGCTAATCACAATTATATTTTACTCTTATTTGATGTTATATTAAAGATAACATCTATTGTAATTCGTAAAGTAGAATTATAAATGTTGCTGAAAATGTTAAGCTATAATATTTTGCCTATGAAGATGATTTAAAATAGCACCGTATTGATCACTTATAAATACAATTGGCGAATAAAGAATGTAATGTCATGTTTAGGAGTTGTTTCACGGCTTATCTAGTTATAAGATCTTCACGGTAGAGTGATTTTAGATTGCGGCTAATGATATTTATTACAATAGATATTCTGAATTCAATACCTGTAACATATAAAATAAATCACGATTCTTTCATTAAATAATAATGAAATTCTAACAGCATATAGAATATGTGTATCATAAGTATAAAACTGGAATTATTATAATCGGTAGATAGTATAAATCAGTTAGATACGGTATCACCATTTATTAAGAAACATAATCAAAGCCGACATGAATAAATATAAAATATCATCCCGTTGGCTGAGCTCCTTGTTCAAGGAAGTGTTAATTAAATAACATCCTAAATAAAACGCGGTTAAATAAATCATAAAATGATTCATTTTTAATATTAATAAATTATAAATTTAAACTGTATTTCCTAACATTGCATGAATATATATATATCTAGGTGATCTTTGAAAGTATCTCATGTCTATTAGTTCGTTGCTCTCTACAACCTAGATCATTTAATCAATCGATGGCTGAATATATTTGTATTAATTTGCCTATTTTTACTATACTATTTATATATAATATACAATGCGAGGTATTGATTCTCTGAATTCATATTTACGGTGTTACATGTTTTATAATCGTTAAATGAAACTAAATTGTTTTCTTGATTATCTTAAAGCATAATATTAGCATTGAAAACATTCTATATGTATATATAATTATATATATAATTTGTGCTAAATTTAAATTTTGGTTTAATTTTTATTGATAACTATATCGATTTTGTAGTGTGAGGTTAATTCATTGTGATATAATAACTGGTCACCCAAGTAGAGTGTATATATTTTATATTGCATTATGCATTCCATATTACCTGTTGTTTTATTGTGATAGAATGAATTATATTTATGAAATACATATAATTTTTTATAAGAAATAATATATGTTATATAAATAATATATTTGACCTCGGTATATATAATATACAGTCCATTATTTATGTTTAGTTATTAAAATTTCTGTCTACTGTTCTATTACTGTTCTCACTCAAAAAAACGCGATATCCGATGGTTATTTGATTTCCACTGATAACGATGATGAATTATACAGTGTTTAATTTTGCCGTTTGCACTAGGGTGATCTATTTACAAGCCTACAATAATAGCACAACGAACCTTCAATTTCACATATTATAAATTGTTTATTATTAAATTAAATTATTATTATTTTAATTAATATAAATATAATATATTTATGAACACTGGTAAATGAATTCAATAATAAACGAGTATATATCAATATGGAGTGTGATAGATAGGTTATGTTGCAATAACACACTGTGTTAGATATTGTTTAATAGCTAAAGAAATCAATATTACAGATTTATTTAGTTAATTACTGATTATTAGAATAATAAGTATATTATATATACTTATTTATATTTTAATAAATAATTTTGAAATTATAATTAATATTTATATATATATATATATATATATATATATTATTATATATAAGTATTTTACCTTAGATTGATTTTATATTCATCTTAATAATTAGTTTAATTTAATTTTAGTAATTCAATGGATTACTATTAAAATATATTCTATATTGGGGGAGGTCACATACATATTTACAAGGTATTTAAAAAAGGTATACAGCTACATCAATTATAATTAGTGATTTAATTTTAGGAATATGCCAACATTTATTAAACCTAAAAATAACAAGGACCCCTTATATTTATCCCGTATTATATTTAAATAATATAATTTCTAAAAATGTTTTGTATTTACTTTATATTTATTTTACAGAAATTCAAACATTGTTCAAATTAAAACGAATGTAAATTACTCTGACAACCAAGATAACAATGATGGAGATACAGAGAAGAGTACCACGAATTTGATTGTCAATTACATTCCTCAGTCTATGACTAACGATGAATTTGTGGACGTTTTCAAACAAATAGGTAAATTCTATATTTGAAAACTGTATTAATCAGTATATATAAACTGTGTTTAATATAATAATTTCTATGATCATTTTATTTAATAATCCAAAATTTATGAAATAGGTCAATTGAAAAGCTGTAAAATAATTCGTGATAAATCTACTGGTAACAGTTTTGGGTTTGGGTTTGCCGAATACTTTGAACCAATACATGCCACTCAAGCAGTCAATGAATTAAATGGCTTACAAATAAAAGATAAACAAATTAAGGTAATTCTCAAAAAACTGACCAATCTTCTGGACAGTTTTATTGTATGATGTCATTGATTAATTGTTTATTTACAATCTCATTTGTATTTTGTAATAATAATGTCTTTTTCGTATTTAACAATTTTTATAAATTTTTATTAATATTAAAAACTTTAGCCATATTATTTATGTACTCTATCTATATATACGAATAATTGATATATGCGATTATTAATATCATACTATTATAATCATGTATACATATATTATTATTATTCATAGGTCGCATATGCTAAAGCACTAAGTCAAATAAAGAGCGGAAACCTGTATGTTCGCTTCCTGCCTCCCGAGTTCTCAGACAAAGAGGTCCACCATTATTTTATCTAGTATTTACCCATCTTCTAATTCCGTAAACTCATCTTTTAATTCCGTAAACTCATCTTTTAATTCCGTAAACTCATCTTTTAATTCCGTAAACTCATCTTTTAATTCCGTAAACTCATCTTTTAATTGCGTAAACTCATCTTTTAATTCCGTAAACTCATCGCACAATACGTAAACTGATTTCGCAACCATTACGTTTGCAAATCAGATTCGCCAGCTATTCGAACCATTCGGTACCATATCCACTTGTCGTATCTTGAAGAATGACCAAGGCATGTCCAGGGGTGTTGCCTTTGTACTCTACGACCGCGAGGAAAGTGCAAAGTTGGCAATGGAGAATCTAGACGACACGGTTTGTAATCCAGATATTCGATGGTTGTAGTGTACACCTGTATCTTAGTTGCCCCCACTACAATACCGTCATCACCATCTCCCCTCCCCCGATACAGTCACTACCAGTGCCTCCCCTATAATACGTCACTACCAGCCCCCCCCCCCTCTCTAATACTGTCCCTACCAGTGCCCCCCTATAATACCGTCACTACCAGCCCCCCCCCCCCCTCTCTAATACTGTCCCTACCAGCGCCCCCCTATAATACCGTCACCACCAGCCCCCCCCTAATACTGTCCCTACCAGCCCCCCCTAATACCGTCACTACCAGCCCCCCCCCCTAATACTGTCCCTACCAGCCCCCCCCCCCCTCTCTAATACTGTCCCTACCAGTGCCCCCCTATAATACCGTCACCACCAGCCCCCCCCCCCCCTCTCTAATACTGTCCCTACCAGCGCCCCCCTATAATACCGTCACCACCAGCCCCCCCCTAATACTGTCCCTACCAGCCCCCCCTAATACCGTCACTACCAGCCCCCCCCTAATACCGTCCCTACCAGCCCCCCCCTAATACCGTCACTACCAGCCCCCCCCTAATACTGTACCTACCAGCCCCCCCCTAATACTGTCCCTACCAGCGCCCCCCCCTAATACCGTCACTACCAGCCCCCCCCTAATACTGTCCCTACCAGCCCCCCCCTAATACCGTCACTACCAGCCCCCCCCTAATACTGTACCTACCAGCCCCCCCCTAATACCGTCACTACCAGCCCCCCCTAATACTGTACCTACCAGCCCCCCCCTAATACCGTCACTACCAGCCCCCCCTAATACTGTACCTACCAGCCCCCCCCTAATACCGTCACTACCAGCCCCCCCCTAATACTGTACCTACCAGCCCCCCCTAATACTGTACCTACCAGCCCCCCCCTAATACCGTCACTACCAGCCCCCCCTAATACTGTACCTACCAGCCCCCCCCTAATACCGTCACTACCAGCCCCCCCCTAATACTGTACCTACCAGCCCCCCCTAATACTGTACCTACCAGCCCCCCCCTAATACCGTCACTACCAGCCCCCCCCTAATACTGTACCTACCAGCCCCCCCTAATACCGTCACTACCAGCCCCCCCTAATACTGTACCTACCAGCCCCCCCCTAATACCGTCACTACCAGCCCCCCCCTAATACTGTACCTACCAGCCCCCCCTAATACCGTCACTACCAGCCCCCCCCTAATACTGTACCTACCAGCCCCCCCCTAATACCGTCACTACCAGCCCCCCCCCTAATACTGTACCTACCAGCCCCCCCCTAATACCGTCCCTACCAGCGCCCCCCTACAATATCGTCACCACCATCCCGCACCTCCCAATACCGTCACCAGCCCCCCCCACCCCACCAGCCCCCCCCCCCCCCCACTAACCTCTAATGGTACCACCAGCAGATGCTCGGAGATAGTGATCAGCGTATCTCTGTGAAATTTGCCGATGATGCCAAACAGAAGCACAAATTCAACAGTCAGAAGACGTCGCGCGGAGGTGGTGGTGGTGGCGGTGGTATGGGTGGAGGCGGGGGTAACAATTCAATGGGAGGCATGATGAACGGACAACAGAACTCCATGCAACAGAGCAACATGGCCATGCAACAACAACAGATTCAACTTCAGAACCAGATGCTGATGCAACAGCAAGCCCTCTTCCAACAACTGCAACAGCAATTAGCTGGTTCGTTATATAAATTATACTTTTAGGGCCAAAGTACAATATAAGTTTATTAAATGTTTTTGTAAAAGCAAATTTGTGTATTATTAGTCTATGTTTTGTACTACGAATAAATAATTTTTAATTAGATATTATTTTTAGATTTTATTCTAAATATTATTTGTATGATAATTCACATCACAAGTAATCACCTTGGTAACCACCTTGGTAATTACCTTGGTAACCACCTTGGTAATTACCTTGGTAACCTCCTTGCTAACCACCTTTCTAACCACCTTTCTAACCACCTTAGTAACCACCTTTGGTAACTAAAATTAAGTAAGTATTTAAATTTATTAAATTAATTCTCTATATATTTTAGATTTAATACTCTTTACATATAATATGTTTTAAATAAGACTGAAATGAATGTAGATAATAGAATTTATTCCTATAGAATTGATTTCCATTTAATTCACCAGCCCAAATGTCTGGACAAACTCCAGCAATACAAAATCAATTCAATCAAGGTGATACTTTATTAAAATACAATTATGATAACATCATTTACTAGTTTCATTAATATTTTCAGTATAATTTCAACAAGTTTCATAATTTTTGTTCAGGTATGAGTTCCACGGGTCCTATCAGAAATTCCAGGAATAACAACAGGTTTGTTTCGCGAAGATTAACTTGCGATGTATTCTCTCCGATTACCCTACCCACATGTCTTCCTCCTTTCACCTGACTAGATATAATCCAATGTCTACCTCCTTTCACTCGACTAGATATAATCTAATGTCTTCCTCCTTTCACTCGACTAGATATAATCCAATGTCTAGCTCCTTTCACCTGACTAGATATAATCCAATGTCTTCCTCCTTTCACTCGACTAGATATAATCCAATGTCTAGCTCCTTTCACCTGACTAGATATAATCCAATGTCTACCTCCTTTCACATGACTAGATATAATCCAATGTCTTCCTCCTTTCACTCGACTAGATATAATCCAATGTCTACCTCATTTCACCTGACTAGATATAATCCAATGTCTTCCTCCTTTCACTCGACTAGATATAATCCAATGTCTTCCTCCTTTCACTCGACTAGATATAATCCAATGTCTTCCTCCTTTCACTCGACTAGATATAATCTAATGTCTTCCTCCTTTCACTCGACTAGATATAATCCAATGTCTACCTCATTTCACCTGACTAGATATAATCCAATGTCTTCCTCCTTTCACTCGACTAGATATAATCCAATGTCTTCCTCCTTTCACCTGACTAGATATAATCCAATGTCTACCTCCTTTCACTCGACTAGATATAATCTAATGTCTTCCTCCTTTCACTCGACTAGATATAATCCAATGTCTAGCTCCTTTCACCTGACTAGATATAATCCAATGTCTTCCTCCTTTCACTCGACTAGATATAATCCAATGTCTACCTCCTTTCACTTAACTAGATATAATCCAATGTCTACCTCCTTTCACATGACTAGATATAATCCAATGTCTTCCTCCTTTCACCTGACTAGATATACCCCAATGTCTTCCTCCTTTCACTCGACTAGATATAATCCAATGTCTTCCTCCTTTCACCTGACTAGATATACCCCAATGTCTTCCTCCTTTCACTCGACTAGATATAATCCAATGTCTTCCTCCTTTCACCTGACTAGATATACCCCAATGTCTTCCTCCTTTCACTCGACTAGATATAATCCAATGTCTTCCTCCTTTCACTCGACTAGATATAATCCAATGTCTTCCTCCTTTCACCTGACTAGATATACCCCAATGTCTTCCTCCTTTCACTCGACTAGATATAATCCAATGTCTTCCTCCTTTCACCTGACTAGATATACCCCAATGTCTTCCTCCTTTCACTCGACTAGATATAATCCAATGTCTTCCTCCTTTCACTCGACTAGATATAATCCAATGTCTTCCTCCTTTCACTCGACTAGATATAATCCAATGGGAGGAGATGCATCCAGTGGCAACCTCGGCGATTCCGTGGACATGCAAGGTGGCAACGGTCCGCTGTCGATCGAGTCCACCGGTCAAATGCAGAACCAACTCGGTCAGATGAACAATATGGCCCAATTAATCAGCTCGCTGATGGGCAACAATCAAATGTCTTCGATGAACAACCAAGGTTTCTTTTGAAAGCGTTCTTTTGTTCCCGCCTTTCTGCCGTTAAAGTGCATTAATATCTTTTGTACGGGTCGATGTTTAATTCGCTGATACGACGAATTCAACATTCCGCCATTCTCTGTATCGCCTTTACTACGACCACAGGAAACATGCAGAGTTTGATATTGCAGAACAACCCCAACGCCGAGTTTGCTCAGTTCGAACGCACCGCTAAGAATAAGGACGGCTACACTCTGTTCGTCTACAATACCGGACCCGAATGCACCGAAGACCAACTGAGGACCCTCTTTTCGCAGTACGGTGCTTTGAATAAGGTAATGCTCGATTGAAAGTCGTCCTAACATTTATTTTTGTTTACATTTTTACTTTTTGCTATTAAGTTATAAATTCAAATCTCTTTAATATTATTTCAATTCACTGCCGTTTATGAAATCATTTGATTAATATTTAAATATTCTAATTTTATCTTCGATATATTTTAAGTAATTTTTAAACATTTATATACAATTCCTAGTTAATAGTAAAATCTAATGTGTGTTATTAAAATTAAAATTCTTAACGTTATATAATATTGAGTGATAAATAGTTTCATAGTGTGATATGATTTAAATTATGGTACTCTTACCTATTGTTTAAAATTATTTCTGTTTATAAATATTTTATCTTATATTTAATATTACTATTGAAAATGTTTTATTATGATTTATAAATAATGTTTTACTTTAATTCAATATTTATATAGAAATTTAATCCTTTCAATAATTTCCTATTTACTTCGCAATTTATTTTACTATTATTTACTTTAAAGGAGAATTTCACTAACACGTGAATATTCTGAACTGAATTGAATTGTATGCTTTCCTATGTTTTATAATATTTACTAACCGAAGGTGGCGCTGATGAAAGACGACAACGGGAAGAGTAGAGGTTTTGCCTTTGTATCTTTGCCTTCTTTTGACAATGCGTGTTCAGCCATTAATGGCTTGAATGGATATCTCCTCATCAATGGAACCTACTCGAATAAGTTGCAAGTTTCCTTCAAAGTGAAAAAATAGAATTCAATTTATCCCCGATATCAATATTGATATATAACGATTTTGTAATCATTTTTATTCTGATTGTATCCTGTAGTTATATTTTAATAGTAAATTGTAAAATATATTTCTATTTTATTTATTTCAATATATAATCAGTTAACAATATTTTTCAAAGTGTAAATATTGCTCTATATATTATATTTATATATTAATAATGTATATTTATAAATAATAAAATAATTCTATAAGTATATTATTATTTTAATATTTTTCATTGTAATATAATTCATTAATATTTAATTTCACTGTTTATATTCTAAAATGTTTATTACATAAATATACATAGATTATATTAAATGTATATATTACTGAACTTTCAATTTCGTTTGTGACTTATATATGAAGAAAATGTATTTGTTAGTAATCATAAACTATTATTATATCTTTATTCTAATTTTTATATTTTACTAATTATATCTAATATTTTGCAATTTTTTTATAATTAAATTTTAAATTGTTATTCATTATATCATGTAATTATTAATTTTTACTAATATTTTAACATTTATATTATTTTTCAATAATATTGTTATACATTTTTACAATAATATTGTTATACAATAATAATTATTTATGATAATTTTATTTTTTATTTCTAAAATTTAAAATTACCATATTAAAATTCATTGTCATATTTATAGTATGGAATGAAATACCCAGAAGAAGTTTGCTGAACTTAGAAGTTAGTAATTTGACATTTTATAAAATAGTATTAATTTTGTAATTATTTAATATCTTATTTAATTATTCATATTGATATTAGGTTTACATCGGATGAATAGATATAATTAACTCTGTGAGGAAATACTTTCATTTGATACAAATAAATAATGGTTATTGAGAATTATATCAATTATTTAGATTATTTTTTAAATTCCATTATTAAAATTTATATTATTAGAATAAAAAATGTATTTAAATCTTATTCTTAATTTAAATTATACAGTCATAACATATAATATATATTACAATATTCAGATAGAACTCCGACCATGAGAACAATAACGGATTGTCTTAACTTTAAGTGTAAACTTGTAAATCACAAATTAATTTAAGAGTTATTCATAAATATTATTATATTAACATGAGGAATTGCTGAACTATTTAAATGGTATTTAAATAGTACTATTTTTAATATATTGAATATATTAATTATATAATGTGTTATTATTTTTATATATTTAATTATGATGACAATGATGAATATATTTGTATTAATATAATATTTATTTATAAAAACTATATTTTCATAGAACCTATTGTTATTTTAAATTGTACAATTGTACAAACATGTTGCTAATTGCTAATTAAAATAGTTGTTTTATTATTATTTTATTCTAGTCTAATTTGAGTTATATTTTAAAAGTATATCATTTATTTAATAAAATTGGTTTATACATGATTTTAAAGATGCCTATTATTATATTAACATTGTAATCTATGTATTCTCTATTATATAATAACTTTTCAATATGTAATTTTCTAATTATCAAATAATTATATGTACACATCAGATTGCACTATTTTCTGATATATTGTAGACAATTTAATTTACTTTGAAAGAGTATTCTTAACATTAATGAATTTATTTTAAACTATCGTGTTATTAGGTTAGTGTATAAATGTCCCGTTTGACGATTATTACGGTAATATGGTAAGAATTAGTTATATATATTAGACTAAACGTGTATTAGAATTATGAAAGATAATAAATAGATTGTATAATCTGAGTTCGGGACAACGAAATGAAGTATTATGGATTCGCGAATGGTCAATATCGTATTGGATTAAATAGCTCCCCATAAGATAATTAATCATATAAAATATATTTGATGGCATTATTTCTAGAAATATTATTAAAAAGATGTGAGCCGAGGTAATATATAATGTATAAGTAAATAATTGATGGGTTTGGGATAAGAAGACGAGTAGTCTAGGTATATTGCTCTGGAGGAGTTTAGTATTTAGTGAATCAGGTGAATGGGTGTTATAAATACGTTTATGTTGTAAGTGGAATTTGCAATATCTGGTTAAAATCAATTCTCTATGGGGTCGAATAGTTAAGATAATTTATGATGTTAAGAGATTTATTTTGTAATATTTTAGTTAACAAATCCATTATTGTAGTTTCATGTTCTTCAGAAAAGTTGTCGCTAGTCAATTTGAGTATATATTGAAGATAAATGTATAGAGGTGTGCGAATCTATGTTTCATATTAATATAGAATAGAATAGTAAACAATACAACTGCACAGGTTATATTGTTTACAAATAAAAAATGATTTACTAGGTAAAGCATTTTCTTTTGATAACTCAGCTTTATTGACCAAAGCGTATCGTATTTCTGGTGAATATCAGTATTATATATTGATAAAAATCTATTATAAATTAGGAGTTTGAAAAAAAGATGATTTTATTGTAGTTTAAATTTCAGATTATTTTATTTATTTTAGGTTTTTGTTTTAAATGACATGTATAGTATTTCGGTATATGATTTTTATTTTGATATAAAGTTAATACGAATCATCTACATGGGAGTATATAGGGAAATAATGAAGTGTTAACGCTACATTTACACTTGGTGAGATTAATAATACGTTATTTATTCAGGTTATTCAAGGACTTCGATAACAATTATATATATATATATATATTTATAAATCATGTTATCTATATTAATTCAATATTGTTTTGTATTTTAGGCGATATCCAGGTACATTGTAATAGTCGTATTTTAGTTGATTAATGTATGCTGTTTATCCTACAGTATTTGTATGGTCATAATTGTAGTCTTATTGAGTTTTAATATATTATTCGTATTGATAATATAACTAGTGTTTTAATATGTGTATGGCTATAATAAATTATTTAGAATACTCTTTGATATATTAATATATAAATATATATGTATTCAATTGAATACGTATAAGTTTTGGTATCATAACCACATTAAACATCAAACCTTTTTGGTATTATAACCTTTTTCTCCGTACTCCTAATTTACATTTGTATCAATATATAAATACTTATATTCACCAGAAATACATTTCTCGTTAACTAATAAAGCTAACTTGAGCTATCAAAAAGAAAATTCTTGACCCAATAAATCATTTTTTATTTGTAAACAATCTAAACTGTTCAGTTTTTTAACTATTCTATTCTATCATTGTTTATCATACTCTATAAATTGATTACTATTTTTTAGATATATATTTTTTTTTTAGTTTTCTATCGATTCCATCGAGCATAGATTGATCCGAAGTGATTAAAATAATATTTAAAAAGCCATAAACGAGCGACCATATTTAACAAGATTTTCTGTAATTGTGTGTGTGTTTAGTGGATTATATCTTATTATATCTTGCAGTACGTACTAATCAATACGTATAGATTTTAACAAATGGGGATATAAATGTCATAGATTTACAATAATACGAGTTGTAATAGAAACATTTCAATAGCAATTAAAATATTTAAATAATCAATGCATAGAATTAAAGTAATATTAATAATAAAAAAAAGTTTAATTGTATAATAACAAGATTTTACGCAAAATAAACTACAAACTATAGTTTTTCATGCATGTAATCGTATTAAATTAAAAGTTAAATTATTAATTATAATTTAATATGTTGAAAACTACTATAAAATAAACTATTTTTTAGACCTGATGTTACTAGATTCCATAATATAGGCCAAGATTACCTTGGTAATCTTGGATATAGGGACATATCTTTATATCAATGAATAGACGAGTAATTTAATTTATAAAAAGTAAATATTTTATCATATATTAATATTTTTTTCGATTGTCAAAAAATATAAGATTTATTATTTTAAAAATATTACATGAATATTAATATTTTATACATACGCGATTGAATTTAGGTCAATTATTTTCAGAAATTATATCAATCAGTAAAGTATACTAAATTTATAAAGGGTTTTGGAATTATTTTTTTTTAAATTTGATTCATAATTATGATCCAAAAATTATTAAACAAATTTTTAAATGGAGAAACAATTGAAACAATAAGATTATCATAAAATATTTCATAATTTAAATATGAGATATGATGTTAGCATTAAATTTTAAATTTAAACTATTTTGTAACATTTGTAAATCCATAATTATTCGTATGGATATTTATTAATAATGATTTAGTTTGCCCGTTAGCGTATGTTATTAATTATTAATTAGTATGTTATTAATGTTAATTAGTTATTGCAATTATTAGTTCAGACTATTTTTTGGGTATTCACCAACTTGCAAGTTGCATCATATGCAAATAAAATACAATTTGTGCCTGAGAATGATTTTGCATTTAGAGTTGATTTAGAGATCAAAATAATATTGTATAAAGTATAGAACTGAACCATGAACTAGTAACTGAATAAAGTAAAATCTACAGATGAAATATATACTTTAGAAATAAATAGATAACTATTTTAGCGCATCGTAAACCTTAAAATTCTAGTTTGTAAAAATATTGTAAAATTAAATTAATATTTTATTATAAAGTAAATGAATAAACATAAAGTTATTTATTTGAATTCAAATAATCAAAAACCATATTTACAAATTGTAATTCACATGTATTAAATAGTTATTGAGTTGACGTACATAGTTATTGAGTACGTTAACTCATGTACGTCGTACATGTTATTAATAAATATAATACTTAACGCTTAATAACATGAAGATTTTAAAAATAATAAATTACTTATATTTTTTTCTTACAAATTAAAGTAAATTATGTTAGACTTCGAACTTTTTATTTACACAATGGTCTCTAGCGTACAAGCTTGACCTGAACTCTGATATTATTATTATTAATATATATATATATATATATATATATATATATATATATATATATAAACATACATATATATATATATATATATATATATATATATATATATATATATGTATACACATATATATATATATATAAACATACATATATATATATATATAAACATACATATATATATATATATATATATATATTATAATGTTTACCTAAATACAATAAAACCGTAATGCTATCGGATAACTTATTACAACTACAGCCGAAAGGAATTAATAGAGACATCGCACGATGTAGAATATTACGTAAGTAGTCCGAATTGTCCTTTGTAGTAGCAAACCGGACTATTATCCGACGAAACATGCACGATATGGCAGTGGATTAATAAAACATGGCGTCAAGCTGTTCTCCGGCAAGTATGAGTATTGTGTGTCTATCGGTAGTCGAGATACCATAAGACAATCAGCGGGAATTCGAGGATACGCGTAGCTCGGCGAGCTGCGCGTATTTACCACACCCGCAATAATAACAACAACTAACGTGCCTGCGCGGCGTGTGACGTCATCGTGACGTCATCGCCGGTCCGCCACCCCGTTGCGCAATCGAGTCCAAGCACAGGTGTCAATAAGTCGCAGCCGGCCGTTGTGACGAGATCAATGACGTTCTATTACCGACACGAATGGGAGAGATAAATCAAACAGTTTTATCGCCAGTGCATGCATTATACTCAATGTGAATTGATTGTCCTGGGAAACTAGAAGATTTACCGAAACTCAATTATTAATTAAAGTTATATGAATGCGATACAATCAACGTTACCGTTAATTAATTACCAACTATGGTTATATATACAAACTTGAATCGGAAATGCCGGACATGATGCATCATGATTATTGTTTACAGTGATCTACTGACTATTGAAATATTTCTAGATACTCGATATTGAGTAGTGTCGTTTATTAAAAGAAATACTCGTAATATCTAGATATATGTATAAAGATGAGTATATATATATATATATATATATATATATGTATATATATATAATATAAGAAACACTATGATGTAACTATTATAAATTCTTATATAATTATTTTAAATAAAATAGTTTAATAATACAATTTAAATAAGAATAAAATATATTTTATCGTTTGGTATATAAAAAAAACTAAAATAGATTATTTCTAATACTAAAATAGATTTAGATTTTTTCTTTGGAAGTTCTTAATATTGAATTATATATAAAGCAATTTTAGTACAAGTATTTACTATAATATCTAGATGATATACACAAATATCTATCCAAGAGACTAATCATATAACTATTATACAATCTTATTTAATTATTTGAAATACAAAAAAAACATAGTATATTTATATCCAAAAAAAAGTTTTTTACTTTTATTATATAACAAAAAACTAAAATTAACAAGTTATAATGAAAATATAGTTTACTGTGAATATATAGAATTTGTTATTATTTAAAAAAATTATATAGTGATTACATAACTGTTTGCTAGGTATTTCTGTTATGAATATATATAATTATTATATATATTCACTATAAAGATTTATATATTATATTTAATTATATATAATATTTCAAATTGTTTTTTTGTTATATAATAAAAGGAAATATATTTGATTAAGATTTAAATATATTATTCTAAAGTTTGGGATCTAACTAATTCAGTTAATTTCAATTGTTCCAGTGTATAATTAGAATTTAGTTACAAATAAGTTAGTTAAAATTTATTAAAAAGCTTATATTAATTATCTGTTTTATTTGTTATGATTATTTTTCATTTAAAATATGATTGATATATGATTTATAATCATTACGTTAGCTAGTTAAGATTATAAATGATCTAATTGACACATTTAACACAAAAATAAAAAATAATACAAATAAATTATACTATGTAAAAAAATGAATTTTATGGATTGTTAGCTAGTACCCAAATAATTTAATTCTACTATATTATGCAATGTTATATAATTCTTTTTTTTATATATAAACTAAATATAATATATTTCAATGTAAATGGAATACATTTTCCTTTTTATACAACACATTTTAATAAAACAAAAAATCTAATATTATCGAGATATAATTTTTGCTACAATTATATACAATTATTTATAATTCCAAAACGCATCACTGTTGCAAATTATAGTTTAATAGAATATAATATATATTGCACATCTAATGTATATAAACGTATTTATATATCGATCATAAATATACTTAAAGCGAAAACAAATATAGGTTATGTAATACTCTATACACGCGGTATAAGCGTACACGAGTACACGAGTACTCGAGCTTCCCAGATACGCAAATCGCAATTGAAACACACCGAGGGATTATAACTCACCTATAGGCTATAACTAATGATGGACTACATGAAAGCGGCGTTGAAGTGCCCTTACCCTATCGCGTGGCCACGCCCACCGCGCAGGTCGACACGCCCACTCCGGGGATAGATTCGTAATTGCGATCTTCACTATCAAAGTCAATCAACTCGCGAGTAAACATACGTGCTAATTGCTCTATTATATAATATCAATAAGAATCTGGTATTACCGGAAGTGAGACTCTCCGATACATTCACCGTTTAATCATGGCTGACATTTGTACGAGATAAAGTCACCTTTTATATGTAACGGTATTTTCTCCTGCAGGATCCATGGCTCTGAGCTGAATTGATACTATCAATATATATTTTATACTTGAACACTTATTTCATATTGCGCAATGTTACTTTATATATATATATATATATATATATATATATATATATATATATATATATATATATATATATATATATATATTATTAAATATTACTTTAAATATTACTTTTGAATTACTAAATTATTATAGTATGTAATAGTAAAATGATCGCATATTGTATTAAGAGAAATTTAATATATATTGTTATAGATTTAACCAACGTTATTTCAATAAGAGTATTTTATATATACTCTTTATATATACTTTAAATCTATCTATTTTTCTAATCATTTTTAATTACAATTTTATGTTATCCATTCATGTTTACCTTTTTAATTATAATTTACTATACAATTATTTACTTTATTATGCAATATTATATGACATAAGTTATTCAATGAAAATTAATATTATTCATATATAAATCTTTTATAGCAATTTACATATTCTATATTAATTTAACTAAAAAATATTATATTCTAAGTACATTTTTAATCTTCAAAAGCTATATATTAATCATGATAATAAATATAAATTGTTTAGCTCTAACTATAGAATAATACAGTTATAATTGTTATATAATTTATATAATATCAATTTTTATTTATGTTAAAGTTTACTCATTTTATTATGAAATAGTATACCCAAGAAACCATTAAATGCCTTTTTGTATTTTTTGTTATAAAAAAGAAAATATATTATTTGTGTTAAAATTATATTATAATTATATTGAAATTAAAAAAAATTATATAATATATTATAATAGTTACATCATCTGGTTCCTTGGGTATGTTCTTTATCTTATCTACATCTATAATATAGTAAATATTGATTTATTGTCATAAAATACGTTAATTATCTAGATAATTACTATATAAAAAATAAAATTCCTATATTAAATTTACATTCTAAGGAATGAGAATTAATCTTAAAGTTTATATTACATATTATATATATATATATATATATAATATATATATAATATAATATACATTAACATAATATATTTCAAATTCAAATTAATAATAAAACAACCCAATACAGTTTACTATAAAATAGAATACCTTAAAACCTAAACCCCAGAATGTATTGCAGCAGTCTATGGTCTACCAGTTTGCATGTTTTTTAATAAGGTACACACCATTAATTGGTTTAATAATGTATTATCATATAACAATTGAATATAATTACATCGTATAATACACCATATTATAATACGAGTTACCGGATATGAAATAGATTATAAAATGCATAACAAGTATATAAAATAAGTTTTGATCACGTAATGCATGGGCCACGTGTCCATTTATTACATCACCGTCATTACGAGGACTCATTCGATAAGAGGTCAAAGCAAATGAAATGTAAACATACGCATAAAGTCAGAGTTGGATATATGGTGTAAGGCGTACACTGTAGATGTGTGTAGATATGATAACGCTTGACCGTCGTGGTCAATACGCCGGCATTCATCTCAATAATTCAGCATTGAACACGGGCGGCGCATTGCAGATTGAGCGATTTGATTGACATGCCAGATTGTGCCTCCTGAAGTCGAGGCGGCGCGCAAACTGACGCCCGCAAGTAGGACATAAGAACTCACGCACTCCTGTGTGTTTGCGGGCGTGCGTCAACAGATTAGAAGACTGTGAGAACGCCTTCGGACAGTAACTGCACTTGTAAGGCTTTTCTCCTATAAAAGGGTAAAGGTCATTTAATAACATAACATCTGGAATCCAATATAATTCAATATAGTATAACAGTGTATATTATAAATAATAATTATTTATATAAAGTGTATGGAATAAAGAATATATTATAATACTACTAGTATACTTACTATAGTATACATACTTAGTATATATAGTATGACATGATTACGTATTATTACGTATTAAAACTATTAATGATAATTTCTATTCATTTTCGATGATAGATCATTTTGGCTATACATTTACGATATGCATTGTACTATCAATGTCGTGTATACAATGCTATACAGTGGCCATCGTTAGACAGTACATATTGTACCCTGTACAATGTACACTGTATAATGTACAGTGTACAATGCACAATGTACATTATAATATACGTGATATTAAGTTGAAAAGTATTTACATTTATTAAAACAAATATTCATTAATTAAACCATAGTTTACCATTAGTTTACCAATATATATACATATATATATATTATATTATTATATATATACCTCCGATTATATATATCTAGTAAAATGCATGTGCGCACGATTAAAGAGTGAGTGGAGCGTTATGTTCGCTAACCGGTGTGCACGTATGTGTGTTTCTTCATATCACTCTTCTGGTGGAACCTCTTATCGCAGTAACGGCACGCGAATGGTCGCACATTGGAATGGATCATGGCGTGCGTATTCAAAGTCGACTGACGTTTGAACGTTTTACCGCACTCCGGGCACCGGTGCCTTCGAGGAACCGCCGACGAATTGGCGCCTCCCTTTGCACGCGTGTCGATGTTTTCGTCGTGGCGGGCGGTGGCGTGCGTTATCGCGGGCGAAGAAACGGCGCGCGCCGTTATGGCGGGCGTCGTTTGAGCGCGCAGTATCGCCTTACAGCCGAACGGAGCGAAAGAGGTCGTCGTCGGAGCGATTTCGCGAGTGGCACCTATCGGAGTGGAGCGCGGTGCGTTCACATCCGGCGCGTTCTCCCGTTGCGATTCCACTTCCCTCGCCGGGGACCAGAGTCGGGGAGCTCGGTTCGCGGACGAGGCGAGACCGTTAAGCGTACGGTGTACATTGGACGATCGTTTCCATGGTAACCACCCGAGGTTCTCCGCGCCAACCGCGCTGCGTTGGAGCGCGGGTGGTAAGGTGTAGAGAGGCGTGCCCGGGGGTATCATTTTAACGGGTTCGCATCCGGTCTGGTTGGCGTACATCAGCATTCGGACTCGAAGGTCAACGAATGCCCGTTGATTGTAAATTCCTTCTGAAAATGTAATAAAAAAGCTATCGTTATATATATCTACATATAATACCACATATATATTATTATATAGCATAGTACAATTATAAATCGAGAAAAACTAAGTTAACATAAAATATTATAATATATAACTTAACTTATATTCTTATTAATTTTATTATGCTATTTTATATGCGTGTAAAATAAAAATTACAAGTTTTCTAACCGTTGAGATTTTGTGGAAATAAATTGATGGGTTTCAAAGCAATTCTCTTGCAATCTGCTGGACGATGGTTATTATTAATTCAAAGTATATTAATATCTATATATTAATATCTACATATCCTTAATGATTAATTGTATTCCAAATTGTTGTGAATATCCTATTTTTGTATTGCAATGTATTCATTTAAATATATATATATTATATATATATATATATATATATATATATATATATATATATATATATATATATTAAATATAATATAATATGTTTGGTTCTATATATTTTAAATAATACCTGAATGATCCATTATTATAAATGTATTTATGATTGTATAACGGTATAATATTTCTTAATCTACGAATGCTGAATCTTTGTGGAATAGAAGGTAATTAATTCCATATCGATCTTCCCGTTGATTTTATACCCGGGAAAAACACGTGATTCGATGGGCGTTATATAGTTTGATTGACATATTTGCTAATCAATGATCGTGCCTCTTTAGATGTCCACTGATTACCCTATTTGATTCATATCGTAATCAAATCGATATTATCATGATAACAATGTTGTATACGTTTATCACTATTTTTAGAACATAAATAATTTATAATATAAATGTTATATTAACATTAATTAATATTTTAAAGTTATTTGTATTCATTCTTATAATCTATTATATTTGTATTAATAATGTGTATATTAATATATATATATATATATATATATATATATATATATTTATATATTAAAATGAAAGTCATACAAAAATATCAATATATTACATTTATAATATTCTATATCATGATATAAATAAATAATATAATTTGAAAATAGATTAAATTTCTAAAATGATATATATATATTTATAACACTATATAGTATATAGTATATGTACTATAGCATAATGTAATGTTACATTAATAAGTGACTATACAGCTCTCTATAGTCTAAGTAATTAATAAATCTTGATATGCTACGTAATATAAATAATATTTTAATAAAATCATTGTATATTGTATATTTTAATTCTAATGTTCGGGTATTGAGTCCCACTCAACTATCTATGGTATTTATCATGATAGTAAGTCTTCCAAATAGTAATACTCAATGTTTAACTGTTTTAATGTACTAATATAATTATATACTCTACAAAATTATGCATGATATATAATATATGAATACGTCCTTATCATAAATATCATATTATTTTTATTAATTTAATTATTATTTCTTAAATATTACATACTATAATTTAATAAGCTATACTGCTAGGGTAAAATCTATCTAACGGGGTTTAATAATATTCACATGTTTACATTTATAATCACTTATATGCAAATTATTGTCGTTTAAATATGGAATTATCAAATAATATAAATATATTGTCCGTGGGAAATATTTTATTTTCTAATTCATTAATTAATTTTTCTACGATGAACTCATTATCGACATTAATAATAAACAAAAGCGTGGCTCCCCCTGTGGGTTATGTAGAGCCATTCGATACGAAAACTAATAACTGTTTATTGGATCGTAGACTCTCGTCTGCAAATGAACAACGAACGTATTGTCTCTCACACACATCATTCGATCACACACTCGACCCTCTCGTATTTTCTTTCCGTCTCGTATTTACCTTTATGATTGATTAGCATATGACTGCCGACTATCAATTAGTATGACGACGCTTATCGAGGTCTTCATACAGTAGGATCAGTATTGTGGTAATTAGCAATCCCGAATCCTTTTGAAATCGACCCTCGATATCACCGTTAACTCGTAGATATAGTTCGTATTATATCATATAATTCGACTATCTTACAATGTACATCCTCGGGAAATACGATGTACGTTGTAATACGTGATCGAAATCATCTCACAGCTAACCACCCAGGGCATTTAATTGTTGCATTGCAAACTTTATATTATATTACTTTTTGTTGACCATCTAAAGATTATAGAAATCGATTTAAATCCTTATAAGGAGATCTGCAAACATATTTAACAATATATAGATAAAAGCATAGCACATAATAATCATATACCATGATAATGTACATATTATGTATCATTTACACGTCTAGATATTCTTATTGTTATTATCGATTGGCAATTACGTAATACTACGTATGTTATCGCAGAAAATTGATTTATATCATACTAGAAGAATTCATGACTAGATAATTATTACTTAAATATACTATTAGTAATTTCTTTTTTATTTATAATTATATACATAAGATTCATTTATAAATATATATATATATATATATATATATATATATTAATTTATCTTATCGTATATAATTAATATGTGTGTATTTATTTGTATTATATAATTCTGATGTAATACTTTATTTCTAATATTCGCACCAATTTAAAAAAAATTTTTATCTCGTAACTGCGGATTTCTTTATTTGATAATATATTTTAAAATGAATAAATATATATAAATAGTGCTTTTATTGAAAATCAATTAAATTATGATCTCTTAATCATAACTGTGAATAGATACAAAATAATAATAATTGTGATAAAATATTTTAAATGTTGAAAATTTCGACAATAATAGACAGAGCTTTCTATGGCTTCTTTGATAAACATAAATTCAAATGTTCTACTAATAAGACCTGGATTCCTATTTCTTATTTCAAAGTAATATATTCAGTTGACCACGCACCCAATTTAACTTATCAAGGTTGGGATTATGTTACTTGAGTTACCATACATTACAGGTTCCTAATTCTAGCATTGATCGCATTGTCGTCATCGCAGTATAGAACAGTACTATCTATAATGTTCACACTACTACCAAGTTTAATAACTATATAATTTCTTTTACCTTCCGGAGAAACAATCCATTAAATTCGAGATTTAGATTTAACTTGCTTCAAAAATGTTGTTTTGTACTTTATTAAGTTTTTAAGTCAAATCTTCATCACAGAAGTAACCGTTTATTTCTTGGGTATTGTTTTCAACATGCTTGATGCATCTGCGAAATATATATGCATATATATATTTGTTAGATAGATAAATATAAATAATTTCAATAAAATGTAACTAAAGAGAAAAGGCTAATGATACAAATATAGTTTTACAAAATTATTTCCAATATTTACATGGATTCATGGAGAAATATTTGTAAAAATCTATATGAAATATACAAGCAATCTTGGTTATATAAAGATATCTTTCTAATATAATTATGATATATCTACATATTTATATCTACAATATTAAATATCAACAATTAGTTACATTTATATCCAATAATGTTTGGCATTCAAAAATGTATATCAACTAGGACATTGAATACCCATAACAATAATTAAAATAGAACATTTAATATCCAGGGTAAATCTAGTAATATAGAGCTTTTAGTACAGTCATTACATGATACTTTATTATTGCTTGTGCAAATTTGATATCCAGACTAAATCGTTACTGTAACATTCGTTAGTTTGCAATATGCATTTTATAATACATTTTTACTTTACGCAGTGAGTATAACATGGTTACTACTACTACTACTACTACTACTACTACTACTACTACTACTACTACTACTACTACTACTACTACTACTACTACTACTACTACTACTACTACTACTACTACTACTACTACTACTACTACTACTACTACTACTACTACTACTACTACTACTACTACTACTACCACCACCACTACTACTACTACTACTACTACTACTACTACTACTACTACTACTACTACTACTACTACTACTACTACTACTACTACTACTACTACTACTACTACTACTACTACTACTACTACTACTACTACTACTACTACTACTACTACTACTACTACTACTACTACTACTACTACTACTACTACTACTACTACTACTACTACTACTACTACTACTACTACTACTACTACTACTACTACTACTACTACTACTACTACTACTACTACTACTACTACTACTACTACTACTACTACTACTACTACTACTACTACTACTACTACTACTACTACTACTACTACTACTACTACTACTACTACTACTACTACTACTACTACTACTACTACTACTACTACTACTACTACTACTACTACTACTACTACTACTACTACTACTACTACTACTACTATTACTACTACTACTACTACTACTACTACTACTACTACTACTACTACTACTACTACTACTACTACTACTACTACTACTACTACTACTACTACTACTACTACTACTACTACTACTACTACTACTACTACTACTACTACTACTACTACTAATACTACTACTTCAGTTAAATTGAAGTTCCCATTATAGTATTGCAGTGCATCTATTTAAACTAATAGATAGCAAAGTGCTGGTTAATTATATAAATGGATGGTATTAATTGTAATTAATGTATGTTAAATTCATTAATCATAAGAAATATATTCATATTTTCATATCCTTAGATATGTTGATTAGAAGATGGAATACCAGCTATAGATAATTTATAAAATTTAAATAATACATTGTAAAGTAATAATCATATCATTATTGTCTAGTTAAATGTAATACACTATATAGTTATATGCAATATACTATATAGTTATATGTAATACACTATATAGTTATATGTAATACATTATATATTTATATGTAATACACTATATAGTTATATGTAATACACTATATAGTTATATGTAATACACTATATAGTTATATGCAATACATTATATAGTTATATAAAATACACTATATAGTTATATGTAATACACTATATAGTTATATGCAGTACACTATATAGTTATATGTAATACACTATATATAATACACTATATAGTTATATATAATACACTATATAGTTATATGTAATACACTATATAGTTATATGTAATACACTCTATAGTTATATGCAATACACTATATAGTTATATGTAATACACTATATAGTTATATGTAATACACTATATAGTTATATGTAATATACTATATAGTTATATGCAATACATTATATAGTTATATGCAATACACTATATAGTTATATGTAATACAATATATGTAATACACTATATAATTATATGTAATATAATATATAGTTATACGTAATACACTATATAGTTATATGTAATAAACTATATAGTTATATGTAATACACTATGTAGTTATATGTAATACACTATATAGTTATATGTAATACACTATATAGTTATATACAATACACTCTATAGTTATATGTAATATACTATATAGTTATATACAATGCACTATATAGTTATATGTAATATACTAATAGTTATATGTAATATACTATATAGTCATATGTAATATACTATATAGTTATATGTAATATACTATGTAGTTATATGTAATACACTATATGCAATACACTATATAGTTATATGTAATACATTATATAGTTATATGTAATACACTATATAGTTATATACAATACACTATATAGTTATATGTAATAAACTAATAGTTATATGTAATATACTATATAGTTATATGTAATACACTATATGCAATACACTATATAGTTATATGTAATACACTATATAGTTATATGTAATACACTATATAGTTATATGTAATACACTATATAGTTATATGTAATACACTATATAGTTATATGTAATACACTATATAGTTATATGTAATACACTATATAGTTATATGCAAATATAGAAACAATTATATTAAGCTAAATATTAGTATTAATATTATATATTTATCATATATTCTATTAGAACAAATTAAAATAATATATTATTTTAGCATTTTATCTATGAAAATAACTATAGTATTATTTGTAAACGTGTAATTATGTACTTTTTTTGTAGTTGAGTCATTATGTACTTTATTTTCTAGTTGAGTTATTATGTACTTTATATTGCAGTTTAGTTATTGTTAGTCATTTTTCATGCTGATTGCATAACATATTACATAACTCGGATCAGGAAGTGAAAGCGTGCGAACGTATATTTTTGTGACGTAACGTTATTATGCAACTGATAGTTGTGTATAAAGGATTATGGTGTGTGCCGTGTTAGGCTATCAATTGGGTGGTGGCATTGCGGACACGAGACTGGTGAACACGGTCATTCTCTATGTTCACTGCTCATATCATGTCCCTAGAGCATGTGCTTATTAGCTATAGGGTTATAGCCATT
>OZ038314.1:33777314-33817314 GCA_964035775.1 Osedax frankpressi
TTGTAATTAGAAATAAACTGATTTTACCAAATGTTTACTAAATATAAAGATTACAAGTTTCTTTACTAAACCATGCAATAATGAAACTCCAAATATAGAGTATGTCTATACGATATATTCTATAAATAATAGTATTCATATTATATAATTACCTTGAACGTAAATTCTACGTCGTAGAACTATGATTATTATAAATATTTTCCAAAACAATGTATAATAAGTTATATTTATTAACTTATTTAAACATTATGTTTATAATATAATACAATTATTAAATTCATTATTTGTAATTTGAGACAAGATGAACATATTTTATTTTATTAATCTTACTTAAACTTATTCATATAATATGATTTTTAATAAAGATTAATGTATAACTATCTAAAAATATCATTAATGTATTATGTAATATCACATTAACTTTATACATATATAGTCTATAGAAATATCGTAATTTGTATATACATATTATAACGCATATATACGCCCATATAATGTTTTCATACGCCCATATAAATGTATGTAGATATCTATATACGATGTATGGTCATACTATACTGAATATGTATATCATATAACGAACATAGATGAAGGGTATGAGGTATAACGTTTACAGATGTATATTAATTCTATTAAAATTCTAGTTTAAATCAAATTTAAATATATATTATAAAAAATATATTTTCATTAAGTTATATATTAAAACTCTGTAATTTCAGTTACGTTTAAGTTTATCGGGTAAATGGAAAGTTAAGATCTGCTCATTAATATATACCTTCGATATATCACTATTTGTTATATAAGATATTAGAAATAAATTCAAATATAAACAGTAAAATAAATATATAGCTAGTTCTTTAAGAAATATGACTATAGTCATAAACTATAGTTTATAGTTTTAATTTATTTCTAATATATTATATTACAAATAGTGATATAACTTAAATATATATAAGTTATAGTGTATATTTATTACAAATATGAAAAATATATGATATATATTGATAATAGATAAAATATTAATAAATATATATTACATTTTTATCTATTGGTTTATATTCTATGTTTCTATTCTATTTAATAAATTCATTATATAAACATTCGCTAAATAACATAATTTTATGATAAATATAATATTATCTAAAATTTCTAGGTACACCTATGTAAACATATTTAAATATATTAATATGAATGTATTGAATATATATAAATAGATTTTACCATTATTATCGGTAACAAATGTGTATTGATGCGATCGTATGTCAAGTATTTATTCTTAGACCTAAGTTACACCCACCTATATACATTCTCCTATTCAATCATACTGCAATCAGTATGATTGGGATATCATATATCCAAAACGAATAAGGTAAATTTCATAAGAAAATGTACATGTCGATAAATAATATCGTGACATTAATTCGGTTTTATATGATTTTTTATTATATATTGTTTAGTTAATATTAGTGTACTCGTTGCGTTATATGTGTATGTATTATAAGTCTATATAGTGAGTATGCTGTTATATGCTGATTAAGGATGGTGTGTAAATATTTATCAATGGCTTATTATTTCACCGTATTCCAGTCTTTTATAATTAGTACAACATATCACATTTATATAGTACTATGGACGTATTTATACGGTACATTGTACATTTTGATATCGTACCAAAAACCAGCTCACTAAATGATACTAAGATATGCTAAGATACTAAGCGTGCTATAATCGTCACTATAATCGTCACAAGAAATACACCAGCCAATTCATTTATCGTCAATCTCTAGCTATTTCCATTGATAAACATTTGTGAAAGGACAACACTTATAGGGTTCAGCTGATTATTTAAAATCATCATACGCAGCTGTTTCTATATAAAAAATATCACGCTTTTAAATTAATAATAGTAAGCATATTGACTTAATACACTCCTTGATCTACCGACATCAACCAACATACCCAAGTTATTTTCCAAGACCTAGCCAATATTGTTTACACATTTAACTTCAATATACTACTATCCCTACTGATTGAAATATCTATAGATATTAGTATAATAGTATAATATCTATAGAAAATTAGAAAACCATATTAAAGATATATTTGATATATATATCAAATATATCTTTAATATGGTTTTCTAATTTTCTAAATGATAGCTAATATATTATATATATATATCAATGACATAATAGCTACCATTAATAAAATCCAATATTATGTCATTAAGAATACCACCTTTATCTTATACTTTTTTTAATTTACATAGTTTCAATATCCGAACTGAAAATGCCTTCCTTGGTATATTATAATATAGAATGTTCAGCGACGATAGAGTAGTATATATAATATATATCTTATATAATTACAAAACTACTTAAATAAATACATGACAAGACTTACCCACTCAAAATACATAAACCTACGAACTACCTTACATTCTACATTGAAAAAACATATTTTTCTCAAAACACATATTTACAACATATATTTGAAAGATAGAGATTATAAGAATCAGATCAAGATAATCGTATTTCGACCGAAACCAATTGATTATAAATTTCATTTCCCAAATGGGACATCGACCAATATTACCTCACTTTTCACTCGAGATTAACTACCATATACTTTACTTTTTAATCTATGTTTTGGAAGAGACATTTTACAGTATAATATATTATATTATTTCTAATATATTATATTATTTATAATATATTATATTATTTATAATATAATATATTATTTATAATATATTATATTATTTATAATATATTATATTATTTATAATATATTATATTATTTCTAATATATTATATTATTTATAATATATTATATTATTTATAATATATTATATTATTTATAATATATTATATTATTTATAATATATTATATTATATATTATTATATATTGTACGTCGTACACTATATAATTTACACCGTATAGAGTACACTCTACACTATATATTGTATGCACCACTTTATAAGGATTTACTGTACACTTTACACCAAGTTTGCTATTGAATGCATTTGGAAGAATAATTTCAGATCTCGAAACAATGGCCAATATTAACTTATTTAATAATTATTAGCATATTTTTGTGTTTACTACATAGATATAAATCGCTATTCATCGAGTTAATCGTATACATATACGTATATAATAGAATATGAATACTTTATTACTTATAAATAGTATTTAAATCTATTATGTATACTATATACTGTACATAACGAGATTCCTTGTCCTCGCCCTCATCCTCGTTCTTATCCTCGTCCTCGTCATTATCCTTATTCTCACCCTCAACCCCCTCTCAATGGTATCATCAATCTAAACATCAAACCCACGCATTTACTTCATGAATAAATCACATTTACCTTCTGCTTTATTTATCTCAGATCAGTCCGTTTAACACTTAAGTTCGACTTGACGCACGTTTTGCGGTTCTAACTTGTGAATACGGACTTCCTACCATCTCCTTTGTTCTGAATCACGGTGACATATAATAACTGCCTTATGAATAATAAATAACGTATAACAAAATACGCGATAAATAGATGCTTTTATATTAGGTTTTATAAAAATCAATGGCGAAATGGAAATTTGCAATTCCTTCATCGGCGTTCTTTCTTTAAACGTAATCTAGCCATAATAATTATCAATTAACAAAGTTATTTCTCTGCGAAATCAACTTCACACACTCCGATACCCTCGATGCAATAGACAAACGCTAAGTTAATTACTATACGTAATATTAAAACATACACGAAGTTCACACAATAACAAATATATGTTGATACGATTACATAATATAAAAAATCAAATCAACCGGTATCGGATCCAGAACGAATTGTCAGTTGCCCATTGTTCGTGCATTCGTCGGGTGCGAGTAATTACAATACAACGACACGATGCCGTAACTACAATCAATGGAACCACGTACTTTATATGATCTATATTCGCCGCCCTGTCATCTTATAATCTTTCAAAGATCGGATTCGTGGTGTGTAAATAGTGACAGTAAAAAAAATGATGTAACTTTTTGTATCCATTGCTCACGAAACAATACTCCCGTCTCAGCTTCTTTGAAATTGCATCTTGTCGATTAAATATATTCCGCGTTAAAAAATACGCTATTCATAATGAAAGATAATACGTCTACCGATATGGATATACTGTACGATACGTATTGCACGAATGTATATCATGAGATATACACTATCAAATATACACTACATTAATACAATCATACATTACAGGATACTACTATGTAATTAAACTATAGTTTAATTACATAATATACACATTACTTAATACTCCCATGGAGAATGATTAATCTTTACATTTTATTTTTCATTTTTAGAAATATAACTTCAAATATTAAAAATATATTTAACCATGTTTAAGGATTAAGGATTAAGGTTTAAGATTTAATTTGCAAATTATGAAATAGCAATACATATAATATAGTATATATAGCATATATTCTCTATAGACTATACTCTATTAAATAATTTTTAAATAGTTTGGATATATTAATACATTTTTATATATTAATTAAGTTATATTATAAACTATATTATATACTAAACTATGAATATCATATTCAGAATTAGAATAATTCCTATGAAAAGAAATTTAGTAGTTGTAAGAATTTTAGCAAAGTCATTTAGTTTTTTTTTAACTATTATTAAAAGAATATCACACATAAGCATATGTTTGAATAACAATTATAGTTTATATACTGTCCAGATGTAATATTATTGAATGATATATTTATTAGACTATATGTAGGTAAATTGTTGCTATTTCTCTTGATTACTAGTTTATATAAGTTAATAATTTATAGTTCATAAAATACTGTATGTTTAATTTAGAATTCTTTATAGTTCCGTTATAGTAAAACATTATTTATAACTTTAATGTTATATATTAACTTGAATATTATGCGGGGGTAATTATAGAAAAGAAATTATAAAATATATAATTGTATCGATATTAGTAGTTTATTTATGAAGATAAAATAATATGGCATTATTGTTGATAATAACATATCTTAGTACTAATTAGAAATAATTAATCTCTAAGGACGAAATCTTAGTGTAGCATATAGTATTAGGTATTATTATATATAATAATGTTCATTACATCAGGTATTATAATATGCGAGATGAATTACAAAGTCGAATAACATAGATGAATTATAATATAATTTATTTTGTAATTCATTTAAATTTGTTTAATAATTGCTAATTGCTAACTGTAAATGTTAAAACTATTAGATAATACGTTCGTAGATTGATATTATTAATAATGTAAACTCTTATGTATATATGAATGAATGAATGGATTAATGAATTAATGCATAAATGAATGAATGCAATGTGTTCACCATCAGACAATAGAAGGATAAATATAAATACTCTGTATTTGTCTGAATTCATCTATTCGCAATCGTCTTTGTCCACTAGATATACTCTGTCAAATGCATATCAAATATCAGGAATATATATAGATATATTTAGAGGAATAATCAGCCTCTACATGCGTACTACCCTGACCCTATTACGTTTCCAAGGTTTAATATTCCGTACAGTTACTTTTCTTCAAATATTTTTTATTTTATTATTTATTATATATTTTATTAATTATTTTTATTTTATTATTTATTATATATTTTATTAATTATTTTTATTTTATTATTTATTATATATTTTATTAATTATTTTTATTTATATTTATTACAAATTAAATCTATTTTCAATTTATAAAAAAACTATAATTACCTGAATGGTTTTTTGGTTATATACCCAAAAAACAGATGATGTAACAATTATACATTCATGACACATTATTTTAAATAAAATATAAACATAATATTTTTTTAATGCAGATATAATATATTTTCACTTTAATTGTATAAAAGAAACATTTGATTACCTGGAAAGTTCCATGGATATCACAATATTTGTTCAATATGGAATATTATTTAAATGTGTAAAAAAAGTGTAAATTCTTATTTTATGTTGAGAAAGTTTCTCTAGGCCAAAGTATTGTGTTTTCTCTCCAGTATATTATCACCGTTATTTATGTTTTATCACTGATCTTTGAAAATGATTATTCAAAAATATTAATATTTTATTTTTGCTGTTTGAAAGTCATTAATATTAATAGTTTATATTATTAAATATTGTGTGATTCTTTATTTTTTAATTTATATATTTAATTAATCCAAATATTTATTTTTTTGTATATTATAAATTTATTATTTGATTACAATTAATAATGTGAATACTATTAATAATGTGAATATAATTAACATTTTTATATGGAATATTCCCTATATCCTCTATACACGTTGCTTTTTTATAAGATACAGGGTATATTATCATTTATAAATCGATTTTGAATATTTATTTGTGATGGTAGTTTATATTTGGTTTATATTAAATGTCATATATATCATATTATGTATTATATTAAAAAAGTTCAATATATAAGCTACACATTGAAATATCCATAGAGTTGACAATACTTATAGGTTTTATACTCCGTTAGATTTATAACAAATAATTGAATACTGGATTATCGTACTAGCGGCACGCACATATCAATCGTGATATTGTCTATTTAACCCGCTATTTAACAAATGGAAATTCATTGAGTATGTCATCCTTCATTGACGATATGCAGGTATATATATATATATATATATATATATATATATATATATATATATATATATATATATATATATATATATATATATATATGTGTGTGTGTGTGTATATATATATATATATATATATATATATATATATATATATATATATATATATGTGTGTCTGTGTGTGTGTGTGTGTGTGTGTGTGTGTGTGTGTATGTGTGTGTGTGTGTGTGTGTGTATGTGTGTGTATGTGTATGTGTGTGCGTGTGTGTAATGCTTAATCGCTTTCCTTCGTTTAGACATATTTTCAATCAATGTGTGTTTTAGTATACAAAAGCAGGCCAATGGGAATATATTTCATTCCAACCAGAAGATAAATTAATAATTCGCTACCTTACTTAGTTATTCGATACTAGAAGCTTATTCCAAATATATATTCTATATACAAATACACAATATATATTCTTATTATTATCTCGATATTAATAGAACTAAAAGATCGAAACATTGAATAGTAATTAAGTCAAATATCTCTAATACTGCTACACTACTGCCGCACTACTGCTACACTACTGCAGCTCTACTACTGCACTACTGCTGCACTACTGCTGCACTACTGCTACACTACTGCTGCACTACTACTGCACTACTACTGCACTACTGATGCACTACTGATGCACTACTGATGCACTACTGTACTACTGCTGCACTACTGCTGCACTAATGCTGCACTACTGCTGCACTACTGCTACACTACTGCTACACCACTGATGCACTACTGCTACACTACTGCTGCATTATTGCTACACTACTGCTACACTACTGCTGCACTACTGCTACACTACTGCTGCACTACTACTGCACTACTACTGCACTACTGATGCACTACTGATGCACTACTGATGCACTACTGATGCACTACTATACTACTGCTGCACTACTGCTGCACTACTGCTATACTACTGATGCACTACTGCTACACTACTGCTATACTACTACTGCTGCACTACTATTACATTACATATATGCATATGGTTTACAACACACACACATATCCATACCCACACGTGCACATGCATACCCATACATAATTACACACATACACACATACACACACATACACATACATACACACACGCACGCACACACACACACTGTCATATACATTAATACTGATTAAACAAATAAAGAAATTGCTTGACAGATAATCTCTAAAATTAATTATTACTTCAACATTACTATCCAACCTAGATTACTACAAGAGCATACAACAATCAATACAAAAAACAACTGAAACGACTTAAATAATTAATACATTATTCCGAATTATTTACAAACTTACAAAAAAATCTCACACTTCAGAATTTCTCAAGAATATATAATGTTACATTCATAAGAAAGATCTAATTATAAGTTACTCACACTGTCATATATAAACTAACACTTAGATAGATTGCAAACTTATACTTAATGACCTTGAATTCTCACAAACTGCTTTTTTTTATTCAGTCCCTACTTTATGGAATGGAATACCATCCAAACTGCATCAAGAACCGAACACAACTCCTTTTAAAATGAAACTATATACTTTCATAGCCACTCAAAATTGACTTATAATACTTTATCAACATTACTCAATTCATCTCACTACTATTTCTCTTGATATATAAACTATACCTAATTATATTAATGAACAACAATAACTAATCCCAGTACTTCCATTTAATTTGACTACTGAATCCCGTTTACTATTCCTATACCACAATAACTTTATTATCTTACACTTACTTTTCCTATTATTATTTTTATTTAACTCCTTGCTATTATTATTATACATGTCTGATTGTGAAAAGCCCAGCTGAAACCTGTGTTTAAATCAATAATAAATCACAAATCACACACACACACACACACACACACACACACACACATACACACACACACACACACACACACACACACACACACACGCACACATACACACACATATATATATATATATATATATATATATATATATATATATATATATGTATGTATGTGTTATTGTGTATATGTTTGTTTATGTATGCGTCTATGTGTGCATGGATATGTATTCTACACATATACTTTGAATATAATAGGATTGTATAGAATTGCCCATAAGAAACAATAAATGATATGTTTATTTTTATCACCATCAACTAGCAGGAAGATATCCTAAAAGCGGAAACTCACAATTTACCGGAAGCAGAATATTAAATTAAATGAATAGAAATACTAAATTGATATCATATGTATTATATTTTGTATGCAATGTAAATATATGAATATATATATATATATATATATATATATATGAATACACACACATACACACACACACACACACACACACACACACACACACACACATACACACACACACACACACATACACACACACACACGCACACACACACATATATATATATATATATATATATATATATATATATATATATATAACGATAGTTAATAGAAAAACTATATTAATTGTTTTATTGGTCTAACATTTGCGCTGTTTTTATATATACAATTATTTTTTACTGTTTTTTAATATCTCTCTAATTATCTTTCATCTGAAATAGAATTCCCATTTTCTTCCTATATCCATTTATTTCTATTATCCATCGTTTAGATTATTTAACTATTTATAAGTATATATCATTAACTGGGCGAAGTAAATATATAATGTTATACTTTATTCATTTTTACATAGTTTTGAATCTCGGCACATGATCGTAGTTAATTTGTTCTTTAAATGTTTAATCGTTAAAATATACACCCTTCTGAAATACAATATATATATATATATATATATATATATATATATATATATATACATATAAGTGAATAGAGTAATTATATTATTATATTTGAATTAATATAACGATAACTACTTTTTGGGCTACTAATGTAGGCAAATAAGCATAATCTATATAAATGGTATACTGGTATCTATATTACTGATTGTACAAAACATGTCCCACTTGCACGATACTTGTACTTTAATAAAAGTAATCTCCATTCTTGTAACCAATTATTTAATTAAAAAATTATATTCGATTAATGAAAATATAACAAATACTAGTTTATTTTGGTACAATAGGATCTGATATTAGTATATTATAGATCACCAATGAATAGAGTATTGAAATGATAAGCTTCAATCATCTATAGCGGAAGATCATTCATTGTAAATATTTACAAATCTGTTAAAAAGTCCTTAGAAAAAGTTACAATATTTATTAATCTAAACATATATTTATAACATAGAGTTATGTAGATTTCTGACGGACAACGTAGATTGTTGTATTTAACATTGGTAATTGTTGATACATCAATACATATATGAGATTGCAAGTAGTAATTAGATCAGACAGGAATATATAATCTATCAACAAGACTAATTTTAAAACTGATTGACGATCAGATTAAATGAAGATAAAGAAATTGCAAGATTTGTATTCAAAGTTTTTATTAAATTATCATTTATTAAAATATAGATATCAAAATTATTCTATCCATCTGAAATTAATAAATTAAAACATTGGTGTGCTATTTTATAGATTATTTTAAATACATGTATATATATGAGATACGTATTATGATATATAGGATATATACGATATATACACACTGAATCATTTTCTTTAATCAATTTGTATTCCAACTATACTCAGATACGAGTAAATTCAGTTTAAATATTTCAAAACATATCATAGTTAATTTTGTTAATTTGATAATTTCAATATACTTAGTATCTTCAAACATATAATATTTTGTCAAAGAACTTGACAATTTCATATACGTGATAAATTCAAACATATAATATTTTAATTAAAATATCTAGTAAATAAATAATAAAATGCATATACTGTTATATATAGTAAAGATAGTTTTCTGGTATATGTGTTAATATATTTATTTAAATAAAAATACTAATTAATACTTATAAATTATTTTTACACAAAATATTAAAGGTACATTATCGCATGTTACATTTGAAAGAGTTTCGTTAGATAATATACGATATTATTTTTAATCATTAGTTTGAACATATTATGATTGACTTGAGATACTTTATTATTAATTAACAAAATTCTAATAATATTCATATAAATATTATTTTAAAGTTATATATTATAATAAAGTTTATTTTAAAGTATGGTAACGATAATGTTCTATTATATGCAAACAATAACGAAATATTAGATAATATATATTTAATGTGTAAAGCTAATAGAGTTTAATAATATCATTAAATAAAAAATAATGCTCCTAAAAACTAATATTGCGCTATAACATATATACTAATTATATATAATAATAGTTTATTAATTAACTCCGTTTATAAAGTTATAAAGTTTGTGGTGAGAAAATTTGTCAAATACTTTAGCTATATATATATATATATATATATATATATATATATATATATATATATTTATTTATATTTGTTACATATGTAATCGTACTATTATCTAAAGTTTTTAATATTATATATATCTCTAAAAGTTTAAATTCAGTAGATCTTCCATAGAATAAATAAAATATTTGATAATAACTCATTTGCTACTAACTTCAGGAAATATAAAATAACATGTATCATATTACAATTGATATAGGAAATAAGATATAAAATAGGAAATAGATATGACATGTTATATGTTATATGACATGTTATATGACATGACAAATATGACATGTTATAGAATATACATGTAATATATTATATTTACTATAGAAAATGATAATGTATTGTCTAAAATGTCTAAACAAATCTTGTATACTTTTAATTATTATTATAATCATCATTATTATTAGTTATTCTCATTGTATTCTTTTACATGTTTGACTCGACAATCTCAGGAAATATATGTATTTCATATCGAGTATCATTGATATACAACATATATACAATATTAGTTATTAGTTAAAATGCATCAACGTAAATTAATTTTGATAATTAACATTCACAATTAACAATATCTACTACAGATCGAACTTGTATATCGGGAAATATCAGATACAATATTAGGACGAATACAATTATACTATATTTACTATATTCTAAAATGTCTACCAAATGACTCTACCATATATATATATATTACACATTACACATTTATGTTTATAAAATTAAGTGATTTTCAATTTTAAAAATTCGATCAATTCTATATTATCATGTGTCCCATATTATATAAGTATTCAATATCATTTTTAATCATTTTGGATAAATAAAATGATTTTATATGTTAACATAAATAAAATTATTTATTATATTTATCTTATACTTTGAAATAATTGACTGTTTTATTTAGAATGATTATTTTCTTGTCAATTTATAATGATTATATTAAAGATATCAGTAAAACTAGAAGTGTTTTATTCCCTATCGGCACTGATGTTATTAAATATTAATATTTTTAACAAATATGTTAAAATATTATTAAAACAGAAAAAAAATTAATATTAATGTTGTATATTTATAATACATAATGATATTATAATATTAGCAGTAAAATCGTTAATTAATAATAAATCAATATTAATATACAATTATTAGGGATAACTATGATATATCGTATATGTTATCAAAAGAACAAATTATAGAATATAATATAGTAGAATATATCAATTGAGAACATAATAATAAAGCTAATACGTTAAATTACGTTAAATTACGTTAAATTACACTAAGTAAAATATTTTATATACAATTTCGTCAATAGAATTCAGTATTTAATTATCTTGTCATCAATCAGATTCTAGCAGACAGTTTCCGTATGACACTGCGGCGACTGTAGCATCATCCGCGAAACTGACCGGAAGTGTGGTACATCCGTATATACTTGCTATAGGCATATCGTACACGGCGAGTATTCCTTTGTCTATTTCACGCGTAACTATTATTCAACACATTGTATAGAATACGTTCTCATATTCCTATACGCACCGGATGTTCCCGAGTTAGTTCGATAACAGGGGATACCGGAAACTGCGAATACATCCATCGTATTCTTATTTATGTTCGCGATCATCGGTCATAGCTGTGAATATATATTATTGAGTTAAAATATAAAATAAAAATAATATAGAATTTTACAAATATATATTTAATATAAATTAATGGATAACACACAATTATATAACAATACATATATTAACTGTAATATTATTCCGAGAACACGAATACGTAACTTTTAATCTATGTATTACGCAATAAGTTCAACTTAGTTCCGTATTTAAAAAGTATATTAATTTCACAGTGGTTATCTGTGACCTTGTGTCGTCGGCTCCCATTATTAATCTCTGTGTTATTAGCGATTATACATGATACGTGTATACAAGTAGAAAGCAAACTTCTAAAGCTCGCAATATATCTCAATTATATAATATAAATGATATTCAGTCAGTCTAAGTTATGGACGCGGTATCAATGTTGTTATGAATTCTGTTAATGTTGTTCTAGGCACAGACAATATATTTACGGTAATAATACATTAGTCAATACAGATTTGCATTTATTACTCGCTAGTAAATATGGGGAATGTGTAAAAGCTTAGTGTAAATTGAGACAGTCAACTAGACGACGAAGACGACGTTTTCTCTGCAAGATAAATGTGAAACCAATCAGATATATCAGAAGTTGCAGACGATATAGTTCAGGCTGTAAGTGTAGTACATATTATAACATGATGTATAACGTAACAAAATATTTATACACTACATTGTCATGAAAATTGTAATATATTGATATATATAAATATATAATTGATATAATGATTATTCTATAAATACAAACTTGTATTAGTATCTTATATATATATATATATATATATATATATATATATATATATATCTATCTTTGTATACGATTAATTCATCCAAGGTCACTCAAGTTTCTTTTATGAATGGTGGTTATTCAGTAAATACGGTATAACGTCATTCTATTATATAATCTGCACGGACAATTGAGTATGTTTAAATCATTGCTACTATTTTTAATAAATCTTGAGAAAAACAAAATGTTATAATATTCCAATAACAAACAATAACAATTGTTCAAGTACTGGTATAATGATGTATTAATAGGCTTGAAATATATTTATTGATCGGTTATTATTAATCGGTTATAATTAATAAATATAGTAAACAATGTTCACTGTATGGCAATAGGATGCCCTGTGAAAGGTATATAATTCTATAATATAGCTATAGCTATTATTAATCATTGTTCGCTATATATATATAGCGATGATTAATAATAAACACGTTTAATATTAATCAAGGAAAATAAGTTATAAATTATAATACGTCATATCCAAATAGTAATTATTATAATTATCATTTTAGTTTCATAATACTATCAAATAATACAATATAGTTATACGTAAACAAAATATAATTATACCAAGATTGATTATATCTATATAATTACTGAAACATTTAAATTTATTTGAGAGCAGAGTTTTATTTTTTATATAATACTTTATATTTATACATACTTTATTATACATACAAAATAAACTTTGATTAGTCGAGTATAGGAAATGTATATCGTAAACTGTTATCTAAAACTTACATAACTTATTAATTATTTATTCTAATACGTAATTTTACACTAGAATATCATTGGTAATTCCACTTTCGAATTATTAGCAGACGGTAAACGGCAGCCAAATAAAATGATGAACGAGAACGCGTTTGTTCGTATAACAGTTGAACTGAACGTTTTCTATACGGGCACGACGTTAGGGATCCCTCGTAATGGTAATTCGATCACGTGATCGCTTCGTCCGGTAATCCTTAACCAATATATTCACGATATAGATCGGGTAACGCCTGCCTTACAGTTACATGACTAATTACACGTATAGTCTATTCAATTCGTCAATTATCGAATTCATATAGATTTATTATCGCATAAACGATATAATATATGTATAACGTTTTTTCGTTTTAGAATTCCGGGATTACCTTATGTTAGTGTGAAACATCAGTGGAGATTTACCACGTGATCAATGATTTATTTACTCTGACGTCTATTTAACCCGAAAGTAGACGCACTAAATTATCATTTGCAAGCTTTATGTAATATAACCATTAAGTAAAACATTGTTAATAATCGTGTCACTAAATATATTCAATATATTGTGTATACAAAAAACAGTAATTAAGTATATAATCGGAAATAAATACTATAAATATTATAAATAAATAATTTTGAACTATATTTAGAAATAAGCACAAGTAAGTTTTATAAAACTATATTTTTCATAATATTTGCATACATTTGTGTCAGAAACATTTCGAATAAATGAACTATATCGTATTCATTATTTATGTTAATATATATTTTATATAATACATACTTTTGGTATACCTAAAATAGTTTATTATATGAAATGAATTACTTAATTATTCAAGTAGTATATCAATAATTAAAAGTTGGAGATTAATTATCTAATTATATAATGAACTATATTTCTAGAGTATATTCTGGAAAATCTCAATGTAATATTGTTGTAATATATATTAATTTAACAAATTACTATAAAAAATTATCCCATACAAATAAAATATATTATCTCTTTTTTTATATAACAAAATCTCTAAAATGACCTAGAAGTTTTATTAGGATCTTTTCAATAATATATATATATATATATATATATATATATATATATATATATATATATATTTAACTTTTTACATTATATATAAATTAAATGATTTGGCTTTATGTTATTCTTTTAATATTAATTACGCTTGCGAATATTATAGCTATTGATAATATTTCGAATGTCTTAATTATTATTTTTTTAATTAATGTATATTAAAATATTATCGAATTTAAAATATAATACTTTTATATACAATAGTTATTCTTTAATAGAAATGTCAGTCTGCATATAAGCTCTATAAAGACACAATATATATATATATATATATATATATATATATATATATATATATATCCAGCATGTGTCTATATAAAATACGATTTGCACGTCAATATTTATGCAGTATTAAATCAATACAAAACGAGTATCAAAGGATTTGAATCGAAGATAATGTATACTATATCTAAACTATAACACTTTGTGTTCACTACCAAATACCAATGTTTTGTCTGATTTATATATGGCGGCAATTTGATTAATAACGGTCACATAAAATGTAGTATAATTCGATTTTTCAATAACATGAAACGACAGTTATATAATGTAGCTGTAGTTGTTTTAATAGCATATACACGGATATATATATTGTATTATTTTTATAAAATGAATACTAGGCCAATAATAATTTAAAATTATATTAAGCTACGTATTATGATCGGTGGTAATAAATATACACCATAGAAAATATTGTATTATTAAGAAAGTACTTATAATAAAATATCATTTATTAAATCATTTATTCTATCCTCGGTGTAAGTTTATCGGCGAAAGAAATGACATTCATATTTGAATATTATTTTTATCAAAATCTATTGAACAGTATCCAATTAAACACATTCAATAGATATGCTTAAATTATATTTTCAAGAAATATTGTGCAATATACTTCGTACTAGAATGACCCAAATATTGGCAATATATTAGAATACAAAAATATAATAATAAATATGTGGATGTATAATAAAGAAAAATACTCTTTCCATTTTGAATTAATCATATATTAAGGCTGTTTAAAAATAATAATATATAATTTCAGATGTGCATGTATATTAAATATATATATTCTTTTCATTTTAAATTATATATTAGGTCTATATAATTGTTAAAAATAATAATAATATCAAATTTTAAATTTTGATTGCATAATTATTATAAAAATATTATATAAAATATTGTAAATAAAAAAATAATATAATATAATATTGTAAATATAGCAATATATTCATTACTCATGTCTACCAGTAAATATATTGCATAATAGTTATATTAGCAATTACATAAATAACATTCCTAAACAGTCTAGATCATTTTATTTTTATAATACGTAATAATATTATAAATAATTTGTTATATTGAAATTGCGTACAATTTATTATAAAATATAATATTTTATAAAATATTAATTTCTTTTTTTGTGTTGAACAAACTACTCCAAGTTATATAACCGATACCGAAATAGGTCTCGCATGGGTACTTCGCTGAGCTTCGCATACTGGATATTGGCATTATTCGCCATTGCTGTCGTGTGCACTGACCATTTACCAAGGTCAAACGAGGTCGACCTCCAGATACCCGAATTTCCACTCTACTTGAATACGAGACAACGCCGGAGCGTGGATGATGGTCAATCGTGCGCTAAGGTCGGATATGTTACCTAAAATATTGTACAGTCCTCCAGTGGTCAAGATGCTGTGTAAGAGTTATAGAGCCATCATTGATATAGAGACGTTAGAGTATAGACAAATTTATGAATTTAATCATGTAGTAAATATAATAAAACAAACTATACTAATTTTCAAAAGGCATTTGAAAATGTATAATTTATAAATCGAAATCATATATTTTGCATAATTTATTTCGTGGTATTTTCATTATTCTTAATAAGATAATAAATGGCTAGATAACATTATTAATAATATATGTTACGAAACACTAGTGTATATTAATTTACGTTAACACGTGTATTTTGTGTGTCAATTTAACTATTGTTGTCAAATACATTGGAACACAATCTTGTGTTGAGTAACACATAAAACACATAAGTTAACCCAAGTATTGTTTTACAATTGTTTACGGGGACTACTTTGTATATTATATAACCTACAAAATAATCAAATTGTAAATGTTTTGCATTTATAATTATATCATTTTTGTTATCATAAGGGACATCTCTTATATATCCGTTTTATCAGCAATAAATTGCTGAATTTTGATACCAATAAGTGTATGATAGACAGTAATATATACTTCATGTTTTGCAAATTTATTAAAACATTAGATTTTACTATATCAGGTAGTATTTATATCTTACAGTTACAATGCAACCATTCACACATTCTCATCTCCGCTCATATAACATCCAACAAATAACTAAGAAATAACGCCAACTAACATAACATTTACTCGTAAATAAATCCGCTAATCAATTATCTAGCTGCAATATTAAACCACGCCTTGTTTACTAAAACTTTTAAGAAACGCCTCCTAAGCCACGCTCTAAATTACTCTACTTAAGCAAGATGCCTTAAACCGTACTTCTAAGCAATTACTCTACACGCACCTCAGGTTTGCACCTTCTGCAAAAACGAGGCGTCGCTGTGGATATCGGCATTGTGTTGGAACCATTGCCGCAAGGGGGAAGGAATAGGCTGGATCTACTGCTACACTATGTGGATGGTTGCAAAGGACTCCGCGAAACCGCCGCCGAAGACACGTCTAATTCAGTATCGGTAGCAACCGGCCTCAACGACACGCCCCCGTCGACCTCACGTTACGCCCCCACGATAAGACCCGTTTCCCTATAAGATACCTTCTTATTTTTATGAACAAATCTATATTTCTAAGCCCCGCCCCCCCCCAACCACGCCCCGCAACGTAGAAGCTGCATTCCAGTTACAGGGTTTCGCTCCGATACGATGGAGTTTCCTTGGAATTTCGTGTTCCGTCTAACCCAATGATTTGATCTCACCGAATTAGTTCATTATTCTACCGACGCCATGTCTTACGGCGTTGCACTTTGATCCGTATTATTAGCCGTTAGCCGAGCGCAATTAAAAAGTAACATTCCTGTAACGGGCAGGCTTCCGATTGCACGAGTTCAACTAGTTCGTATCGGGCGTATGGAGGCCCGCCTACTTGGAGGCCCGCTATAGGACCGTTTACAGGTATGCGTTTGTACGTCAAGGACGCGCGATCGAGTACGCGTGCGATGCACGTCGAAACGTCCTTTCCCGTTGTCGACCGAGACCATTGCGGACGATATCACGGTGGAGCGACGTACGACGCAAGCGAAGCCGTAATACCTACGTACACGCCGTATACACCGCCAACTCCGTTCTTGCCGTTTTCGTGACATTCCGTTATATATGAATTATTTGCAATTCAATTTACCTACGCACGGCGATAACCGTTATGAACATTATTATATAATAATTTATGAATATTTATATTTGTATTATATAAATTGTAGGAATATATAAAGTGATATCGTTGAATTAATTCATTTTTAGATAATAAGATTTGAATAATAACTAAATGATTAACAATTAAATTTAAACGAATATAATTATGATAAGAAAATTTAAATTAAGGTAAAAATAAATGTGTATAAAATCGAATAAGAATGTAAGAAAAATAATAAAATTATATAAATGAAAACATGAAAAAAACAAATATGAATGAGACAATTTAAATATAAAAACATTTGAAAAGGGGATATCATATTAAATGCTAAATGTTTAAATAACATAAGCAAAACAATACTAACACATCTAAATAGTTATCTTAAATCACATCTTTGATGCCAGAGTTCTTCAACTTTTTCCAAATCCCCGATATCATGTTGACATTTGACAAAAATTATGACACATGAATGGCAAAAGAATACCTATTACAAAAGGAACAACAATCCAATATAAGAGTATTTTGAGATAGTAGGATGAGTAGCATTACCAATGTTCTCACAATGGTCAAATAAGAACATTATAGCGACTATATATGTTTTCTCGAGATAGTAATCACTTTATCGGGTTTTAAACCACACTCGAGATAAAGTCTGTGGTTCAAATTTAGACAAAATAAATAATAACAATAGTCGGACCTGGCTATGCATATTCGTCACGAGTTATATCTTAGCTTTACATCAATTTATAATACGAATAGAGGTTTCTATAGCCTTAAAAGGCTTCGTACAAGTGGAATAAGCCGATCCAGTAAATAGCAGGAAGAACATTTAGACCATGCAAGAAATTAAATATTCCAGAAATTCCAGGCACGAAAACATCGGGATGAATTTGGAGATATAAGTTGAGAAACATCACGTTGGCAACTATGTTTATCAAGACGTCCGTCGATGTAACCCGAGAAGGATTATGCAAGAGTTTATCTGACCAGTGCCACGTCGAGAGTAAGACACACACACATAGCTGACCACTAGTACTAGTTCTAGCTGACCACTAGAAGGTGTTGAACACCAGCGACGATGTGAATGTTTTCCTGACCGCATCGTTTGAGGCATGTGGTATTCGTGTACAAGTGTTAGCCCTCCATTGCATATATCTACATAGAGTTTATCAGACTGACTGCCAGATAGGAATTCTCTGATATTATCATACATGTCGGTGGCTGATGATATAGTTTCAGGTACTTTCTATTTTAGGAATTGCAATATCTCTGGAGCTCAATAGTTGTGTAGCTTAAACTATTGTCCAAATGTCAACCTACTGTGATAATTGAGTTATTGTGTATATTATTATATATATATATTTCGTGAGTATATCTATCCAATAAATTATATGGATTTTCAATTCAAAATGATTGATATGGTATTACATATATATTTATATTTATAAGTGTATATTATTTATGTATAATACACTTATAAAGATACTTTAGCTAACAGGTTTGTTACATTGCATTATTTTAGTCAATAAATGATATAATATGTACATTCATATATACATGCTACTTAAATATGCACGAATTATATGAATTCTACTCAAAGTATAAAATAGTCTGCTTTTACTAATAAAAATAATAATACTGTAGTGGTATTAGTATCTAAATCTATGATATTTTTGTAATATATAAACAGTTTGTTTATTTCAGGCGAAAGGTGTAAATCAATATATTATTGACGATACATTAATCTATTCATAACTGACTTAACAAATACATATTAATACATCAATATATATATATATATATACATATATATATATATATATATATATATATATATATATATATATAGTGTATATTTATATATTCATAATTATATATACGTATATATGTATACGCTGACTGCTTATAGTACTTTAATTAATTGCAGTTTTTTCTCCACGGCTGAAAATCTAAGTACGTGTTCATTTATTAAATTATATTTATTTTTCTTCGGTATATGATTATAAAATTATTCTAAATATATCTCAATAAAATGAATAATTATTTTATAAATATCGACATATATTATACAGCAATGGTTAATTATCTATATCTACTACTAAATCATCGTAATTTATCTTCTAGAATAATTTACAAATGATATGAACAGAAATTTACTCCTGACTTTGGGTATTATTAAAATTAAAGTTGATTTAATTAGTATTGGATGTATGGCAGTTCTATCGAGTATTTCAAACTAGTATCTATAAACAGGTAAATGAAAAGATAATTAGAAATAATATAGTTTTAAAATTGAATGTTAACAATTATTTACTTATCTATAGAGAGATAATACAATATTATATAATTATTACTTGATTATGGAATTATGACTTATTGTATATATAATATAATGTATTATAAAGAGCTATTATAATACAATACTTTCTAAATATAATTTTCATGTTGATACAATTGATTTTAGCTTCGCTATCTCAGTATCACGAAGTATGGCTTCTATGAGATTATTACATTTTGGGTTCTTATTAACGTATTAATTTACTTCTTAACCATCTTTCTGGTATTTGATTATGCCACTTTTTAGATCGATTCTTGCTATTGAATTAATGGAAATTCTTAATAGATCATCAGCTGTGCTATTCTTAGCACCTAATATATGTGAAATATACGGAAGGAACAATAAGCATTTGTTTTCAGAATATACAGAATGAGGTTGTCTGATGAAATTGTTCGGCGTTAATGAACGAAATGACATGACAAAATATCGAAATGACATATGCACTGCTAGTAAAGGCATTTAAATCGATACCTCAAAGGACTGCCAACGTGTTTTTACTGGTGGGAAGTAGTTGACTGAGCTAGAATTAATTAAATAGAGATATTCCTATTAATTGCTGTTACTCAGTAAGTATAGAAGTTTGTGTAGGTTTATTGTAACCTTAACTATCGACGTTTACTATCTGTGATGCTTTTGCTCGTCGCGATGGTCCGAGAATACCAAGCAGCTTGCCTTTGAGATCTTGGTATGCGTCGCATGTCGGAGGTTTCTTAAGTACACATATTTCTTAAGTAGCTATTCCACTAGTGAGTGTTGATACTATATAGTTGTACTTTGTATCGTTTGTTACGATTTTGCTCGGTGGAATATAGCATCCGCTACTTTGAACTATACTTCTGCATTTTCACCCAAAACTATCTGTCTTGTAAATAGCATGAATTAAATTTAATAATAATAATAATAATGTATTTAGGGTAACGTTATTAGAAACGAAAGAATATAATTTTCTATTAAATTCGATTTATAACTATGTAATTCATCAAAATGATTTGATTGGATTTATCCAGTCACTTAACTATAATTATAATTTGCACAATTAATATTGTAGATTTTATATATAATATAGTATATAATTTAATGTATACCATGCTTATAAATTGTATGGATGACAAGATAAAGAATAGATATTCATGTTTAAATTATGCAAGTCGTATGTTTTAGTGAATTTGTATAAAATTGTAGTTGGTGAAAATTAGTAGCCTGGAAGTATGTATATCGGTATATTAATTAGTTTGGTTGATTTTAAAAATATCATGTCAAATGTATATACAAATAATATATATTTATATCGTATGACATTATTCAGAATATTTATAGCATATTTAAACAATTTACGCGGTTTTTTATAGAAGTTGATAACTCTTCTGTATTAATAAGGAAAAATACAATTTTATTTTTCTTGTTACTAAATGAGATTTGATAAATAGATATTAATGATTAATTGATGATATTTATATTTGAAGCACGATTATCAGTTGTAACATCATTATATTTTAATTTTTGTGAATTTTACTATTATTTCTATATTTAATAAACGTATCTATATCAATATTTGTATTAGCTATTTTGTTATTATAATTAATATATCTAATAGTTTATCGTGTTGTTATTGTTAATAATCTATTAACTACATGACACTATTCTGATTGAATTTTATATTTATTTATTTAATTTGGTATTTTATATAATATTTTTAGTATAAATCTTATTATTTTTTAAGTCTTATATTTTACTTTATTTTCTATTGTAATATTTATAATATTATATAATATTGTAGATTTAATACTCCATAAATTATATATAAATGTATTAAGGTTATAGGAAGTTTTAAAAATATAATAAATATGTACCGTTAAGACAGTAAGTATAGGATAGTAGAAGATACTCTGTCGTTGGTAAAGGAAACAGATGAAATTTCGTTAACATATTATCATGTTTAAATTTGTAAGAGAATATTTATGTTTAAATTGCTAACCAAACATATTTATGTTTAAATTGTTAACCAACTATATTTATGTCTAAATTATTAACCAAATATATCTTTGTTTAAATTATTAACCAACTATATTTATGAACTAAATTATTAACCAAATATATCTTTGTTTAAATTGTTAACCAAATATATTTTTATTTTAATTGTTACCAAATATATTTATGTTTAAATTGTGTTTTATTTAATATTTAATATTTTCAAAATTGTATATACCTTCTGATATAATATTGCACAACTATTTATTAAAATACTCTTATTCCAATATCAATATAATATTAAAATTGTAATACATTTAATTTTCAAACGATTGTTTAGATTCTACGTACAAATACAGAAAATACGTAATCTACTATTTTGTTATAACTATGCATTCTTTTTCGAGTTTGATTAGTTAATTATAACATTTTTTATATAAGTTTGATCCTTTTCTAATGTAATAATTTTTTATTTTTTTGAAACTATGCCAATTAGTAATTTAAATGAATGAATTTATATGATAAGTAAAAATAATAATACGAATTAATTATTAATAGTACTATCCTTATTATTAAATCCATCATTAATTATCATAGTATATGTAATCTTAATATCATTTATTATTATTATATAATATTATTATCAATATGATTTTATTTAAACTGTAATTATATATCAATATGTTATGGAAATGTTATCATTGAATTTATGCAGCTGTATATAATTATATAGTATACTATAAATAGTATATTATATTTCATATATGATTCGTCATATCATTATATATTATCACGAAGAGGTTTCCCAGAAAAACTGTAATGTAATAGTTTTGTAAAATCATTTTATGCGCTAACAAAAATTAAAAATAATTATGTAATGTAAAAATATCAAGATATTGATGATTTACTGGGTGATCAAGAATTTAATCTAGATATGAGCCTACCCTCTAATATTATTGATAATAATAGTATTTAAAATGTATTTGAAATAGTATATATATATTGCATCGGCTAGGTAGACTGTGAATTATGCTACATTGTTTACAAATATTTATAAATTCCATGTCTTTGTGGTTCATACATGGTTTATTTTAAAATATAGATATTGGATTGATATCTACAGAACTTCTACTAGATATTATCTAGTATCTAGTAGATACTGATGTAAATAAAAATAAAAGAATAAAAGAAGAAGAAAAATAAAAGAATGAGTGGAAAATTCATATTTATTTATATTACAATTTATCATAAAATCTTATGTAATGAATTTGGAAATATCTGTTGACATAAAATATGTTGATATTATAAATATGTTGATATTATCAATAAAAAAATTATTAAAACAAATATGCATTTCTTAAAATATATCCTTAATTACCATTGATTATGAAATTTCGATATATATATATTTACTAAAAGAGGTAATTTTTTTGAGCGAGATGTTAATGCGAGATGTTAAATAACTTTTTAAAATCATAACTATTTTAATATTATATTTGAATACTATTGGTTCTACGTAATTGGTAAATTAATAATATAAACATTTAAACTTTATTATATATATATATATTAAGTTTTCATATATTAACATCGATTATAAAATAACAGTATTATGTATATTTAGCATTTGATATATATTTTTCAATTTGTTGCCAATGAGAACATGATTCTTTAATTATTTTTAATAGATATTTTTTATAATTAGGATACAGCAATATTGTAGTAAATCTCTGGTTATACGGAATAGCTTAATAGTTTAATAATATAATATATATTATATATATTAATTTACATGACCGTTTTATTTATAATAAATTCTTTAGTAATTCCGATTTTAATTACATTCGAATTTTGATGTAATCCTACATACAATTAGTTAAAAAGTAATAAAATATTAGCAACATTAATATGCATTTTCCACATATTTTTCTAATTACATCGGTAACTAGTAGTAGTTCTATTGATGTCAATCCAATATCTATTTTTAATAATACACCATGTATGAACTACAAAGACATGGAAATTATAAAATTATTTGTAAACAATGCAGTATAGTTCACAGCCTATCTAGCCAATATCTTATATATTTAATATATTTAATACACAATATTACATTTTTTAATTATATATAACTTAATATATATAACTTAAGAAAATATTTGTTTCTATAAAGTATAATAAATTAAATATGTTTGTTAGTATTAGATATAATTATTGAAATTATATATATAGTCCTGTAAATTATTATTTTAGTAATAATGAATTATATACTAACTGGCCTTTATATATTGATTATTGATAGCGTTGACATATGTAGCAGTATTTTAGGGTCTTCGTCAATCACAACACTAAATTAAAGCATTTCTAGATATATTATATGCACAATATTATAATATACTATATGCTTATTAATAATACAATTAAATAATATATTTAGTATTTATTACGCCTATAATACATATTAATATATGTATCGTATAAAATGTATTTTGAATAGTATTTGTGCTTGTATTTGATTATCGTATTTTATGGAATAGTAGATTTTACGCATTTTAATAATATTTGTTTCTTGTTTTTTTTTGCATGATTATAATATATTTTAAATCGTGTAAAAATAATATATAATACTGTTCCTGATGTTTATAAACAGTACACCAACACTTAAATACTTTTATTTTAATTACGATTATTGCATATTATAACCATTATTATAATTGAGCATAATAGAAATTTATATTTTTAAATTACACACCATTCTATAAAAGATACTTATATAGCATGGATTTATAATTCAGTAGATCGCTTCTTTCGTTTACGTTTTTCCTGCTTAACAAAATATTAATTCCACACATTAATATGTATAACTTGTAAACGATACAAGTTATATATTAATAAAAAATGTAATATAGTATCTATTAAAAATTAGTTTTAATATTATTGAATGACTTAGCTGTGGGATTATCGAAACTTCCCATATGGGACCAAACTGAGCCAAAATTAACTCTAATGATTTTGAGTTAAAAGATAAAAGATATTTATATTCTAAAGATATATATAACATTTGTAATATAGTAAATGATAATTATAAATATGTTCTACTCAATCATTGTGAATGCTATTTGAATATATATAATTAATTGTAGTAATTATTATCGCTTTTTTAATGTAAATTAATACAAATTTGCAATGATTTCATTACCATCAGATATATAGTTTTAGCGAATTTTAACAACCCAAGTTTTATATATTCAACTAGTTATATATTAATTATTATATACTGCAATTAGAAAATCTAATATGAATATGAATGTATGCAAGTATTTTAATATACTTTTACACTAATAATGTTAATGACTAACTTAATTGTATTATAATAATTATGAGTATGATGTTTCTTATTAACAATAATCTGTGTTTTAAACAAGTTCATGTTTGATAACAGATATTTAAAGCAACAGATGCTGAATCTATTACTCGAATACATGAAAATTAAACCTATTGAGTATATACAGTGAAATCGTAATAATTACATTGAATACATATTCATTTTATATTAAGTGTAATTATTTCTCATTGTATGTTTATTATTTATATTGCAAAATGAATCAAAGAATATGTATGATTGTTGAGTAATTTTTAATAATTTATTTGACCTCTTCTATAGTGTTGTACACTGTTTAATAATATAAATACTATAACTTATTTTTATTGAATTACATATTTATTAAGTTTATATTTTCAAAAATTTAAATTTAATAAGTTAAAAAAATTAATAAATCCTATTCGATCAATCATATAATTTATTTTAGATAATGAATTATACTTTTGTTTTGTTACTCATGATAGAATATTTATATTATTATTGTTAATTATTGTATAATAGGGATTTGAGTATATGAATAGTAAAATAATAAACTTACCAATAATTAGTTAGAAATATATAAAAACACGTAAATAAATATCTGATTTATATTAATAAAATTATATGTTTTTGCAGAAAATAATATTCCCTACATCTCTATCGAAAGATGAAGAAAGTTTAAAGAAGAAATATATTCTACTAAAGAAAAAAGTTTGATAATTTAAATGTGATCATTTACAATAGAACTTCAAAATAATAATCTAGTCACATTTATAATATTATAAATATGTTATCTAATGTAATGAAATACATGTGTTCAAATAGTATAGGTATTTAATATAAGATCTACATCATTTTAGAAAAAGCAGCTTGTACAGATGAGAATGGCGGCTAAAATGGAAACTAGGAAGAAAGCAAATCCTGATAAACCCAAACGTTTGTTATACAAATGCATATACCGCATTATATACCGCATATACCTACCGCATTATGTTATTAATTATATTACTATAGAGACTAATGAATATGGATAATATATAATATAGTTCGATAGATCTAGATTTATATAGAAATATATCTATCCCATAGATAATATATAATATAATTCTATACATTTAACAATGAACATGTTGAGTTGATAGTTTTGTAAAATCTTTTGATATGTCCACATAAATGAAATGACATAAAAAAGAAATTAGGCAATGCAAAATATTAAATTACCTGGATTTATTTACTGTGTTATATATACCATAGAACCATAGAACAATGTAGATTATTGAATTTTTTATAATTTGCTTAAGAATGTTCAAAATATTCTTAAATTAATAATTTGTGTCATTGTTAAAATGTAATGTTTAATATTATAGTATTATAATAATATAATTCTGTATGTTGGTACCCAAGAAAACAGATGATGTAACTATTATACAATCTTATAATTTTTTAAACATAAAATAAACATAATATAATGACAATGAAAATAAAATACCTCTTCGTTTACTGGGTATTATACAGTCTTATATAATATTGTCATTGATGTGAATCTCATTCAATTAGTTTATTATATTACTTGATATGTTATTGTTTTATAATATTTCTCTTCTATATAAAATCATGACACAACGTATATAAATTAATACTATAAGGTATTTTATTGATCAGCTATTTTATATTAAGATAATCGTTTATTATTTTTATGTAATAACCAATACAGCAAAAGCTGCAGCTACGGCAACAGAGGAAGCTATTAAATTATTGAAACAAGGGGTTATTAATTATTAATACAATAACATTTATTAATGCGGAATTCAAATGAGATCAAATCAATATATTTAATAATTCTAATATTTGACATACATTCCTGTACCTAGACAATAAAAGTTGTGGATCAAAAGAAGCAGATATTTAAGAGAAGTCGAAGGACGATGGTTTTCATTGAGAATGCATTTTTAATATAGCCTGTAAATACTAAAAATGTCAATTAAGTATTCAACTCATGATTGTGACCTCTGTTAATATGCTTCATCGAGTGATAATTTAATACTTTATATAAAATAATAATTAATAATTAATCTCGTTATTTAATACGTAATAATGATTTGACCGTAATTATGCCAATCTCTTAATTATATTTTAAATTGTCTATTGGTTATTTTATTTCTTCCACGTTTGTTTTATTTAATCTTTTTTATACTTCTAATACCCAAACAATGATTTACATCCACAGGAGTCTAGCGATAGTAAAGTGGAGTATGAGCCCTTCAATCGACATGTCAGTAAGGACGGAAACAACTCGAAAGCCCCAACAAAACCTTTGTATACCAGCTTCGTGTCGGGAGCCAAGAGATTTAACTCAGGTTCTTGGAAAACTATGCAAATACGCAAACAATCATATATTTAATGCCTTCGAATTGGTTCTCTGTTAAAAAATGCAAATCAATAAAAGCACAGAAGATTGTATACATTCTGATAATACTTTACATCCGGAAATTAGATAACATCATCAATATATAATTAAATGTGTATCAATATAGAGTCACTTTTTGTCTCAATTTATAGATTTATAATTAAATTTATTAATACTACTATTTAAGAAAAAATAAATAATTTATCAATACATAATATTAATTTTATTCAATACATAACACATTTCTCTTATTGTAATATCGAAAAGTTTCCAACAAAACTTGTTAAATGTTTTTAATTTAATAGTGTTTATAGTGTCTCATATTATGCTATTTCTATAGAAGCTTATGCTTTAATTTATTAGGTTGATTTCTAAAGACTATTATGTATCCACTTTCTCCATATTGATGGTTGAATGTATTAATTACAATACCGATTACAAATATTATATTCAATAGATAAATTTAAAATACAATCAATTACAGACAATAAAAGAATGTTTTTTAAATTCAAATATATTATTACATTTGTGTATATTTTTTTTATCAATATATACAAATTAAAAATCAATTGATGTTCAATCAATAAATTATAATTAAAAATACTCAGTTAGATTATGAATCCGTTGATTTTGCCGTTTAAAAGGAACATATGTAACAATGGTAACATAAGTAGTTTGTTAAGTAGTTTGTTTGTAAGTAGTTTGTTTGAGGATATGCCTATCATAGTATTTTACAATATATATTATAAATTTCTGTATTAATGAATTTCATCTTTTTGTACAATTTATTAATAGATTTAAAAATTTATTAATATATTAAACATGTTTACATTGTATCTCTTAAATTACTTTGTATCTAAAATTTATATTTATTAAAATTGTAATCCAAATTAGAACTATTTTTTAAAATTTCAGGATTCAAATGATATAAAAAATAATATTTTAATTTGAATAATTTATATATATAATAAATTTAGTATTTTATTATTTAGTAGGTGGATTTTAATTACATTTAAATATAAGTATTACTTATATTTAAGTATTACTTATATTAAGTATCATTATATCTATTATTAAATATATTAGCTTTTAATAGTAACCTTGTAGAGTATAAAAATAATATTTTAGATTAAAAAATAATTCAAATTTATTACAATTATAAATATAAAATCTGTATACTTTTTTATATAATCTAATTAATAATACTAAAAATTATAGTAATTATTAGTTACATATGATTTAAATATTTGTCACTATTGATAATTCAAAAATTCAAATAATAACAATAAAAATCAATTTTTAAATGTTTCAATGTTTAAATTCAACGTAAAATATAATTGATCGCATATATTAAATTAGTGATAAATCGTTAAAAATAATCTAAAAGTGGCAATTACATTAACAATCGTCTAACAAATACCCACGTAACAAATACCCACGTAATTAGCCCTCTCGTGCGAACCCTCCTTCCTTAGGTCCTGACGGGGAGAGTCGCGAACGTAAACGTACTATTCCCGACCGAGCCGGACCTCCGAAGAAAGGCAACACCATCATGGTGAAGTGTCAACGACTCAACGAGGAGCTGATCTACGACTTCTTCAAAACCTACGGACACATCATCCAGGTGAAAATGGATGCGGACAAAGGGTTTGTGAGAGTCCGGTGATTGAAATGGTGTCCAGTTTACGCGACATGTACAATAATATATTTAATATACAGATAATGAATATTCAATTTTGAAACCGCTAAAAATGTATAATATGAGTTTTGTGATTGCCAAAACATAATGTAAGTAATATTTCTAATTTTGTTTGGAATTTATTGACAAAATATATTTATATATTTTAATTCATCCATTTGTTGACTTATATTTATTATAATCTGTGTAAATATATTTAGTTTAGTTTATATATTTATTATGTAAATAAAATATAATTAAAAGTTTAAAAAAATATAATAATATGTATTTTAGACACATTTTCTAAAAAAAATTAAGTAAGTTATAACTAAGTTAAAACAGTAATATAAGTATTAACTAAGTTAAATTTAGCGAAGATTATTTTATTTTATTTTTTTATTTATTCAATATTTGTTATACAAAACATATCTCTTTATTTTTACCATTTCCTCGTATTTTGAATAAAATTAATAATTTTCCAATCAATTTTTATTATGCAAACATGAAAATTTAATAATCTTTTTATATTAATTAACAATTGATACAAAAATGCTTTGGTATGTATATAATTAAGACTATTATAGGAAATTAATAATATGAAGTAATATATAAACAATTTTTATTATGTACAATATTAGAAACAATGAAATTTTAAATATATATTTTATTCAATAAAATCATGTTTTGAAGAAAATTGAGGTATCAAATTTCCCTGTAAAAATGTTATATTTATTCGCGAATCTTGTAATTCTGGAGATAATATATTATTTGATGTTTGCGATAAAATACGAATGTGTCTTTCGACTGTTTGAGTATGACTAGAATGGAAATGGAAATGATACTATAGGAATAGTAGAATTTAAATATTCGATAAAAGTACATTTTAATGTTTAGTATTTAAAATCATTTGGTAAATATGGCGACTGGTAAAAATGTAGTCTAGTTTTTATTGCAAACCACGTTCGGACGTATACATTACTTAATGATATTTCTCTTTAGTTTGTTTCTTTGCCGATGCTTCGGAGCATGGTTTAATGCTAAATAATGCTTATATACATCCAAATATGTTGGTAATTTTCGGTACGCTAATTTAGTAAACGGGTAGTTATGATGTATGTGCGATTGTGGTCTCAAATCCATTTTTAATGAAAATAATGATGCTAATAAAATGTATATTAATATTTCAAAATTCAAATTCTCAAACAATTCAAACACAATTTCTGTTATGAGGAGAAGATCGCGTCAGCAATTGCGAGATTAAAAATATTTAAGACAATTTTTTTTTGAAAACCTTGGCGCTGGCTAAATATGAATTGCAAAAATCTAAAAATTTAACATTATTCTTACATTAGTATATACTTTAAGATTCAGAGAATTTTATCTATATTTGTTATCATCGACCACCCTTAATGTACATTGTACACTAACCTACAGTAGTTTACATATCTGGCAAACGGAATGATTATACGTTGTTATATGAAATATACTCTACGTGTTGTTATATGAAATATACTCGGGAGTTACAAAAATCAACGTAATAGAAATTATGCAATCCCAACAAATGAAACGACCTTGATTTTTTACTGCATATAACGGACAAAGGAAATCCGGAATTTATATCTTGAATATATTTAAAAAAAACTTTGTTATGTAATTAGAGCATATGTAATTTTTATATTATAAAATAAAAACTAATATTTAATTTAATACATATAAGGTTATAAAATAAATTTTATAATACTTGTAAATTACATTAATTTATAGTTTTAGTTTTAATTTATTGTCCATTCGAAATATCCTTCAAAATTCAAAAATTAATATTTTATTACCTTTAATTTTATATAGTATATTTATTTTTAAATTAAATTATTAATAACGGAAAATATACTATATAATAACGGAAAATAATTAATAACATTATTTTGAATATGATCTTTGACAATTAGTTTAGACCACTAGAAAATTCTAAAAATTTGCATTTATATTACACACTAACTATTAATCTATATATCATGAATACATTACATGTGATTTGATTTTATTTTCTGTAATAATATCACAATAAATTTATTTGTAATATTGAAGAAATTTAGAATTTTCTTTAATTTCATATATTTGATATAAAAATGATATCATTTTATTTCTGGTAACATCATTCAAAAGCTATTCTGATGTATTATGTTACTTTTTTTTACTAAGATGTACATCAATTTTTGTTTTTGTTATAATGAAACAGAAAATGTAGTAGTGTAATAGTTTTAAAAAAAATTATTAAATGTAAAGAATATTAAATTCAAAATATGTTATTTGTTTTTAAAATAGAATATGTAATTATTATATAAGAAATGTATAGTATTTATAGCATCTTGTTTTAGGAATAACCTAAAGGTATATAAAGGTGTATATGTTTCAAAGTTAAAAGGTGTATATGAAAATTAATTTAACATTTAGTATTATTGAACCTAAGTCAAATTAATGTTAATTAATATATTAATCATGTTAGTAACCTAATTTATATATTATTTTTTATATCAATGTATTATTTTAGATTGAATAATTGTTATAGAAATTCTGTGCAATGCTTTATTTTCATTAACACATGGTTTATAAATAGGTTAAAATGAATGTTAAATGATGTATTCTTTTATAAATATCTATTACCACGCCTATATTAGAGAGTATTTGATATACGCATATCTATATAAGTCTATAATGTATACGCGCGATTAGAAGCTATAATACCATAGTACCATTCTAGTTTTTTTAATTTACGCGTATTTAAAATTCCTGAGTCTTGTTGCATTTTGAGGCAGTAATTAACTAACCCGACTACATTGAATTGCTTGGTTTACTTACAGTGAGTCAAGCCTAGCGCATGTTTGTTAGTTTGCTTGTTTATATATAAAGTTCATTAAGCAGCGATAATAATAAATGTAACCCAATTCCATTATTCCATCCGGTTTTCTCTAACAAATTCATCGAATGAGTCATCGAATTATTGCCATATGCCGTTGAATCGAATGTTAATCTTTTATTATTGTAATTTATTTATTTTTTTGATTGTGAATTCTCAAACAAGTAACCAGATGTTGTAAATATTACAAATTTAATATAATTGATTTAAAATAGAAATAAAATATATACTTATTCTATATAACAATATAAAATATAAATGACAAAGGTGGTTTCACATACTAATGAACTAGAAAATAAAAACATAATATCAAGATTATGCAATACAAATAATGGAATGAATGTTTATTGCAGTGTATTTTATTTATTATTTCCCATAAATAAATGATAATTATAAATAATAATCAATTTTTATATAAGTTTATTATTACATAATACTTATCAACTAATTTACATTTCACAAATTTATATCATTATGTGATTTAGAATATTTACTGTGATTATTTAAATTATACAGTTTTACTGTAAGATATTGTGGCAGATTTTTAATTAATATCACTGCTCATATATAGTATTACAGTATATGTGTATTATAATACAAATACTCGTTGTATCTCGATTATTAAAGAACAATAAAATATAAATAACTCACTCATCAGTTGTGCAAATATCACTTATGAAAAGATGGAATGTGCCCAAGTTGCTATTGAACAGGTAATTACCTCTAATTAACTCATTATTAACTTGCATAATTCCCACCTATAAATACGGACGTAGTTCTCGGTACAGGTGGGTCGTAGTGTTAGTCAAATAAATCATTTATTGTTTACTTATTTCTTTAATAATGTGTGCTTTTTATTTTCAATTTATGTTGTTCAAATCCAGTAATTTCATTAAATAATAAGGGAGATAGATATAATGTCTTGGTATTCCCTTCCAATGCGTATGTCATTTTAATCCAATATACTACCAAATACTACCAAATCAATTCTTTCAATGAATGTTTGTTATCATTTCTTTTCAAAACTTTTCTCGTGCATCTTCATTGCAAAGTTAGTTTAAACATAACCTTGCCTTATAACCGACCCGTAAACCCTAGACCACCTACCCTGCGCACTAACCCCTACCTACCTTGTGGGGCCCCCGTCTTACGCACCCGCGCCGCCAGATGAACGGCAGTACGGTTTACCAGCAGAAAGTGGCAGTTACGGTAGCACGAATCCAGCCCCCGTTGCCCACTAAGATGATTCGGCATCCCAACGACCCCAAGAACAATGTCAGCCACGACTGGTCATTGATTGGTCAGTGTCTCCGCCCGTATCTTTACTCATCGTGTGTGTCTTCATTGCGATTTGCCAGTAAACACAGATAATAGAATAGATAGAATTGTAAATTACTTTTAATTCTTCAATGTAAATATATTTTTAACCAAATATATTCTCTAGATTATCTTTATTTGTGGTTTTCAATATTTTACACTTAATTCTTAGTCAGCAATTGTCTAATCAAATATGCCCATCATTAATATGTTATGACGTTGTGGTATGAATTTATTGATTACTACATCATCAATGGTGAATAAAACATTACTTTTCCACTTAGATAATGTATTGCATATTCTCTATTATTATGCTATGAATAATTATATTTTATATGTACTTTATACTTTATGGAAGAATATAATAAATTAAATGTAGATAAAACTATAAATATTACATTTTTAATTATATTATTTAGATTACCAACCACTATAGATTTATAACTTTCAATTCAATATAATAATTATTATACTGTTAGGATTTAATTGGCAATTACTTTTTAAAGATAATTTTTGCTATATTATATTAATGTATATTCAATATCTAATCTAATATTATATTAATATATTTTCTATATATAATATTGTATTAATATATATTAATGTGCATATGTGAATTTACCTATGCAATAATTTGAAAATAAGTTACAATATTATGTATAATATAATTCACTAATAAGATATATGTTGAGCTATGCAAGTTATATTAGGTTTGTTTACATATTATTCTTCAATTCACAGCTGCCAACTACGATCAAGGACTTAAGGAACCCAGTGAATCTTCTAGATCAATGATACATTACGACGATATGTGATGAAAATATTTAAACTAAATCTAATATATATATATATATCATATATTATTTTCAATTTGTCAATGTCGTAATTTTTTGTATATAGAATGACATATTATTGAAATACTGAATATTAATTTATATAAATAATAGATAATAAAATACTAATATATTTTAACAATGTTATTTGTAATAAATATAAATTATATTAAAATTATGAATTATTTATAAATATATTTCTATTAGTCAAACCTTCTAATTATATCTTTATTAATTATAACATATTTACTAAAATAGTACGTATTATAAGAGTTATATTTGATGTAATATAAAGATGATTATACATTACTATTTAAAATATACACATGGAAGTACAGAAGTATTAGTACACATTACTGATATTTATATCGTATCCTGAATTCATTGAAACATATTTATGATGGCATAAATATATATTAAATACTAGTGATAAGTGTTATCTAGATATAAACAGCATTTCCTGACTTTCGTAAAATTGCGAATAATAGTATTCATAATTTGTATACATTATTTTAATTTAATTGGTGAATTAAATAGAATTACTTTTTAACGATTGGTATATTATTTAAAATATATTTTAGAAATAAAATAGATCTAGTAAATTATAACAATACCAATATATTTTAATTACATATCATATTTATCAATTCTTTATATTACAATATATTATTATTTCATATATTTTATGGTAAAATTTAAATAGGAATAATAAATATAATCTTAAAATAAGTTTCATTGTGAGATTAAGTGCAGAGAATTTATTAACGCATTGCGGCACTGTCTTAACCAATCATTATCGTTTCCAATGACAACTACAAATCGTATTACCTTTTCATTGGATATTTTTTATTTTGACCGAATAACTCATTTATTAAATTTATTTTTATATTTTAATAATAGTTTCTTAATATTAAACATTTATATTTGTCTATATTATAATAAATATTAATATTAAATTAATAATTGTAATTTCATATTTTCGTATAACTACATATATAATTATAATATCAAATATATTCGCGTAGTAATCTATTGTTTTTCTTTAACTGTCAAAATTATCCTGAAAAATTTGTCACGCTTACTTAAAAAATAACTTACCGGTTTATTTCTTTCAGTTGTATTATTAAGATTGTATAATAAACATGGTTCGTATTTATTATAATATTTATTATAAGATATACAATATTCATGCTACTTCTTTTATATAAATAACTTTAATTACTGTTAATATTAATTAATATATTAAATAAACAGTTTTCCGGGTAGGTTAATTTCTATATATCGATGAAATGTTTTAAAATTATATATACAAATTATATATTTAATTATTATAAAATGATTATATTGATAATATCTATTTAACCAATTGTCCAGATCTTATTTAATTTTTCTATATTTCCATTATTGGCATTTACTAACATAATGTATTTCACTATTCGTGCATGTTAAGGCTATTGAACAGGTGTGTATTTAAGGAATTTCTACAGAATTTCTATTTAAACGATGAATTAAATTATAAATGTGGCTTATTTCCTATCAGTTTCTATATTTGCAATATACATTATAATTAACATCGATATTAATAATAAATCTATCACGTACGTGATATATTATTTATTGATATATAAAATGTACTTATAAAATAATTTTCGGTTAGTTTATTTATTATATCGGGTTTATTTAAATGTATAAGTTAATGCATTTATAATAACATTATTATAATATACATATATTTATAATATACATTATAGCCATGATAGATTATTTATTTTTAACATAATTTTCATGTTTATACTTGTTTACTTATAATGCGTATATTACTATATTTCTATATTTGTCATATCTAAAAAAAAATATATATATATAATTATATTTTATAAACTATTATTCTAAAATAATTGTACAGTTGTTTTATTTTGATATATTTCTACAAATCTTTTCAAATTTCAAATATTTTAAAATATGAACCTATTTATTTATATATATATATATAAATATATTATATATATATATTCTAATAATGCTTTAATATTATTAGTTTGGTATGTTGCATCATTCTAATCATATTTTAAATGCTTTGATATAATAAGCGTTTCTACAATCATTGTTCCATTGTTACTAATTCTCTTAAACCTCATTGTTTGATTGATCAATTGTTTCATTGTTTTATTAAAATTTGTTGATTCCTTTAATTATTATTGCCACAATTTATATTAAGTGTTTTTTCTAATTTCTCCATTAGGCTGATCAACTGACAGAAGAACAGATTGCCGAGTTCAAGGAAGCATTCTCCCTCTTCGACAAGGATGGAGATGGCACCATTACCACTAAAGAGTTAGGCACAGTCATGCGTTCTCTGGGACAAAATCCCACTGAAGCCGAACTACAGGACATGATCAACGAAGTCGATGCAGACGGAAATGGAACGATAGATTTTCCAGAATTTCTTACAATGATGGCCCGTAAGATGAAAGACACCGATAGTGAGGAAGAAATCAGAGAGGCCTTTAGAGTTTTCGACAAAGATGGTAATGGCTTTATCTCTGCTGCTGAATTAAGACACGTGATGACCAACTTAGGTGAGAAACTGACTGATGAGGAAGTTGATGAGATGATTAGAGAAGCGGATATTGATGGTGATGGTCAAGTCAATTATGAAGGTTATTTTTTATTAAAATTTCTAAATAAAATATTAGTTTTAACAAGTATTAATAACTTTTATCATAACGATAACCCTTTACCTACAACTAATACCCTTTTTTATTTACAGAATTCGTTACTATGATGACTTCAAAATAATTTACGATTTATCTCAATATTAGCTTAGTTTGTCATTCTTTTTGTAAAATATTTATTCTCTAATTAGGCTCAAATGTCATTCCCTTTAATAGTCAGATTTAGAACAATTGTATTTATTATATATATATATATTATTATCCTCTGAGATTTTTGGTATAATATAATATTAAACAACAATGATTTATTGTTACCTATATCATGGCAACTTATGTTCTATATTTACACTATTTTACTGTTATGTCATCCTATTGAATTGATTACACATGTAATCTTACATAATAAATTTATTATTTCATTAAATATGTTATTTATATTTCTAAATGAATGTTAATGTAAAAGTAAGCTGATATTTATTTTAAGATACAAAATGATCAAAACTGCTGTTTTAATAAATTTAATTAAATGTTTCATTATGTTAATATTATTTTCAGGTTCACTTCTTTTAATCTTGTTGATAATTTAGTATTGTTACAATGTTTATATTGTTGATTAATTTGATCTTGTAAATTGTTATATTTTTAAAATTGTATCTCATAAATTTCTCATAATTATTTAAATGAATATTGATCTTAGTGGATCAATATTTACAGATATCTATTCACTAAATTGGTGCTATTCAAGATTCACTTTCAATATTATGTTCATCAGTACATGGTAGCTACTGATTACTTTTTTATTTATATATCTATATATATATGTTCAATATAACAAAATTATATGAGTTATTATATTGTTTGATAATATATAGATACAAATACTTATTATTGATTAGTTGAAATTGTTAAATATCCTTGATTAGTTAGATATGTTATACATTACATATATTTATTCTTTAGAGAAGTTTACTTATATATTTAAAAATAGAATCAACTTATTTGTTATGCTTTTATTACATTGGTTATATTTTATTTAAATAATATAATCCAACATTAATTGTTTAAGTAATTTATTTGGTTAAAATAAATCGTTGTTATTGAATAGATATATAATTTATAAATTTGTATTTACAATAATTGATATAAAATTTCAAATTTATATATCATTTTATATAATGTAATACACTTCTATTTACTAAATGTAATCAAAGATTATCAAGGTTATTATATTTTTAATGAATGTTATCTTTAAATTTTAAATGTATAAATATATTATACATATTCTAAAAATGTATTATTCATTTTAAATATACTAAAAACATAATATGGCTATGTACATGTAATTCTTATACATGCAAGTATTACGTATATCTTATATATGACAGATTGGACAATGACCTCATTACTAATAGTATTATGTAATCTAAAAGTACGTCGCCACGACACGTCTAGCCTGAGATCGTGTAGTGGCGTATACATACGCTATTCGTATTACAAATGTACAATACACTACGTCCGTAAATAATGGAATATATTGAATATTAAACTCGTTTTAAACAAATAATCGAAATTCGCGATTAAACGTTTGAACTCTATAATGTATTATATTAGATTTAATTTTCTTGTTACAAAAATGCATGGGACATTGTGTAGTAATACTATAGGAAATGACGATGTAAAACATATTATGTCTACAGTATCAAAACTCTCAATACACGGATCGTTGGTTGT
>OZ038314.1:33822314-33824814 GCA_964035775.1 Osedax frankpressi
TAGTAATGTTAATGTATATTAGTAATGGTAATGTATATTAGTAATGTTAATGTATATAAGTAATGTGAATGTATATTAGTAATGTTAATGTATATTAGTAATGTTAATATATATTAGTAATGTTAATATATATTAGTAATGTTAATGTATATTAGTAATGTTAATGTATATTAGTAATGTTAATGTATATTAGTAATGTTAATGTATATTTGTAATGTTAATGTATATTAGTAATGTTAATGTATATTAGTAATGTTAATGTATATTAGTAATGTTAATGTATATTAGTAATGCTAATGTATATTAGTAATGTTAATGTATATTAGTAGTGTTAATGTATATTAGTAATCTTAATGTATATTAGTAATGTTAATGTATATTAATAATGTTAATGTATATTAGTAATGTTAATGTACATTAGTAATGTTAATGTATATTAGTAATGTTAATGTATATTAGTAATGTTAATGTATATTAGTAATGTTAATGTATATTAGCAATGTTAACGTATATTAGTAATGTTAATGTATATTAGTAATGTTAATGTATATTAGTAATGGTAATGTATATTAGTAATGTTAATGTATATAAGTAATGTGAATGTATATTAGTAATGTTAATGTATATTAGTAATGTTAATATATATTAGTAATGTTAATATATATTAGTAATGTTAATGTATATTAGTAATGTTAATGTATATTAGTAATGTTAATGTATATTAGTAATGTTAATGTATATTAGTAATGCTAATGTATATTAGTAATGTTAATGTATATTAGTAGTGTTAATGTATATTAGTAATGTTAATATATATTAGTAATGTTAATGTATATTAGTAATGTTAATGTATATCAGTAATGTTAATGTATATCAGTAATGTTAATGTATATTAGTAATGTTAATGTATATTAGTAATGTTAATGTATATTAGTAATGTTAATGTATATTAGTAATGTTAATGTATATTAGTAATGTTAACGTGTATTAGTAATGTTAATGTATATTAGTAATGTTAATGTATATTAGTAATGTTAATGTATATTAGTAATGTTAATGTATATCAGTAATGTTAATGTATATCAGTAATGTTAATGTATATTAGTAATGGTAATGTATATTAGTAATGTTAATGTATATTAGTAATGTTAATGTATATTAGTAATGTTAATGTATATTAGTAATGTTAATGTATATTTGTAATGTTAATGTATATTAGTAATGTTAATGTATATTTGTAATGTTAATGTATATTAGTAATGTTAATGTATATTTGTAATGTTAATGTATATTAGTAATGTTAATGTATATTTGTAATGTTAATGTATATTAGTAATGTTAATATACATGTTAATGTATATTAGTAATGTTAATGTATATTAGTAATGTTAATGTATATTAGTAATGTTAATGTATATTAGTAATGTTAATGTATATTAGTAATGTTAATGTATATTTGTAATGTTAATGTATATTAGTAATGTTAATGTATATTTGTAATGTTAATGTATATTAGTAATGTTAATGTATATTTGTAATGTTAATGTATATTAGTAATGTTAATGTATATTTGTAATGTTAATGTATATTAGTAATGTTAATGTAGATTAGTAATTTCATCATTTTCTCTGAACCATGAACGATAGATACTTTGTTGTTACCATTCTTGAGGTCATGGGATTATTAAATGAGACTGATCCATAATTAGTATACATTCATAAATATGAAAATATCATAAATTATTTATTAGAAAGTATATTGTATATGATATTAAAAAATACAGTAATTTACACACCATTTTCTGAATACTATTATGTCTTTTGGTAATTCTTGGTAACACATGTCCACAGTTAAGTATGTTACGGAGAGTAATTTCATATCTCAGAGCTTGCATATCTTATCAATTTAGGCAACAATTTATGTGGTTGGTAACCAGTGAATTTTGGAACGATACCAATTTAACCAGATATTGAAATACAGGTAAAAGATGTTTGAAATTAAGTTAGTAAGTATACTGAATAAACCAATGATTCCATTCGCTACAATTCCTTGAATACTTTTTATGGTAACATTTTTCTAAGAACTAATATCATTGATTTTACAGATTTTACAGAATGAGATATCATTAATAGTAATTGTATATCAATTTGTGCTTCTAATCTTTTAGAAGTAAGTCTTGCTCGTATTCAAATATTCACGCAAGGGGACTTGTATTTGAATTCGAAAAGACCATTCTTCTGACACTAGGCATTTAAATCTATCTAACTAACTGTCTCTATAGCCGATTCAATTGTTGACTTAATAACTATTCACATTTCATTGGATAATATGAAATATATAAAAAGGCCAAGAGAAATATATTTGCTTTGAATCATATTCAACATGGCTTGCGAGTCCATCACCAAATTTACAACTATAGCTGATTAGAGCAGTTGCGATCATTAGACTTTTACATTGACGAACTCCACCTTTGGACTTGATTACAAAGTTTCATTTATAT
>OZ038314.1:33829814-33832662 GCA_964035775.1 Osedax frankpressi
TATATACACACATATATATATATATATATATATATATATATATATATATATATGTATATGTATATGTATATGTAAATATATAGATGCATATGTGTGCGAGTGTGTATTAACAGATAATATAAAGGAGTAGATTGAGTTAGTATAATATAGATGCTTCATAAGGAGGTCAATAGACATCATAGGACATCATTGTATTGATTCGAATATGCATTTCCTGTATAGGGTATAGGTTCGTTATTGGCGAGGGAGTGGTTGTAATGAGAATGTATCGTGTCGCGTGCGTTACGCGCGTTCGTGATAGACGTACGCAATGCGCGCGCAGCGTAACCAGGGAGCGCAACTTAAACGCGTGCGTTTTACTGGCAGAGGTGTGAATTATGTATCGCGCGTCGCGGGAGGTGCGTTGCGGTTCGTCGTGCGCGCCGAAGTATGCGTGCGTCGTACAGATGCGCATGGAATTTCGTGCCCTAGGAATTCGCTACACCGGAACCATCTAATCCACTCGAGTAGAGTCGTCTTCCGTATTAGGAGTGTACGCTGTACTAGCGCTAACAATTATGCACGACGACACGAATGTACGCGTGTGTATGGAATGACGAACATCGGGCGCGATTGTACGCGTGTGATCACCGGATGTGTTTGCAACGCGTCGCGCTTTGTATCGACCGCGTTGGGTAACGAATGACTGCGAAGGTTCACTAAAGGCTCGCTAGGGCGACCTAGTGACCTAGTGACCCCTAGCAGTGGGTCCCTTGTGGTGGCACCTAGTGGCGGGTAATCGAGCTGTATCGTGATGTCTGTATTGTCGCTAGATAATTTGATATGCGTCACAATACCTGTTGGATGATTTGCTTTATTAATCTCGTTTTACTTATTTTAGAAAAAATAAACCACTAATTTCTACCTACAAATACATACGCACACAAATATACACACACGAACACACACACACATGCGCACACCCACACTATGACAGCTACGCGCACGCGCAAACACACACACCAAAATGCACACATACACATACTGACACATACGCTCACACATCAACACGTACTCACATATACACATATGCACACACACAGAAACACACACACACACACACACACACAAATACACACAATCGCTTAGCAATTCATTGTATTTATGAATATATAATAAACTAAGAAGATAACATAGATTATACATCTTTAATGTGTATTACTTTATATTTGTGCATTATATTTATTATTAATAATTAAGATAACGTTACTAGTAATATTTATTATTAATAATTAAGATACAGTTACTAGTAATATTTATTATTGATAATTAAGATACAGTTACTAGTAATATTTATTATTAATAATTAAGATAACGTTACTAGTACTATTTATTATTAATAATTAAGATACTGTTACTAGTACTATTTATTATTAATAATTAAGATAACGTTACTAGTACTATTTAGTATTAATAATTAAGATAGAGTTACTAATACATTTTATTATTATTTTTCTATGGATATAATTGAATTTTATTAGCATATTTATTCAAAATTGTTGTATTTTTGTGTATGTATCGTTAATCTATATATACGATATGAACTCCTGTATAACTCTTTAATTGCTAATTATTTATTATATAATTATTATTATTGGTAATTATTTATTATATAATTATTATTATATAACTCAATTATATTTATTATTTACAAATATTATTTTTATAATTCCTTCTAATAACATAATATTATTTACTTGAATTTATAATATAATTCAATTATTAACAGCCTATAATGCAAATGTTTCACAAAGACTTAAGACATTTACATATAACATTCCATCGTCTATAGAGGTATAACTTAATATGCAAACATCTGCATTATTGTCGGGGTGAATGCTATTTATATACTATTAACCCACTTTTTTATAAGGAATATAATGTCTATCTTATATATACTTGACTTAATAGTCGTATCTCTACAAATGACATATTATCAAATTCTTATCTCTAATTAATTTATATAAATCGATTTGATTAAAGATATTTTATATTTTCTAAAGATTACTATACATTACTAAATATATTTATTTGATGAATATAGTTTTCTAAATGTTATCCTTCAAGAAATATATTTTTTCCAAAGATGACGATAATAATTTTGGTAACTTCCGATGATAACTACGAATCATTAAAATACTTTCACATACATTGTTTTGGATTACATAAGTAAGATGTCAATACACACACAAGCATACATAATATACAAACGAACATATATAATCACACACATACCCACTCACACACACACACATATACACCCACACACATACACACACAAACACAAACACACACAAACACAAACACACACACACATACACACACATACACACACACACACACACACACACACACATATATATATATATATATATATTTATATATATATATATATATACAAATGAAATCAATATAGATAATTTATATATTTAGTTCTGAATGAATTCAGAAATAATGTTATTCTAATTCAAAATATTTATTTGTTAGATAAATATCAAATGCATCAAAAACTGCAAGATATTATATAATATATATTTATAATAATTCCTTAAACTTATTCACCGTATAAGAACTATATCATATTAAATATCACATTAAACAATGTTAAGTAATAACAAAATATATGCAGTATTCATGACAATACGAGATTAATTTCCGGAAGTTGCCTTCGAAGTAAATATAGCAAATAATAAGGATTATGTGGCATCATTATGACTTCATCCTAGCGTATGTTTATCATAATTATACATCACCATGCAAATAGTATTTATTTTATACGTTTTATATTCCCATCACTTATATTGGCAAT
>OZ038314.1:33832862-33885350 GCA_964035775.1 Osedax frankpressi
GAGAGAGAGAGAGAGAGGGGTGTTTAGCTAATGGTGTTTAGCTCATGGTGTTTAGCTAATGGTGTTTAGCTAATGGTGTTTAGCTAATGGTGTTTAGATAATGGTGTTTAGCTAATGGTGTTTAGCTAATGGTGTTTAGCTAATAGTGTTTAGCTAATGGTGTTTAGCTCATGGTGTTTAGCTAATGGTGTTTAGCTAATGGTGTTTAGCTAATGGTGTTTAGCTAATAGTGTTTAGCTCATGGTGTTTAGCTCATGGTGTTTAGCTAATGGTGTTTAGCTAATGGTGTTTAGCTAATGGTGTTTAGCTAATGGTGTTTAGCTAATGGTGTTTAGCTAATGGTGTTTAGCTATTGGTGTTTAGCTATTGGTGTTTAGCTAATAGTGTTTAGCTCATGGTGTTTAGCTAATGGTGTTTAGCTCTTGGTGTTTAGCTAATGGTATTTAGCTCATGGTGTTTAGCTAATGGTGTTTAGATCTTACTGTTTAGCTCATGGTGGTTAGCTAATGGTGTTTAGCTAATGGTTTTTAGCTAATGGTGTTTAGCTCATGGTGTTTAGCTCATGGTGTTTAGATCTTACTGTTTAGCTCATGGTGTTTAGCTCATGGTGTTTAGCTCATGGTGTTTAGCTCATGGTGTTTAGATCTTACTGTTTAGCTAATGGTGTTTAGCTCATAGTGTTTAGCTAATGGTGTTTAGCTAATGGTGTTTAGCTAATGGTGTTTAACTAATGGTGTTTAGCTAATGGTGTTTAGCTAATGGTGTTTAGCTAATGGTGTTTAGCTCTTAGTGTTTAGCTAATGGTGTTTAGCTAATGGTGTTTAGCTAATGGTGTTTAGCTAATGGTGTTTAGATAATGGTGTTTAGCTGGTGGTGTTTAGCTCATGGTGTTTAGCTCATGGTGTTTAGCTCATGGTGTTTAGCTCATGGTGTTTAGCTCATGGTGTTTAGCTCATGGTGTTTAGCTCATGGTGTTTAGCTCATGGTGTTTAGCTAATAGTGTTTAGCTAATAGTGTTTAGCTAATGGTGTTTAGCTAATGGTGTTTAGCTAATGGTGTTTAGCTAATGATGTTTAGCTAATGGTGTTTATCTCATGGTGTTTAGCTAATAGTGTTTAGCTAATGGTGTTTAGCTAATGGTGTTTAGCTAATGGTGTTTAGCTAATGGTGTTTAGCTCATGGTGTTTAGCTCATGGTGTTTAGCTAATAGTGTTTAGCTAATGGTGTTTAGCTCATGGTGTTTAGCTCATGGTATTTAGATCTTACTGTTTAGCTAATGGTGTTTAGCTAATGGTATTTAGCTCATGGTGTTTAGCTCATGGTGTTTAGCTAATGGTGTTTAGCTAATGGTGTTTAGCTAATGGTGTTTAGCTAATGGTGTTTAGCTTATGGTATTTAGCTCATGGTGTTTAGCTCATGGTGTTTAGCTAATGGTGTTTAGCTAATGGTGTTTAGCTAATGGTGTTTAGCTCATGGTGTTTAGCTCATGGTGTTTAGCTATTGGTGTTTAGCTAATGGTGTTTAGCTCATGGTGTTTAGATCTTACTGTTTAGCTAATGGTGTTTAGCTGGTGGTGTTTAGCTAATGGTGTTTAGCTAATGGTGTTTAGCTAATGGTGTTTAGCTCGTGGTGTTTAGATCTTACTGTTTAGCTAATGGTGTTTAGCTCATGGTGTTTAGATCTTACTGTTTAGCTAATGGTGTTTAGCTGGTGGTGTTTAGCTAATGGTGTTTAGCTAATGGTGTTTAGCTAATGGTGTTTAGCTAATGGTGTTTAGCTCATGGTGTTTAGCTCATGGTGTTTAGCTCAATGTGTTTAGCTCATGGTGTTTAGCTAATGGTGTTTAGATCTTACTGTTTAGCTAATGGTGTTTAGCTGGTGGGGTTTAGCTCATGGTGTTTAGCTTATGGTGTTTAGCTCATGGTGTTTAGCTAATTTTGTTTAGCTAATGGTGTTTAGCTAATGGTGTTTAGCTAATGGTGTTTAGCTCATGGTGTTTAGCTAATGGTGTTTAGCTAATGGTGTTTAGCTAATGGTGTTTAGTTAATGGTGTTTAGCTAATGGTGTTTAGCTAATAGTGTTTAGCTAATGGTGTTTTGCTAATGGTGTTTAGCTAATGGTGTTTAGCTAATGGTGTTTAGCTCATGGTGTTTAGCTAATAGTGTTTAGCTAATAGTGTTTAGCTAATGGTGTTTAGCTAATGGTGTTTAGCTCATGGTGTTTAGCTCATGGTGTTTAGCTAATTTTGTTTAGCTAATGGTGTTTAGCTAATGGTGTTTAGCTAATGGTGTTTAGCTCATGGTGTTTAGCTAATAGTGTTTAGCTAATGGTGTTTTGCTAATGGTGTTTAGCTAATGGTGTTTAGCTAATGGTGTTTAGCTCATGGTGTTTAGCTAATAGTGTTTAGCTAATAGTGTTTAGCTAATGGTGTTTAGCTAATGGTGTTTAGCTCATGGTGTTTAGCTCATGGTATTTAGCTCATGGTGTTTAGCTAATGGTGTTTAGCTAATTGTGTTTAGCTAATGGTGTTTAGCTAATGGTGTTTAGCTAATGGTGTTTAGCTAATGGTGTTTAGCTAATGGTGTTTAGCTATTGGTGTTTAGCTCATGGTGTTTAGCTCATGGTGTTTAGCTAATGGTGTTTAGCTAATGGTGTTTAGATCTTACTGTTTAGCTAATGGTGTTTAGCTCATGGTGTTTAGCTATTGGTGTTTAGCTCATGGTGTTTAGCTCATGGTGTTTAGCTAATGGTGTTTAGCTAATGGTGTTTAGATCTTACTGTTTAGCTAATGGTGTTTAGCTCATGGTGTTTAGCTCATGGTGTTTAGCTAATGGTGTTTAGCTAATGGTGTTTAGCTCATGGTGTTTAGCTAATGGTGTTTAGCTAATGGTGTTTAGCTAATGGTGTTTAGCTCAAGGTGTTTAGCTAATGGTGTTTAGCTAATGGTGTTTAGCTAATGGTGTTTAGCTAATGGTGTTTAGCTAATAGTGTTTAGCTAATGGTGTTTAGCTAATGGTGTTTAGCTAATGGTGTTAAGTTCATGGTGTTTAGCTCTGAGTGTTTAGCTAATGGTGTTTAGTTCTTGGTGTTTAGCTAATGGTGTTTAGCTCATGGTGTTTAGCTCATGGTGTTTAGCTAATGGTGTTTAGCTAATGGTGTTTAGCTAATGGTGTTTAGCTCATAGTGTTTAGCTCATGGTGTTTAGCTCATGGTGTTTAGCTCATGGTGTTTAGCTCATGATGTTTAGCTAATGGTGTTTAGCTAATGGTGTTTAGCTAATGGTGTTTAGCTCATGGTGTTTAGCTCATGGTGTTTAGCTAATAGTGTTTAGCTCATGGTGTTTAGCTAATGGTGTTTAGCTAATGGTGTTTAACTAATGGTGTTTAGCTCATGGTGTTTAGCTCATGGTGTTTAGCTAATAGTGTTTAGCTAATGGTGTTTAGCTAATGGTGTTTAGCTAATGGTGTTTAACTAATGGTGTTTAGCTAATGGTGTTTAGCTAATGGTGTTTAGCTAATGGTGTTTAGCTCTTAGTGTTTAGCTAATGGTGTTTAGCTAATGGTGTTTAGCTAATGGTGTTTAGCTAATGGTGTTTAGATAATGGTGTTTAGCTGGTGGTGTTTAGCTCATGGTGTTTAGCTCATGGTGTTTAGCTCATGGTGTTTAGCTCATGGTGTTTAGCTCATGGTGTTTAGCTCATGGTGTTTAGCTCATGGTGTTTAGCTCATGGTGTTTAGCTAATAGTGTTTAGCTAATAGTGTTTAGCTAATGGTGTTTAGCTAATGGTGTTTAGCTAATGGTGTTTAGCTAATGATGTTTAGCTAATGGTGTTTATCTCATGGTGTTTAGCTAATAGTGTTTAGCTAATGGTGTTTAGCTAATGGTGTTTAGCTAATGGTGTTTAGCTAATGGTGTTTAGCTCATGTTGTTTAGCTCATGGTGTTTAGCTAATAGTGTTTAGCTAATGGTGTTTAGCTCATGGTGTTTAGCTCATGGTGTTTAGATCTTACTGTTTAGCTAATGGTGTTTAGCTAATGGTATTTAGCTCATGGTGTTTAGCTCATGGTGTTTAGCTAATGGTGTTTAGCTAATGGTGTTTAGCTAATGGTGTTTAGCTAATGGTGTTTAGCTTATGGTATTTAGCTCATGGTGTTTAGCTCATGGTGTTTAGCTAATGGTGTTTAGCTAATGGTGTTTAGCTAATGGTGTTTAGCTCATGGTGTTTAGCTCATGGTGTTTAGCTATTGGTGTTTAGCTAATGGTGTTTAGCTCATGGTGTTTAGATCTTACTGTTTAGCTAATGGTGTTTAGCTGGTGGTGTTTAGCTAATGGTGTTTAGCTAATGGTGTTTAGCTAATGGTGTTTAGCTCGTGGTGTTTAGATCTTACTGTTTAGCTAATGGTGTTTAGCTCATGGTGTTTAGATATTACTGTTTAGCTAATGGTGTTTAGCTGGTGGTGTTTAGCTAATGGTGTTTAGCTAATGGTGTTTAGCTAATGGTGTTTAGCTAATGGTGTTTAGCTCATGGTGTTTAGCTCATGGTGTTTAGCTCAATGTGTTTAGCTCATGGTGTTTAGCTAATGGTGTTTAGATCTTACTGTTTAGCTAATGGTGTTTAGCTGGTGGGGTTTAGCTCATGGTGTTTAGCTCATGGTGTTTAGCTCATGGTGTTTAGCTAATTTTGTTTAGCTAATGGTGTTTAGCTAATGGTGTTTAGCTAATGGTGTTTAGCTCATGGTGTTTAGCTAATGGTGTTTAGCTAATGGTGTTTAGCTAATGGTGTTTAGTTAATGGTGTTTAGCTAATGGTGTTTAGCTAATGGTGTTTAGCTAATGGTGTTTAGCTAATGGTGTTTAGCTAATGGTGTTTAGCTAATGGTGTTTAGCTAATGGTGTTTAGCTAATGGTGTTTAGCTCATGGTGTTTAGATCTTACTGTTTAGCTAATGGTGTTTAGCTGGTGGTGTTTAGCTAATGGTGTTTAGCTAATGGTGTTTAGCTAATGGTGTTTAGCTAATGGTGTTTAGCTAATGGTGTTTAGCTCATGGTGTTTAGATCTTACTGTTTAGCTAATGGTGTTTAGCTGGTGGGGTTTAGCTCATGGTGTTTAGCTCATGGTGTTTAGCTCATGGTGTTTAGCTAATTTTGTTTAGCTAATGGTGTTTAGCTAATGGTGTTTAGCTAATGGTGTTTAGCTCATGGTGTTTAGCTAATAGTGTTTAGCTAATGGTGTTTTGCTAATGGTGTTTAGCTAATGGTGTTTAGCTAATGGTGTTTAGCTCATGGTGTTTAGCTAATAGTGTTTAGCTAATAGTGTTTAGCTAATGGTGTTTAGCTAATGGTGTTTAGCTCATGGTGTTTAGCTCATGGTATTTAGCTCATGGTGTTTAGCTAATGGTGTTTAGCTAATTGTGTTTAGCTAATGGTGTTTAGCTAATGGTGTTTAGCTAATGGTGTTTAGCTAATGGTGTTTAGCTAATGGTGTTTAGCTATTGGTGTTTAGCTCATGGTGTTTAGCTCATGGTGTTTAGCTAATGGTGTTTAGCTAATGGTGTTTAGATCTTACTGTTTAGCTAATGGTGTTTAGCTCATGGTGTTTAGCTATTGGTGTTTAGCTCATGGTGTTTAGCTCATGGTGTTTAGCTAATGGTGTTTAGCTAATGGTGTTTAGATCTTACTGTTTAGCTAATGGTGTTTAGCTCATGGTGTTTAGCTCATGGTGTTTAGCTAATGGTGTTTAGCTAATGGTGTTTAGCTCATGGTGTTTAGCTAATGGTGTTTAGCTAATGGTGTTTAGCTAATGGTGTTTAGCTCAAGGTGTTTAGCTAATGGTGTTTAGCTAATGGTGTTTAGCTAATGGTGTTTAGCTAATGGTGTTTAGCTAATAGTGTTTAGCTAATGGTGTTTAGCTAATGGTGTTTAGCTAATGGTGTTAAGTTCATGGTGTTTAGCTCTGAGTGTTTAGCTAATGGTGTTTAGTTCTTGGTGTTTAGCTAATGGTGTTTAGCTCATGGTGTTTAGCTCATGGTGTTTAGCTAATGGTGTTTAGCTAATGGTGTTTAGCTAATGGTGTTTAGCTCATAGTGTTTAGCTCATGGTGTTTAGCTCATGGTGTTTAGCTCATGGTGTTTAGCTCATGATGTTTAGCTAATGGTGTTTAGCTAATGGTGTTTAGCTAATGGTGTTTAGCTCATGGTGTTTAGCTCATGGTGTTTAGCTAATAGTGTTTAGCTCATGGTGTTTAGCTAATGGTGTTTAGCTAATGGTGTTTAACTAATGGTGTTTAGCTCATGGTGTTTAGCTCATGGTGTTTAGCTCATGGTGTTTAGCTAATAGTGTTTAGCTAATGGTGTTTAGCTAATGGTGTTTAGCTAATGGTGTTAAGTTCATGGTGTTTAGCTCTGAGTGTTTAGCTAATGGTGTTTAGTTCTTGGTGTTTAGCTAATGGTGTTTAGCTCATGGTGTTTAGCTCATGGTGTTTAGCTAATGGTGTTTAGCTAATGGTGTTTAGCTAATGGTGTTTAGCTCATGGTGTTTAGCTAATGGTGTTTATATAATGGTGTTTAGCTCATGGTGTTTAGCTAATGGTGTTTAGCTAATGGTGTTTAGCTAATGGTGTTAAGTTCATGGTGTTTAGCTCTGAGTGTTTAGCTAATGGTGTTTAGCTAATGGTGTTTAGCTCATGGTGTTTAGCTAATGGTGTTTATATAATGGTGTTTAGCTCATGGTGTTTAGCTATTGGTGTTTAGCTAATGGTGTTTAGCTGGTGGTGTTTAGCTCATGGTGTTTAGCTCATGGTGTTTAGCTAATGGTGTTTAGATAATGGTGTTTAGCTCATGGTGTTTAGCTAATGGTGTTTAGCTAATGGTGTTTAGCTAATGGTGTTTAGCTAATGGTGTTAAGTTCATGGTGTTTAGCTCTGAGTGTTTAGCTAATGGTGTTTAGTTCTTGGTGTTTAGCTAATGGTGTTTAGCTCATGGTGTTTAGCTCATGGTGTTTAGCTAATGGTGTTTAGCTAATGGTATTTAGCTCATGGTGTTTAGCTCATGGTGTTTAGCTAATGGTGTTTAGCTCATGGTGTTTAGCTCATGGTGTTTAGCTAATGGTGTTTAGCTCATGGTGTTTAGCTCTTGGTGTTTAGCTCATGGTGTTTAGCTCATGGTGTTTAGCTCTTGGTGTTTAGCTAATGGTGTTTAGCTAATGGTGTTTAGCTCATGGTGTTTAGCTCATGGTGTTTAGATCTTACTGTTTAGCTATTGGTGTTTAGCTAATGGTGTTTAGCTATTGGTGTTTAGCTAATGGTGTTTAGCTCTTGGTGTTTAGCTCATGGTGTTTAGCTCTTGGTGTTTAGCTAATGGTGTTTAGCTCATGGTGTTTAGCTAATGGTGTTTAGCTAATGGTGTTTAGCTAATGGTGTTTAGCTAATGGTGTTTAGCTAATGGTGTTTAGCTAATGGTGTTTAGCTCATGGTGTTTAGCTCATGGTGTTTAGCTCATGGTGTTTAGCTAATGGTGTTTAGCTAATGGTGTTTAGCTATTGGTGTTTAGCTATTGGTGTTTAGCTCATGGTGTTTAGATCTTACTGTTTAGCTATTGGTGTTTAGCTAATGGTGTTTAGCTCTTGGTGTTTAGCTAATGGTGTTTAGCTAATGGTGTTTAGCTCTTAGTGTTTAGCTCTTGGTGTTTAGCTCATAGTGTTTAGCTCTTGGTGTTTAGCTCATGGTGTTTAGCTAATGGTGTTTAGCTAATGGTGTTTAGCTAATGGTGTTTAGCTAATGGTGTTTAGCTATTGGTGTTTAGCTCATGGTGTTTAGCTATTGGTGTTTAGCTAATGGTGTTTAGCTAATGGTGTTTAGCTAATGGTGTTTAGCTTATGGTGTTTAGCTAATGGTGTTTAGCTCATGGTGTTTAGCTATTGGTGTTTAGCTAATGGTGTTTAGCTAATGGTGTTTAGCTAATGGTGTTTAGCTTATGGTGTTTAGCTAATGGTGTTTAGCTCATGGTGTTTAGCTATTGGTGTTTAGCTCATGGTGTTTAGCTCATGGTGTTTAGCTCAATGTGTTTAGCTCATGGTGTTTAGCTAATGGTGTTTAGATCTTACTGTTTAGCTAATGGTGTTTAGCTGGTGGGGTTTAGCTCATGGTGTTTAGCTCATGGTGTTTAGCTCATGGTGTTTAGCTAATTTTGTTTAGCTAATGGTGTTTAGCTAATGGTGTTTAGCTAATGGTGTTTAGCTCATGGTGTTTAGCTAATGGTGTTTAGCTAATGGTGTTTAGCTAATGGTGTTTAGTTAATGGTGTTTAGCTAATGGTGTTTAGCTAATAGTGTTTAGCTAATGGTGTTTTGCTAATGGTGTTTAGCTAATGGTGTTTAGCTAATGGTGTTTAGCTCATGGTGTTTAGCTAATAGTGTTTAGCTAATAGTGTTTAGCTAATGGTGTTTAGCTAATGGTGTTTAGCTCATGGTGTTTAGCTCATGGTGTTTAGCTAATTTTGTTTAGCTAATGGTGTTTAGCTAATGGTGTTTAGCTAATGGTGTTTAGCTCATGGTGTTTAGCTAATAGTGTTTAGCTAATGGTGTTTTGCTAATGGTGTTTAGCTAATGGTGTTTAGCTAATGGTGTTTAGCTCATGGTGTTTAGCTAATAGTGTTTAGCTAATAGTGTTTAGCTAATGGTGTTTAGCTAATGGTGTTTAGCTCATGGTGTTTAGCTCATGGTATTTAGCTCATGGTGTTTAGCTAATGGTGTTTAGCTAATTGTGTTTAGCTAATGGTGTTTAGCTAATGGTGTTTAGCTAATGGTGTTTAGCTAATGGTGTTTAGCTAATGGTGTTTAGCTATTGGTGTTTAGCTCATGGTGTTTAGCTCATGGTGTTTAGCTAATGGTGTTTAGCTAATGGTGTTTAGATCTTACTGTTTAGCTAATGGTGTTTAGCTCATGGTGTTTAGCTATTGGTGTTTAGCTCATGGTGTTTAGCTCATGGTGTTTAGCTAATGGTGTTTAGCTAATGGTGTTTAGATCTTACTGTTTAGCTAATGGTGTTTAGCTCATGGTGTTTAGCTCATGGTGTTTAGCTAATGGTGTTTAGCTAATGGTGTTTAGCTCATGGTGTTTAGCTAATGGTGTTTAGCTAATGGTGTTTAGCTAATGGTGTTTAGCTCAAGGTGTTTAGCTAATGGTGTTTAGCTAATGGTGTTTAGCTAATGGTGTTTAGCTAATGGTGTTTAGCTAATAGTGTTTAGCTAATGGTGTTTAGCTAATGGTGTTTAGCTAATGGTGTTAAGTTCATGGTGTTTAGCTCTGAGTGTTTAGCTAATGGTGTTTAGTTCTTGGTGTTTAGCTAATGGTGTTTAGCTCATGGTGTTTAGCTCATGGTGTTTAGCTAATGGTGTTTAGCTAATGGTGTTTAGCTAATGGTGTTTAGCTCATAGTGTTTAGCTCATGGTGTTTAGCTCATGGTGTTTAGCTCATGGTGTTTAGCTCATGATGTTTAGCTAATGGTGTTTAGCTAATGGTGTTTAGCTAATGGTGTTTAGCTCATGGTGTTTAGCTCATGGTGTTTAGCTAATAGTGTTTAGCTCATGGTGTTTAGCTAATGGTGTTTAGCTAATGGTGTTTAACTAATGGTGTTTAGCTCATGGTGTTTAGCTCATGGTGTTTAGCTAATAGTGTTTAGCTAATGGTGTTTAGCTAATGGTGTTTAGCTAATGGTGTTTAACTAATGGTGTTTAGCTAATGGTGTTTAGCTAATGGTGTTTAGCTAATGGTGTTTAGCTCTTAGTGTTTAGCTAATGGTGTTTAGCTAATGGTGTTTAGCTAATGGTGTTTAGCTAATGGTGTTTAGATAATGGTGTTTAGCTGGTGGTGTTTAGCTCATGGTGTTTAGCTCATGGTGTTTAGCTCATGGTGTTTAGCTCATGGTGTTTAGCTCATGGTGTTTAGCTCATGGTGTTTAGCTCATGGTGTTTAGCTCATGGTGTTTAGCTAATAGTGTTTAGCTAATAGTGTTTAGCTAATGGTGTTTAGCTAATGGTGTTTAGCTAATGGTGTTTAGCTAATGATGTTTAGCTAATGGTGTTTATCTCATGGTGTTTAGCTAATAGTGTTTAGCTAATGGTGTTTAGCTAATGGTGTTTAGCTAATGGTGTTTAGCTAATGGTGTTTAGCTCATGGTGTTTAGCTCATGGTGTTTAGCTAATAGTGTTTAGCTAATGGTGTTTAGCTCATGGTGTTTAGCTCATGGTGTTTAGATCTTACTGTTTAGCTAATGGTGTTTAGCTAATGGTATTTAGCTCATGGTGTTTAGCTCATGGTGTTTAGCTAATGGTGTTTAGCTAATGGTGTTTAGCTAATGGTGTTTAGCTAATGGTGTTTAGCTTATGGTATTTAGCTCATGGTGTTTAGCTCATGGTGTTTAGCTAATGGTGTTTAGCTAATGGTGTTTAGCTAATGGTGTTTAGCTCATGGTGTTTAGCTCATGGTGTTTAGCTATTGGTGTTTAGCTAATGGTGTTTAGCTCATGGTGTTTAGATCTTACTGTTTAGCTAATGGTGTTTAGCTGGTGGTGTTTAGCTAATGGTGTTTAGCTAATGGTGTTTAGCTAATGGTGTTTAGCTCGTGGTGTTTAGATCTTACTGTTTAGCTAATGGTGTTTAGCTCATGGTGTTTAGATATTACTGTTTAGCTAATGGTGTTTAGCTGGTGGTGTTTAGCTAATGGTGTTTAGCTAATGGTGTTTAGCTAATGGTGTTTAGCTAATGGTGTTTAGCTCATGGTGTTTAGCTCATGGTGTTTAGCTCAATGTGTTTAGCTCATGGTGTTTAGCTAATGGTGTTTAGATCTTACTGTTTAGCTAATGGTGTTTAGCTGGTGGGGTTTAGCTCATGGTGTTTAGCTCATGGTGTTTAGCTCATGGTGTTTAGCTAATTTTGTTTAGCTAATGGTGTTTAGCTAATGGTGTTTAGCTAATGGTGTTTAGCTCATGGTGTTTAGCTAATGGTGTTTAGCTAATGGTGTTTAGCTAATGGTGTTTAGTTAATGGTGTTTAGCTAATGGTGTTTAGCTAATGGTGTTTAGCTAATGGTGTTTAGCTAATGGTGTTTAGCTAATGGTGTTTAGCTAATGGTGTTTAGCTAATGGTGTTTAGCTAATGGTGTTTAGCTCATGGTGTTTAGATCTTACTGTTTAGCTAATGGTGTTTAGCTGGTGGTGTTTAGCTAATGGTGTTTAGCTAATGGTGTTTAGCTAATGGTGTTTAGCTAATGGTGTTTAGCTAATGGTGTTTAGCTCATGGTGTTTAGATCTTACTGTTTAGCTAATGGTGTTTAGCTGGTGGGGTTTAGCTCATGGTGTTTAGCTCATGGTGTTTAGCTCATGGTGTTTAGCTAATTTTGTTTAGCTAATGGTGTTTAGCTAATGGTGTTTAGCTAATGGTGTTTAGCTCATGGTGTTTAGCTAATAGTGTTTAGCTAATGGTGTTTTGCTAATGGTGTTTAGCTAATGGTGTTTAGCTAATGGTGTTTAGCTCATGGTGTTTAGCTAATAGTGTTTAGCTAATAGTGTTTAGCTAATGGTGTTTAGCTAATGGTGTTTAGCTCATGGTGTTTAGCTCATGGTATTTAGCTCATGGTGTTTAGCTAATGGTGTTTAGCTAATTGTGTTTAGCTAATGGTGTTTAGCTAATGGTGTTTAGCTAATGGTGTTTAGCTAATGGTGTTTAGCTAATGGTGTTTAGCTATTGGTGTTTAGCTCATGGTGTTTAGCTCATGGTGTTTAGCTAATGGTGTTTAGCTAATGGTGTTTAGATCTTACTGTTTAGCTAATGGTGTTTAGCTCATGGTGTTTAGCTATTGGTGTTTAGCTCATGGTGTTTAGCTCATGGTGTTTAGCTAATGGTGTTTAGCTAATGGTGTTTAGATCTTACTGTTTAGCTAATGGTGTTTAGCTCATGGTGTTTAGCTCATGGTGTTTAGCTAATGGTGTTTAGCTAATGGTGTTTAGCTCATGGTGTTTAGCTAATGGTGTTTAGCTAATGGTGTTTAGCTAATGGTGTTTAGCTCAAGGTGTTTAGCTAATGGTGTTTAGCTAATGGTGTTTAGCTAATGGTGTTTAGCTAATGGTGTTTAGCTAATAGTGTTTAGCTAATGGTGTTTAGCTAATGGTGTTTAGCTAATGGTGTTAAGTTCATGGTGTTTAGCTCTGAGTGTTTAGCTAATGGTGTTTAGTTCTTGGTGTTTAGCTAATGGTGTTTAGCTCATGGTGTTTAGCTCATGGTGTTTAGCTAATGGTGTTTAGCTAATGGTGTTTAGCTAATGGTGTTTAGCTCATAGTGTTTAGCTCATGGTGTTTAGCTCATGGTGTTTAGCTCATGGTGTTTAGCTCATGATGTTTAGCTAATGGTGTTTAGCTAATGGTGTTTAGCTAATGGTGTTTAGCTCATGGTGTTTAGCTCATGGTGTTTAGCTAATAGTGTTTAGCTCATGGTGTTTAGCTAATGGTGTTTAGCTAATGGTGTTTAACTAATGGTGTTTAGCTCATGGTGTTTAGCTCATGGTGTTTAGCTCATGGTGTTTAGCTAATAGTGTTTAGCTAATGGTGTTTAGCTAATGGTGTTTAGCTAATGGTGTTAAGTTCATGGTGTTTAGCTCTGAGTGTTTAGCTAATGGTGTTTAGTTCTTGGTGTTTAGCTAATGGTGTTTAGCTCATGGTGTTTAGCTCATGGTGTTTAGCTAATGGTGTTTAGCTAATGGTGTTTAGCTAATGGTGTTTAGCTCATGGTGTTTAGCTAATGGTGTTTATATAATGGTGTTTAGCTCATGGTGTTTAGCTAATGGTGTTTAGCTAATGGTGTTTAGCTAATGGTGTTAAGTTCATGGTGTTTAGCTCTGAGTGTTTAGCTAATGGTGTTTAGCTAATGGTGTTTAGCTCATGGTGTTTAGCTAATGGTGTTTATATAATGGTGTTTAGCTCATGGTGTTTAGCTATTGGTGTTTAGCTAATGGTGTTTAGCTGGTGGTGTTTAGCTCATGGTGTTTAGCTCATGGTGTTTAGCTAATGGTGTTTAGATAATGGTGTTTAGCTCATGGTGTTTAGCTAATGGTGTTTAGCTAATGGTGTTTAGCTAATGGTGTTAAGTTCATGGTGTTTAGCTCTGAGTGTTTAGCTAATGGTGTTTAGTTCTTGGTGTTTAGCTAATGGTGTTTAGCTCATGGTGTTTAGCTCATGGTGTTTAGCTAATGGTGTTTAGCTAATGGTATTTAGCTCATGGTGTTTAGCTCATGGTGTTTAGCTAATGGTGTTTAGCTCATGGTGTTTAGCTCATGGTGTTTAGCTAATGGTGTTTAGCTCATGGTGTTTAGCTCTTGGTGTTTAGCTCATGGTGTTTAGCTCATGGTGTTTAGCTCTTGGTGTTTAGCTAATGGTGTTTAGCTCATGGTGTTTAGATCTTACTGTTTAGCTATTGGTGTTTAGCTAATGGTGTTTAGCTATTGGTGTTTAGCTAATGGTGTTTAGCTCTTGGTGTTTAGCTCATGGTGTTTAGCTCTTGGTGTTTAGCTAATGGTGTTTAGCTCATGGTGTTTAGCTAATGGTGTTTAGCTAATGGTGTTTAGCTAATGGTGTTTAGCTAATGGTGTTTAGCTAATGGTGTTTAGCTAATGGTGTTTAGCTCATGGTGTTTAGCTCATGGTGTTTAGCTCATGGTGTTTAGCTAATGGTGTTTAGCTAATGGTGTTTAGCTATTGGTGTTTAGCTATTGGTGTTTAGCTCATGGTGTTTAGATCTTACTGTTTAGCTATTGGTGTTTAGCTAATGGTGTTTAGCTCTTGGTGTTTAGCTAATGGTGTTTAGCTAATGGTGTTTAGCTCTTAGTGTTTAGCTCTTGGTGTTTAGCTCATAGTGTTTAGCTCTTGGTGTTTAGCTCATGGTGTTTAGCTAATGGTGTTTAGCTAATGGTGTTTAGCTAATGGTGTTTAGCTAATGGTGTTTAGCTATTGGTGTTTAGCTCATGGTGTTTAGCTATTGGTGTTTAGCTAATGGTGTTTAGCTAATGGTGTTTAGCTAATGGTGTTTAGCTTATGGTGTTTAGCTAATGGTGTTTAGCTCATGGTGTTTAGCTATTGGTGTTTAGCTAATGGTGTTTAGCTAATGGTGTTTAGCTAATGGTGTTTAGCTTATGGTGTTTAGCTAATGGTGTTTAGCTCATGGTGTTTAGCTATTGGTGTTTAGCTAATGGTGTTTAGCTAATGGTGTTTAGCTAATGGTGTTTAGCTAATGGTGTTTAGCTAATGGTGTTTAGCTTATGGTGTTTAGCTATTGGTGTTTAGCTCATGGTGTTTAGCTATTGGTGTTTAGCTAATGGTGTTTAGCTAATGGTGTTTAGCTAATGGTGTTTAGCTTATGGTGTTTAGCTAATGGTGTTTAGCTCATGGTGTTTAGCTAATGGTGTTTAGCTAATGGTGTTTAGCTAATGGTGTTTAGCTAATGGTGTTTAGCTAATGGTGTTTAGCTTATGGTGTTTAGCTATTGGTGTTTAGCTCATGGTGTTTAGCTATTGGTGTTTAGCTAATGGTGTTTAGCTAATGGTGTTTAGCTAATGGTGTTTAGCTTATGGTGTTTAGCTAATGGTGTTTAGCTCATGGTGTTTAGCTATTGGTGTTTAGCTAATGGTGTTTAGCTAATGGTGTTTAGCTAATGGTGTTTAGCTTATGGTGTTTAGCTAATGGTGTTTAGCTCATGGTGTTTAGCTATTGGTGTTTAGCTAATGGTGTTTAGCTAATGGTGTTTAGCTAATGGTGTTTAGCTAATGGTGTTTAGCTAATGGTGTTTAGCTTATGGTGTTTAGCTATTGGTGTTTAGCTCATGGTGTTTAGCTATTGGTGTTTAGCTAATGGTGTTTAGCTAATGGTGTTTAGCTAATGGTGTTTAGCTTATGGTGTTTAGCTAATGGTGTTTAGCTCATGGTGTTTAGCTATTGGTGTTTAGCTAATGGTGTTTAGCTAATGGTGTTTAGCTAATGGTGTTTAGCTAATGGTGTTTAGCTCATGGTGTTTAGATATTGGTGTTTAGCTAATGGTGTTTAGCTAATGGTGTTTAGCTAATGGTGTTTAGCTCATGGTGTTTAGCTCATGGTGTTTAGATAATGGTGTTTAGATCTTACTGTTTAGCTAATGGTGTTTAGCTAATGGTGTTTAGCTCATGGTGTTTAGATATTGGTGTTTAGCTAATGGTGTTTAGCTAATGGTGTTTAGCTAATGGTGTTTAGCTCATGGTGTTTAGCTCATGGTGTTTAGATATTGGTGTTTAGCTCATGGTGTTTAGATAATGGTGTTTAGCTCAAGGTGTTTAGCTAATGGTGTTTAGCTAATGGTGTTTAGCTAATGGTGTTTAGCTAATGGTGTTTAGCTAATAGTGTTTAGCTAATGGTGTTTAGCTAATGGTGTTTAGCTAATGGTGTTAAGTTCATGGTGTTTAGCTCTGAGTGTTTAGCTAATGGTGTTTAGTTCTTGGTGTTTAGCTAATGGTGTTTAGCTCATGGTGTTTAGCTCATGGTGTTTAGCTAATGGTGTTTAGCTAATGGTGTTTAGCTAATGGTGTTTAGCTCATAGTGTTTAGCTCATGGTGTTTAGCTCATGGTGTTTAGCTCATGGTGTTTAGCTCATGATGTTTAGCTAATGGTGTTTAGCTAATGGTGTTTAGCTAATGGTGTTTAGCTCATGGTGTTTAGCTCATGGTGTTTAGCTAATAGTGTTTAGCTCATGGTGTTTAGCTAATGGTGTTTAGCTAATGGTGTTTAACTAATGGTGTTTAGCTCATGGTGTTTAGCTCATGGTGTTTAGCTCATGGTGTTTAGCTAATAGTGTTTAGCTAATGGTGTTTAGCTAATGGTGTTTAGCTAATGGTGTTAAGTTCATGGTGTTTAGCTCTGAGTGTTTAGCTAATGGTGTTTAGTTCTTGGTGTTTAGCTAATGGTGTTTAGCTCATGGTGTTTAGCTCATGGTGTTTAGCTAATGGTGTTTAGCTAATGGTGTTTAGCTAATGGTGTTTAGCTCATGGTGTTTAGCTAATGGTGTTTATATAATGGTGTTTAGCTCATGGTGTTTAGCTAATGGTGTTTAGCTAATGGTGTTTAGCTAATGGTGTTAAGTTCATGGTGTTTAGCTCTGAGTGTTTAGCTAATGGTGTTTAGCTAATGGTGTTTAGCTCATGGTGTTTAGCTAATGGTGTTTATATAATGGTGTTTAGCTCATGGTGTTTAGCTATTGGTGTTTAGCTAATGGTGTTTAGCTGGTGGTGTTTAGCTCATGGTGTTTAGCTCATGGTGTTTAGCTAATGGTGTTTAGATAATGGTGTTTAGCTCATGGTGTTTAGCTAATGGTGTTTAGCTAATGGTGTTTAGCTAATGGTGTTAAGTTCATGGTGTTTAGCTCTGAGTGTTTAGCTAATGGTGTTTAGTTCTTGGTGTTTAGCTAATGGTGTTTAGCTCATGGTGTTTAGCTCATGGTGTTTAGCTAATGGTGTTTAGCTAATGGTATTTAGCTCATGGTGTTTAGCTCATGGTGTTTAGCTAATGGTGTTTAGCTCATGGTGTTTAGCTCATGGTGTTTAGCTAATGGTGTTTAGCTCATGGTGTTTAGCTCTTGGTGTTTAGCTCATGGTGTTTAGCTCATGGTGTTTAGCTCTTGGTGTTTAGCTAATGGTGTTTAGCTCATGGTGTTTAGATCTTACTGTTTAGCTATTGGTGTTTAGCTAATGGTGTTTAGCTATTGGTGTTTAGCTAATGGTGTTTAGCTCTTGGTGTTTAGCTCATGGTGTTTAGCTCTTGGTGTTTAGCTAATGGTGTTTAGCTCATGGTGTTTAGCTAATGGTGTTTAGCTAATGGTGTTTAGCTAATGGTGTTTAGCTAATGGTGTTTAGCTAATGGTGTTTAGCTAATGGTGTTTAGCTCATGGTGTTTAGCTCATGGTGTTTAGCTCATGGTGTTTAGCTAATGGTGTTTAGCTAATGGTGTTTAGCTATTGGTGTTTAGCTATTGGTGTTTAGCTCATGGTGTTTAGATCTTACTGTTTAGCTATTGGTGTTTAGCTAATGGTGTTTAGCTCTTGGTGTTTAGCTAATGGTGTTTAGCTAATGGTGTTTAGCTCTTAGTGTTTAGCTCTTGGTGTTTAGCTCATAGTGTTTAGCTCTTGGTGTTTAGCTCATGGTGTTTAGCTAATGGTGTTTAGCTAATGGTGTTTAGCTAATGGTGTTTAGCTAATGGTGTTTAGCTATTGGTGTTTAGCTCATGGTGTTTAGCTATTGGTGTTTAGCTAATGGTGTTTAGCTAATGGTGTTTAGCTAATGGTGTTTAGCTTATGGTGTTTAGCTAATGGTGTTTAGCTCATGGTGTTTAGCTATTGGTGTTTAGCTAATGGTGTTTAGCTAATGGTGTTTAGCTAATGGTGTTTAGCTTATGGTGTTTAGCTAATGGTGTTTAGCTCATGGTGTTTAGCTATTGGTGTTTAGCTAATGGTGTTTAGCTAATGGTGTTTAGCTAATGGTGTTTAGCTAATGGTGTTTAGCTAATGGTGTTTAGCTTATGGTGTTTAGCTATTGGTGTTTAGCTCATGGTGTTTAGCTATTGGTGTTTAGCTAATGGTGTTTAGCTAATGGTGTTTAGCTAATGGTGTTTAGCTTATGGTGTTTAGCTAATGGTGTTTAGCTCATGGTGTTTAGCTAATGGTGTTTAGCTAATGGTGTTTAGCTAATGGTGTTTAGCTAATGGTGTTTAGCTAATGGTGTTTAGCTATTGGTGTTTAGCTCATGGTGTTTAGCTATTGGTGTTTAGCTAATGGTGTTTAGCTAATGGTGTTTAGCTAATGGTGTTTAGCTTATGGTGTTTAGCTAATGGTGTTTAGCTCATGGTGTTTAGCTATTGGTGTTTAGCTAATGGTGTTTAGCTAATGGTGTTTAGCTAATGGTGTTTAGCTTATGGTGTTTAGCTAATGGTGTTTAGCTATTGGTGTTTAGCTAATGGTGTTTAGCTAATGGTGTTTAGCTAATGGTGTTTAGCTTATGGTGTTTAGCTAATGGTGTTTAGCTCATGGTGTTTAGCTATTGGTGTTTAGCTAATGGTGTTTAGCTAATGGTGTTTAGCTAATGGTGTTTAGCTAATGGTGTTTAGCTAATGGTGTTTAGCTTATGGTGTTTAGCTATTGGTGTTTAGCTCATGGTGTTTAGCTATTGGTGTTTAGCTAATGGTGTTTAGCTAATGGTGTTTAGCTAATGGTGTTTAGCTTATGGTGTTTAGCTAATGGTGTTTAGCTCATGGTGTTTAGCTATTGGTGTTTAGCTAATGGTGTTTAGCTAATGGTGTTTAGCTAATGGTGTTTAGCTAATGGTGTTTAGCTCATGGTGTTTAGATATTGGTGTTTAGCTAATGGTGTTTAGCTAATGGTGTTTAGCTAATGGTGTTTAGCTCATGGTGTTTAGCTCATGGTGTTTAGATAATGGTGTTTAGATCTTACTGTTTAGCTAATGGTGTTTAGCTAATGGTGTTTAGCTCATGGTGTTTAGATATTGGTGTTTAGCTAATGGTGTTTAGCTAATGGTGTTTAGCTAATGGTGTTTAGCTCATGGTGTTTAGCTCATGGTGTTTAGATATTGGTGTTTAGCTCATGGTGTTTAGATAATGGTGTTTAGATCTTACTGTTTAGCTAATGGTGTTTAGCTCATGGTGTTTAGTTAATGGTGTTTAGCTCATGGTGTTTAGCTAATGGTGTTTAGCTCATGGTGTTTAGATCTTACTGTTTAGCTAATGGTGTTTAGCTCATGGTGTTTAGCTCTTGGTGTTTAGCTCATGGTGTTTAGCTCATGGTGTTTAGCTAATGGTGTTTAGCTCATGGTGTTTAGATCTTACTGTTTAGCTAATGGTGTTTAGCTCATGGTGTTTAGCTATTAGTGTTTAGCTAATGGTGTTTAGCTAATAGTGTTTAGCTAATGGTGTTTAGCTCTTGGTGTTTAGCTCATGGTGTTTAGCTATTGGTGTTTAGCTAATGGTGTTTAGCTCATGGTGTTTAGCTCATGGTGTTTAGCTATTGGTGTTTAGCTCATGGTGTTTAGATCTTACTGTTTAGCTAATGGTGTCTAGCTAATGGTGTTTAGCTCAGGGTGTTTAGCTCATGGTGTTTAGCTAATGGTGTTTAGCTAATGGTGTTTAGCTCTTGGTGTTTAGCTAATGGTGTTTAGCTCTTAGTGTTTAGCTCTTGGTGTTTAGCTCATAGTGTTTAGCTCTTGGTGTTTAGCTCATGGTGTTTAGCTCATGGTGTTTAGCTCTTGGTGTTTAGCTAATGTGTTTAGCTCATGGTGTTTAGCTCATGGTGTTTAGCTCATGGTGTTTAGCTAATGGTGTTTAGCTAATGGTGTTTAGCTGGGGGTATTTAGATCTTACTGTTTAGCTATTGGTGTTTAGCTAATGGTGTTTAGCTCTTGGTGTTTAGCTAATGGTGTTTAGCTCTTGGTGTTTAGCTCATGGTGTTTAGCTCATGGTGTTTAGCTAATGGTGTTTAGCTCATGGTGTTTAGATCTTACTGTTTAGCTATTGGTGTTTAGCTAATGGTGTTTAGCTCTTGGTGTTTAGCTAATGGTGTTTAGCTCATGGTGTTTAGCTCATGGTGTTTAGCTCATGGTGTTTAGCTCATGGTGTTTAGCTAATGGTGTTTAGCTAATGGTGTTTAGCTAATGGTGTTTAGCTCATGGTGTTTAGCTCATGGTGTTTAGCTCATGGTGTTTAGCTAATAGTGTTTAGCTAATGGTGTTTAGCTCATGGTGTTTAGCTAATGGAGTTTAGATCTTACTGTTTAGCTAATGGTGTTTAGCTCATGGTGTTTAGCTCTTGGTGTTTAGCTAATGGTGTTTAGCTCTTGGTGTTTAGCTAATGGTGTTTAGCTCATGGTGTTTAGCTAATGGTGTTTAGCTCATGGTATTTAGATCTTACTGTTTAGCTATTGGTGTTTAGCTATTGGTGTTTAGCTATTGGTGTTTAGCTAATGGTGTTTAGATCTTACTGTTTAGCTATTGGTGTTTAGCTAATGGTGTTTAGCTCTTGGTGTTTAGCTAATGGTGTTTAGCTAATGGTGTTTAGCTAATGGTGTTTAGCTCTTGGTGTTTAGCTCATGGTGTTTAGCTCATGGTATTTAGCTAATGGTGTTTAGCTAATGGTGTTTAGCTAATGGTGTTTAGCTAATGGTGTTTAGCTCATGGTGTTTAGCTCATGGTGTTTAGCTCATGGTGTTTAGCTCATGGTGTTTAGCTATTGGTGTTTAGCTCATGGTGTTTAGCTCATGGTGTTTAGCTATTGGTGTTTAGCTATTGGTGTTTAGCTAATGGTGTTTAGCTCATGGTGTTTAGCTCATGGTGTTTAGCTCATGGTGTTTAGCTAATGGTGTTTAGCTAATGGTGTTTAGCTCATGGTGTTTAGCTAATGGTGTTTAGCTCATGGTATTTAGATCTTACTGTTTAGCTATTGGTGTTTAGCTAATGGTGTTTAGCTAATGGTGTTTAGCTAATGGTGTTTAGCTCTTGGTGTTTAGCTCATGGTGTTTAGCTCATGGTGTTTAGCTATTGGTGTTTAGCTCATGGTGTTTAGCTCATGGTGTTTAGCTCATGGTGTTTAGCTATTGGTGTTTAGCTCATGGTGTTTAGCTCATGGTGTTTAGCTATTGGTGTTTAGCTATTGGTGTTTAGCTAATGGTGTTTAGTTCATGGTGTTTAGCTCATGGTGTTTAGCTCATGGTGTTTAGCTAATGGTGTTTAGATCTTACTGTTTAGCTCATGGTGTTTAGCTAATGGTGTTTAGCTCATGGTGTTTAGCTAATGGTGTTTAGCTCATGGTGTTTAGCTCATGGTGTTTAGCTCATGGTGTTTAGCTCATGGTGTTTAGATCTTACTGTTTAGCTAATGGTGTTTAGCTAATGGTGTTTAGATAATGGTGTTTAGCTCATGGTGTTTAGCTAATGGTGTTTAGCTCATGAGGTTTAGCTCATGGTGTTTAGCTCATGGTGTTTAGCTAATGGTGTTTAGCTAATGGTGTTTAGCTAATGGTGTTTAGCTCATGGTGTTTAGCTCATGGTGTTTAGCTAATGGTGTTTAGCTAATGGTGTTTAGCTAATGGTATTTAGCTGGGGGTGTTTAGCTCATGAGGTTTAGCTCATGGTGTTTAGCTAATGGTGTTTAGCTCATGGTGTTTAGCTAATGGTATTTAGCTCATGGTATTTAGCTCATGGTGTTTAGCTAATGGTGTTTAGCTAATGGTGTTTAGCTAATGGTGTTTAGCTAATGGTGTTTAGGTAATGGTGTTTAGCTAATGGTGTTTAGCTCATGGTGTTTAGTTCATGGTGTTTAGCTAATGGTGTTTAGCTAATGGTGTTTAGCTCATGGTGTTTAGCTAATGGTGTTTAGCTAATGGTGTTTAGCTAATGGTGTTTAGCTAATGGTGTTTAGCTAATGGTGTTTAGCTAATGGTGTTTAGCTAATGGTGTTTAGCTAATGGTGTTTAGCTCATGGTGTTTAGCTATTGGTGTTTAGCTAATGGTGTTTAGCTAATGGTGTTTAGCTAATGGTGTTTAGCTAATGGTGTTTAGCTAATGGTGTTTAGCTAATGGTGTTTAGCTAATGGTGTTTAGCTCATGGTGTTTAGCTATTGGTGTTTAGCTAATGGTGTTTAGCTCTTAGTGTTTAGCTAATGATGTTTAGCTCATGGTGTTTAGCTAATGGTGTTTAGATCTTACTGTTTAGCTCATGGTGTTTAGCTAATGGTGTTTAGCTCATGGTGTTTAGCTCGTGATATTTAGCTAATGGTGTTTAGCTAATGGTGTTTAGCTCATGGTGTTTAGCTAATGGTGTTTAGCTCATGGTGTTTAGCTAATGGTGTTTAGCTGATGGTGTTTAGCTCATGATGTTTAGCTTATGGTGTTTAGCTTATGGTGTTTAGCTAATGGTATTTAGCTAATGGTGTTTAGCTAATGGTGTTTAGCTCATGATGTTTAGCTCATGATGTTTAGCTAATGGTGTTTAGCTTATGATGTTTAGCTTATGGTGTTTAGCTTATGGTGTTTAGCTAATGGTATTTAGCTAATGGTGTTTAGCTAATGGTGTTTAGCTCATGGTGTTTAGCTCATGATGTTTAGCTAATGGTGTTTAGCTAATGGTGTTTAGCTTATGGTGTTTAGCTAATGGTGTTTAGCTCATGGTGTTTAGCTAATGGTGTTTAGCTCATGGTGTTTAGCTCATGATGTTTAGCTTATGGTGTTTAGCTTATGGTGTTTAGCTAATGGTATTTAGCTGGGAGTGTTTAGCTCATGGGGTTTAACTCTTCCACTGAGATGTGAGACTGGTGTTACTATTTATTGTAAGAACTATCTTTATCGAAGAACATATATATTTATGACTTTATTTAAATTGTATAGACGAATATATCTTATTAAGTTAAACTCTCGTATATTTACTTTTATACAAACTCTGAAAGTAATGAGGAATATTGGTTGGAGGTATAAATAAATACCATCGTTTTGATTAATCGTACTTTAGGATTATATTTCATAGGTTACGAATATAATAAGTACATTGTCCAAAGCATGATACACGAATAATAAACTAGTATGTCACTAGTCCCATAGTCATGATTATTATACAATAATAAACAATTTACTAAATTACATAAAATAGTACTTATTTTTATATTTATATAAATATACATAAGTAGCCGATATTAATATCACTTATAAACACATAGACATCACCTTACTGTGTTTACATTCGTACCACTAGCCATCTCCGTCTGATAACCGGAAATCAAGGTCAAACGTGATTTCCGGTTAGATCTATAACAGATATCTCCGTTTTAGTCTCGTCCTTGAACTGCAAGAAATCAACGGTATTTTAAACAAAGCACACATTTGGAATACACGCTAGAATATATATGTATATATATATATATATATATATATATATATATATATATGTGTGTGTGTGTGTGTATATATGTGTATGTATGTGTGTATGTTGTGTGTATGTGTATGTGTATATTTGTACGTGAATAACGTTGGCGTTGTATTTACCAATATATAATACCTATGGGTGTCGAATTATATGCAATAAGAGAATTTTGTAAGGTCCGTTAGATTATTATAAATAAACGATTTAATAGCAAGTTAAGGGAGAGATATACTTTACTAGTATATATATATATATATTTATATATACATAATATATATATATTTATATAGTTATTAACTGAGATATGGATAGATAGAGAAAGAGAGAGAAAGGGTAATATTGAGAAGAATTATATAACGTATATTTACATGAATATGTCTACACATCTACAGTACACGGCGTGATTCAGCCTCGATTCCATTTCCATCGTCCTGAAGTCTCAATCGAGTTATACATTAGTTACAATAAGGCTTCTTGCTTTATTGGGTTATATAAGACTGCATTGTCGGATGTAAACGGTAATAGGGGAGCTGGCATCGTCACAAGGGGAGATGGTAGCAAAATAGCTGGGTATTGTAAGAAAGTAGTATTATAATAGTTATTAGTATTATAAGGGAGTTATTTATATTATAAAGGAGTTAGTTATATTATAAGGAATATAATATATATATTAAGTTATATTATAATCAATAATTAATAATTTTAATATATCATTATTAAATCTATTTATTTAAATTATTATAATATTACTTTAAAAAACTTTATTTGTATATTTTGATTTTACTTTAACTTATATTGAAAACATTATAAACCAAATATAATATACTTAACATTGTGAACAACAAATTTGCTATTTTAATGGTATATTATGTATCCTTTTTTTAACTTATATGTATATTATATATATATATATATATATATATATATATATATATATATATATATATATACATATATATGTATATATATATATATATATATACATATATATGTATATTTATATTATATGTAATATGTACAGTAGAACATTTCTGACTTTTTAATATAGTTGATCAAAAAATGCAAGTACCTTCTCAAAGCCTAATAAATGTTGATTTTTGTTTGAAATATTCCAACACAAGCTACAATATTGATTGAAAATATTGATTTGCTTTGAAATTAAAATTTTCAAAAATCGAATTTTTTTATACTTTCATATTAAAAAAAAGATGCATTTTCATTATAATTATATAAAAAAAATTGTTGAATTATCATTTAAATTAATTTAAACAAATACAATTATTTTTAGACATTTGCATAAGCCGATACATAGCAACGATAATATGATAAACACTAGATATTTTATTATATTTATTTTACTAAATTATAGTAGCAATATTATTATTAGATTTTAATATTTTTAATTAGTAAGAATATTTGTTAATTTAATATAATCTATTAATATATATATTTATACAATATTATTTTACAATACAATACGGTACAATATGTTTAATATAATAATACAATTCATTTTTTATTATACTTCATTTTAAGTGTATTGTCATTTTATTAGATGTATGAATATATCTATCTAATATAATATCTATTATAATATTGTTTAAAAAGTAATTATAATTTTGTTTTAGAATAATTATTTATTTGATCATTTTTAAATATTAAATATGTTTTTTACTTTTTATTATTATATTATGCTATTATATATATATATATATATATATATATATATATATATATATATATATAAATACACATATATATATATATATATATATATATATATATATGTATGTATATGTATTTATAATATATTTAGGTTGAAATGAGATACGTTTATTTAATTTAGGTAATAATATAAAATGTAATATATCTGTATCGAATGTTTATTTACAGGTACATTTTAAACTACATTATTATGACCAAAAATATGTTATAGAATGAAATCGAAATATAGATATCACATCAGTATTAATTTAATTTAACAACTCATGACCCTTAATATAATAGTAATTGAAATTAATATAACTTTTATTGTATTGATAATAAATGCAAGGAAAATGTACTAAGTATAGGATTTATTATTACATTATTTTGCATTCTATATTAACTAAATATATTAAAAGAATTAGTTACAAATTAATTATCATAAAATTGAAATTTCAATGTAATGCCTATTTTTCTCATATACAAAAATGAAAAAATTATGATTTTTGAAAAGTGAAATTTTAATCGGATCTTTGTTTTCGATAACTTATGGTGGAACACACTTCAAATTTCATTAGGATTTGGACATTAGTATACAAACGTCTGAAGTAATCAAATACTCATATAATAACGCAATATTTAATATAACTCGATGAGTAATATACATATTTTTTTAAGCTTTTTTATTTTTTCATTAAATTTCTGCAAATTTATTTTACCATAACAATTAATGAACATTATAACTTTAGTTTTGATTTGATAATATATTTATCAGTTTTTTTTCTCATTTATAATTATTTATTAATTTCTCATTCAATCCAGGTATGTAACACATACCTGGAAAGGAATGTGCATGATATCTATTATATAGTTTGACAATAATATTAATCTTATCAGAGATCTACAGAGGATTATATCCATAACTTACATTTGGTTAACCCTCATTCAAAGTAATTGTTAATTTTTATTTAGTTATATTAGTCATTTTTCTATGCTAAATAATATGTTTTACCATTGATTTTTTATATTTAAATCTATTCATTTTCTTAAATTATCTTAATAATATTATTATTTAGAATTTACCTACATATTTTACAGATAAGTGAATTTCTGATCTTTATACAGATTAAAAAATATCCGTTACTCCACTCTATTATGCTACGCTAGTAGAGTGATAATCGCATGCTTGATTCGAGTAGTGGGTACAAGTAAATACTCTATTCTATTCTATTCAGCCAATAGATCACATGGAAGTGCGCACATTGGTTGGGAAACTAATAATGCACGTGTATTTTCGAAATAAGCAACATTTTATGAAAAATTGTAAACACCTTTTGTAATAATATCATATTTTATGAGTAATATTTTAATTTATATTTCAATAATAGCAAATTAAATAACATAATAGCTAATAAAAACTAATTAACGCTCGTATTTTACAGGCAGCAATTCATTTGATTTACATGTATTTGGTTTAGTAAAGAGTAAATTAGAGAGTATAATTTATACGGAAGAAATATAGCTATAGCTACTACTATAATAGTAGTGTGTATTCGCTATGGCGAGTATAGCAGAATTTGATATATATTTTATTGACAGCTCGACAGACAAATTCACTGACATTTGATTGTCAATTCGAATGGCATGCCGTGGCAAGACATACCTTCACGTAATTATTGCATTACGTAATACCAAACCGGAACCACTCCGACATAATATCTGAATAGTTATAATTAGTCAGATCACGTGTTCTCGATGAGTCATTGTTATAATCCGTTTTATCATAACAAAGCATATAGTATTATGTATTACTGCACCATACATCGTGCGGTACGATACATTTGTTATTGTTAACGATGCTGTTCGTAACTATTATATAACACCGTACATTCAACAACACCGTTATATATTCACATTGTACGAAAGAAAATATTTTATATTGTTCATATATATATATATATATATATATATATATATATATATATATATACGATAATCAAATGTTGACGTAATAAAATGATACCTCGTAATTTATGATAAACGTATCCTGTTTTCATGATAACAACATTATAAAAATATCTAATACAACATTTATTTATCACGGTAGAATTTCTAAAACCTGCAATAAGTTAAATTATTATTAATTATGTCAAATTGTATTTATTTCATATCAAATGTATTAATAATAGTACAAAAAATCTATTTTATATTCTATAAAAATCTATATTTTATAGATCTATAATATCTAGGCACCAAGGTATATATACTTTGGTGCCTAGATATTATAATATGAAAACTCTAGCTTTCTGTGAAACTATATTAGCTAAACCTGCACAAAGAGATAACAATTATTATTATTCTTAATAAATTGATGTACTTCTATATATTCATTGTCAAATAGCTATATTTGATATTACAATGGAGTATTATTAAAGCGTGTATCTAAAATTGATAAGTTTGATTGTTATTTTGTATGGTGTCATTCTTATGTTAATGAGTTATGCACACAGGTATTTTCTATTCATGTAGTATCGCTATATCATGAGGATTTAAACATATAATTTAAACATATATATATTCTATTAGATATATGGATTGTTTAAAGATTACCTTCGTTACCATATTAATGTAAGTATATATACTAATGTAATAATTAGACATATACGCGTATAACATTTATTAAATATTCAATTTATTAAATGTGATTATAGAAATTGTATCTAAAAGATATAAACATAAATTATTATTTACCATTGTATTTGATTTATTTTGTTTAATAAATTATTATTTTATTAATTAATTGAATTGTTTGGAAATAACAAAATTATTTGAATAACACCCAAATATTACAAATTATATAAACAAAATTCATAAAATGTATATTTCTCGAAATAAACTAAGAAATCAAAAACAGCAGGCAACGTATTAATATTAGTAATCACGTATAATGGGTTTCAAGTATATGTATATGTATATATATATATATATATATGTATATATATATATATATATATATATATATATTTATGTATAATTAAATCTAATACTTCATTACCATTACTATAATCGGTAATATTAACGGAGTTCCACTTGCTTTGTTAGTTAATATAACAATTAAGTAGCGGTATGCAGACTATATTCTTATTATTATTCGTATTACTTATTATCTCGAGGATCATTTAATACTTTACTTTAATAATACTTTAATACTTTACTTTATGGATGTGGTAAGTTATTTGTGTATATCAACTTAAAGCTACTTATGTATCTATATTTATATATTAAAGTCACTTTATTTAGTGATTTTAATGAATATGCATAAACAATATAGTTATTAGATATTCACGTTTCTAAATCTTAATATAATTTGTTTTAGTTTTTATATTTATTATTATGTATTTTTCTAGTTTTCTAGTTATTATTGAGTATGTTCTAGTTTTTATAGTTATTATTGAGTATTTTCTATTTTTTTTAGTTATTATTAAGTATTTTTTATTTTTTATAGTTATAGAAAATTTCCTAGTTTTTCTAGTTACTAATATTTCCTAGTTTTTATAGGTATTATTGAGTATTTCGTAGTTTTTCTCATTATTATTGAGTATTTCGTAGTTTTTCCAGATATTATTGAGTATTTCCTAGTTTTCTAGTTAATATTGAGTATTTTTTTTAGTTATTGAAAATGTTCTAGTTTTTCTAGTTATTAATATTTCATAGTTTTTCTAGTTATTATTGAGTATTTCCTAGTTTATCTAATTAGTATTGAGTATTTCGTAGTTTTTCTAGTTATTATTGAATATTTCCTAGTGTTCTAGTTATTATTGAGTATTTCCTAGTTTTTCTAATTATTATTGAGTATTCCCAATTTTTTCTAGTTATTATTGAGTATTTCGTAGTTTTTCTAGTTATTATTGAGTATTTCCTAGTTTTCTAGTTATTATTGAGTATTTCCTAGTTTTTCTAACTATTATTTAGTATTCACAATTTTTTCTAGTTATTATTGAGTATTTCTTAGTTTTTCTAGTTATTATTGAGTATTTCCTAGTTTTCTAGTTATTATTGAGTATTTCCTAGTTTTCTAGTTATTATTGAGTATTTCCTAGTTTTTCTAGTTATTATTGAGTATTCCCAATTTTTTCTAGTTATTATTGAGTATTCCCAATTTTTTCTAGTTATTATTGAGTATTTCCAAGTTTTCTAGTTATTATTGAGTATTTCGTAGTTTTTCTAGTTATTATTGAGTATTTCGTAGTTTTTCTAGTTATTATTGAGTATTCCCAATTTTTTCTAGTTATTATTGAGTATTCCCAATTTGTTCTAGTTATTATTGAGTATTTCCTAGTTTTTCTAGTTATTATTGAGTATTTCCTAGTTTTCTAGTTATTATTGAGTATTTCGTAGTTTTTCTGGTTATCATTGATTATTACCTAGGTTTTTTTTAGTTATTATTGAGTATTTCCTAGTTTTTCTAGTTATAATTGTATTAGTATATATAGTTATTTTTAAATATTTCCGAGTATTTAAAATATTTCCAATTATCTTTAAGCAAGTATAAATATGTCGATGTATTTCAAAGTACTTCAAATACAAATAAACTATTTATTCTTTTTACAACTTTATACAGTATTACATTATACGGTATTACATTATACTATATAACATTATACGGTATTACATTATACGGTATTACATTATACGGTATTACATTATACGGTATTACATTATACGGTATTACATTATACGGTTTTACATTACAATATTGGGTATACATTACGGACGGCATGTATAAATTGCATTAATATCTTCATTTAATTTACAATCCAGATATGTTAATATTTTTATGGGATATTAAACTGATTATTAATAAAAGATTGAAAAAATATATTGTACTCAAAATGTATTATAGTTACTTCATATATATAATATATATATACATATATATAATAGCATGTATATATACACATATATATATATATATATATATATATATATATATATATATATGTATATATGGTACGGGATTACATGCCAACCGTTTAACATCTTCTAAGTTAATGTATACAGTATGTGCCGGTATATGAATGAAATACACTCAGCTAACTTCGCATAACCTCGTCATATCAACAGGTGTCTCTCATTGTTAGTTACAAAATACAACGTTTGGTCGATAACGATTACTTGAAATAATCCGATTATCAATATTTTATAGCGATTATTTAAGAAATCTTATAATAGAGTTAATACCTTATGGTAGACTTAATATCTTATAGTAATAATAATATCCCTTATTTAAGTATATACTATTAGTTTTATACTCCCCTATATAATGTACACTGTACAATGTACACTGTTCAATGTACACTATACAATGTACACTATACAATGTACACTATACAATGTACACTATACAATATACACTATATAATGTACACTATACAATGTACACTATACAATGTACACTATACAATGTACACTATACAATGTACACTATACAATGTACACTATACAATGTACACTATACAATGTACACTATACAGGGTACACTATACAATGTACACTATACAATGTACACTATACAATGTACACTATACAATGTACACTATACAATGTACACTATACAGGGTACACTATACAATGTACACTATACAATGTACACTATACAATGTACACTATACAATGTACACTATACAATGTACACTATACAATGTACACTATAAAATGTACACTGTACAATGTATACTGTATAATGTACACTATACAATGTACACTATACAATGTACACTATACAATGTACACTATACAGGGTACACTATACAATGTACATTATACAATGTACACTGTACAATGTACACTATAAAATGTATACTATACAATGTACTCTATAGAAGGTATACTTATATAGTGTAACTGGTTTATTATTAAAAACTAAAACATACTAACTACTTATATGACGTAATAGACAATATACCGAGCAGTAAGTCAGTAGGTCAATATGCTGGCCACAATACAAAATAATCTTAAGATAATTTATAGGATTAGTGATTTAAATTTACTGTGTTTTGTTAAAACCAGAAATTCTTAACAAAGGAGCGATTTCGAAGGAATGTTGAGTTTTGATTAAAAATTGTAAACTTCACTTCACCAAAATTCCTATCATGAGATTATTGAAAAATGTATACATAAATATATATATATATATATATATATATATATATATATATATATATTATAGTGAATATTAATATACTGTTCGAGGTACACTCTATGTATTATGTTCTATATTGTAAATAATTACCTAACTTTCATATATCATGCATGATGTAACATGATATGTTAATTAATATTGTAATGTAAATATATTGAGGTCTAAATTACGTAGTTATCTATTGTTGTAATAACTAGAAGTGTATATTGTTGTAATAACTATAGTTGTCTATTGTTGCAAATGTATATGTCCTTATTTGTTAGGGAGATAAATCCTAAATATATTCCTGGGGTTGTAAGAATTAGTCTGTTTTTGTTTTTATTAATTTGCATGTTGGAGAAATCAAAGCAGATCTAATTATGTCAAAACAAAATTTATATATGCGAGTGTATGTCAGTGGATTATAATAGTATGTCATTATGTTATTGTATGTGTAAGTGTATCTGAGAGTATATGAGAGTAGGTATATGAGTGTATATCAGTGTATGTGAGTGTATAGTAGTGTATATTATTATGTATCGGTGTATGGCAGTGCATATGAGTGGGTATATACTTTATAGCATTATCATCTCTACATCGTAGTGTGTTTTTTCATTACTGATTTTTGTAATCTATTATATTAAATAATAAATTATAATCCGAGTGGTGTGTCGTAGAATTTCATATATGAAATTACATGCCTGGGACTATTTAGATGCCTGTCGATAAGCATTTATATATATATATATATATATATATATATATATATATATAGATATAATATGCGTGGGTGAGTGAGTATAAAGTAAATATAAAGTAAATTAGTGTATATGTGTGAGTAGATATTTGTGTTTGAGTGTGTGTGTGTGTGTGTTTGAGTGAATATATATATATATATATATATATATATATATATATATATATATATATGCGTGTGTGTGATTGTGAATATGTTTGAGTATGTGTATGTGAGTATAAATTTGTGTTTGAGTGTGTGTGTATGTGTTTAAGTGTGTGTGTTTGTGTGTGTATGTGTTTAAGTGTGTGTATGTGTGTGTATTACAATATATTTTAATTTTATTGTTAACAGTTTTGTAAATACAGATAATCGTTAACATTTTCAATTATTCTTTTACAGTGTAAATACTGTTCAGTTTAAACTTTAAACTCAGTGTAAACTGTAAACTCAGTGTAAACTGTAATCTCATTGTAAATTCAGTGTAAACCGTAAACTCGGTGTATACTGTAGACTCAGTGTAAACTGTATTATCAGTGTAAACTGTAATATCATTGTAAACTGTAAACTCAGTGTAAACTGTAATCTCATTGTAAATTCAGTGTAAACCGTAAACTCGGTGTATACTGTATACTCAGTGTAAACTGTATTATCAGTGTAAACTGTAATGTCATTGTAAACTGTAATATCAGTGTAAACTGTAATCTCATTATAAATTCAGTGTAAACTGTAAACTCATTGTATACTGTAGACTCAGTGTAAACTGTAATATCTGTGTAAACTGTATTCTCAGTGTAAACTGTAAACTCAGTGTATACTGTAGACTCAGTGTAAACTGTAATATCAGTGTAAACTGTAATATCAATGTAAACTATAATATCAGTGAAAACTGTAATCTCATTATAAACTCAATGTAAACTATAAACTCAGTGTAAACTGTAATATCAAAGTAAACTGTATTCTCAGTGTAAACTGTAATATCAGTGTAAACTGTAATCTCATTATAAATTCACTGTAAACTCAGTGTAAACTGTAAACTCAGTGTAAACTGTAAACTCAGTGTAAACTGTAAACTCAATGTAAACTTAAATCTCAGTGTAAACTGTATTCTCAGTGTAAATTGTAAACTCAGGGTATATTCTAAACTGTACAGTGCGACAAGATAATTTCAAATGGGACATCACACGTAAACAAATAGCGACAAGATAATTAAATATTGATGATACAGGTGAAAAAATGAAAACATAACTGACGAGACTAGTCGATTAGTGTGTTGAGCATTATCTAGTGATTGAGTTTAATAAACAACGGGTAGGGGTTAAAGGTTAAATGTGGAGACCGAATGTAGCCCGCTTTTTGCATTGTACGGATATCAATAATTTGTACATATCGTCGGGGTTTGGTTATTGCCTAATAAAAGGCATATTTATACGTTAATGGGGCTGGGAGACCAAACCCCCAGTGGGGGTAGTGTAAAAGTAGGGCATGCGTAGTTGTAGACGGTCTTAGTGAATAGATGGGACGATGTTATGTAGACATATTGTTGATTAGCCTGCCACCTTACGGAGTAAACTGCGAACTCCATATATGGTACGAGTTGACTAATCATTAAAGTAGGCGTGGTTAGTTAGTATTAAGAACACTATAAATGGATATAACGAAAAGTAAGGAATATACTAGAATACATATGTTGTATGTATTGGATATATTGGATATATTAGTGTATGCTAGTACGAAATATTTGTTTTATAGTTTTCTATATTATATATAGAAAAATATTTACTAGTGTAAGTGTATATATCCTTATATATATATATAAATATATTTATCAGAAGATAAATTATAGGTATAAGTTCAGAGTAAGAACAAAGAACTCGGTGAATTGTACAAATTATTAATCCATAGGCTAGCTACATGTTATTTATATGCTCGTTAAACTCCAATTATTATGTAATATATCATTATAATTCTTATGAGTTTTTTTATGTTTCTTTAAGGCATTATGTTTTATAACTGTATATTTATATTTAAATGCATATTCTATGAAATATGCTTTATAATAATACTCTTAATAAAACTCTTGTCGAGCGGCAAACAGCATTTCCGTATATGGGCATACGATTTATTATATCGATATTTATAAAGAATCAATTAAAAATAACAGAGTACCGTATACTGAATACACACGATAAGCCATCGTAGCAATGCTAGACGTGTTCACTCTATATCATATCTTTATGTTATAACATATAGAGCTGAAATCAGAAAACTATATGTAAATGAATGTTGTATAAATTGTAAATAAGTATTCTATTTTCTTAGCACTTTATTTGTATATTTACTAAAATTATAAGAATGTGGTCACATGTCTAAACACATATTTCTATGGGAATAATCTATAGATTATACTTTATTATATAATCTAAACTTACTATAGTGGAGTATTAATCACGAGTTAATACTCGTATGTGTGCAATTCAATGGAACTCGCCGATATAATATACACAGTACAACTACTCCTGCAATGAATATGTATCGTGTTTCCTTGGCAACCGAGTGTTGTAACCAACTACCTCATTGCTTAGTTACTTGCGCACGACCGTTCCCCGTTGTCCTCTCAGAATACGGCTGATTACGAAATCGCAATCAAATCGTCAGGCGGACAGTCGAGCTTTTAAATAAACAAATGTAACCGATAACCATTTCTTTGTTTACCTTTCCTATTTATTGAAATTGATTCCACGTGCCAAAGCGCAGATCTATTTTGATGTTAGTAAATGTTTACGAAAATATCGTACGCTACGATATAACGCATTAATAGTATGTAGCAGCGACATTGTAGGTTTACAATGTATACGCTATGCAATATATGACAATGTATGACAATATATGACAATGTATGACAATAAATGTATTATAATGGTCTATATTGTTTCGAATGAACGATCAGAATAATTCAACTGAAATAATTTTCAGACAATATATTATTTTCAAATATACTCATCCAGAACTATTAATATTGACAAATAAAATATTGACATAGTGTTACTATTTACATATGATAATTAATACATATTGTTACAATTTACAAATAGTAATTGATAAATATTGTTACTATTTACATATGATAATTGCTAAATATTGTTACTGTTTACAAATAATAATAAATACATATTATTATCCTTTACAATGATAATTGATAAATATTGTCAATATTTACAATTAATAACTTATAAATATTATTACTATTTAATATAATAATTTATAAATAATAGTACATCAATATTGTTACTATTTACAAATAATCAATATCGTTACTATTTACAATGAAAATTGATCAATATTGTTAATATTTACAAATAATTATTTGTAGTTATTAATAACAGATAAATATTGTTACTATTTATAACTGATTAATATTTTCCATGTTGATCATCTATTCATATTATATTTTATAATAATAGCCTCAAGCTCGTTATGTCAAAATTAAACGTATTATAAGTGAAAATAAAAGTTTTTACGAATTCGTTTTAATACTCACATTATTTTCTAACTATTTATAGCTAATACTTGTAAACGAATGTCGTGTATAATTAATTAAATCGTTATAATGGTTATTTCAAACACTATTCAAATGTTGTAATCTTTACTAGACAATAGAATATGTTTTCAATATATATAGATTATCTACTTATATATACATTAATTCTAATCATATACTTTATATAGTTAAATTATAGTATTAGTAAATATCATCGTTTTATATATTTAATGTTGACTATTTATACACATTGAATACACGTAATAACGGTAAGTATGGTTAGGTAATAGATGGTCTGCTAAAATCTTGTATGGGTATTCAATCCAACGATAATAACCACGTCGAAAATCCTAATCTCAAAGTAGTCGTTGTGCACATACGAATTACTATACGAGTCGCATATTTACTCCGTCCCTCGGTATAACGTATATCTACGAGACCGAGCAAACCGTAGGACTCCACCATTTCCAATAAAGCAGTTCGTCCCGCCCCCACCCCACCCGCCCCGCCCCCCGCCACGCCCCCCGCCACGCCCAGTCGACTCGCCAAGTCTGCCGTATGAGGAGACTACTTGGCATTATCATTTATTCATCACGCGAAGTCCACGCCACTCCGATCCACGACGTGCGTCTCCTATAAGTTGTTGTATACGAATACATGGCGTTATTCGATATTAATTAATTTAATAAATGCAGCCGATAGTTGCGTCATTGTATATTAATGACCTGTGTGTTATCTTTTCGATATACTCGCCAGCATATACTTGTTGATTATCCATATTATTATAACATCGTATTAAAATATAAATAGATAAATATCATAAACAATAATGAATTGTAAAAATAATGTTCATCGTGTTTATTGTGATTTAAAATAATAAATAACTATTACGAATTCAATTATTAATAAATCGAAATCATATTTATAATATTCTTAATACTATATATACATTATTTATACAGTATATAATGTACAGTTTACACAATACAATGTACTTTTTTTTACAGAGTATCATTTTTATACTGTGCATTGTGTGTTGTACAATGTACATTGTACACTGTACAATCTACAGCATACATTGTACAATGAACCATTTAAATTATATAATATACACTATACAACTTATATTAAATTAATATTACTTATTTATAGTTTTTTTATGAATGGTAAATAAATATAGGTAAATAAATAATATTCCAAAATATCTTTTGATTATAAATTACACAGATTAAAGAAAATGTAATTTTTAAACAAATTATTTTCGAAAATAAATCAGTATTCAATAATCTGAGTAATAAGTTTTGATATTATGCATCATTTCTATAAATCAATAGAGTATGTTTTTAAAAAAATCATGTAATTAATATAGCGAGCATATGTTGTTTAACTTGGCGAATACGAAAAATAACCTACAAATCTACATTAGATATTACGAGGTACAAATATAAATGAGAAACCTTAAAATTCCTCTGATACACTTCTCAACGATCTATGCACTCATATCCGGAGTAACCATTCCACTTTTATCAATTAAAAATCAAAAATATGCTGAGGTATACATTAAATTACGTTATACGGTGAAGAACATAACACACTCGTCTTAACTCTATCTTCTTGTCAGATTATTGTCAGACGTAGTCACTTGATCCCTTCAATTTCTCAATATCTATATTTTATATATTTATATTAGTATAGATTAGAAAAGGTAATATCTATATATTTATATATAAATATATATATATTTATATTAGTATAGATTAGAAAAGGTAATATCTATATATATTATTTATTTATATTAGTATAGATTAGAAAAGGTAATATTTATATATATTATTTATTTATATTAGTATAGATTAGAAAAGGTAATATTTATATATATTATTTATTTATATTAGTATAGATTAGAAAAGGTAATATTTATATATATATATATTTATATTAGAATAGATTAGAAAAGATAATATCTATATATATATATATATATATATATATATATATATTTATATGAGTATAGATTAGAAAAGGTAATATCTATATATTTATATATTTATATTAGAATAGATTAGAAAAGGTAATATCTATATATATTATTTATTTATATTAGTATAGATTAGAAAAGGTAATAATTATATATATATATATATATATATATATATATATTTATATGAGTATAGATTAGAAAAAGTAATATCTATATATATTATTTATTTATATTAGTATAGATTAGAAAAGGTAATATTTATATATATATCTATATTTATTTATATTAGTATAGATTAGAAAAAGTAATATTTATATATTTATTTATATTAGTATAGATTAGAAAAGGTAATATATATATATATATATATATATATTATTTATTTATATTAGTATAGATTAGAAAAGGTAATATTTATATATATATAAATATTTATATTAGTATAGATTAGAAAAGGTCTCATCTCTCATATAAGTTCAATATTTTAGACTGCAACTATCGTTAACCATTGTAATGCTAACTGAAATAGTGTGGATATCGGGCTAACACTAATAACACTGAAATTCGCTAAAACTCCTCAGTGGTTATCAGAGGAAAAAATATCTAAAATTACTATTAAGAAATTTGTTGATACTCTATCAGAAGCATCATGGCCCGAACACAACATAAGTATCTATATTTAGATAATAATTGATCACTACCTGGGACTCAATCACATGGTAGTTACGATGAACGTATTCCTAACAATTCTACAAATATCTGGCTACAAACTATGCATGTACTTAAACAAGTAAATAGTAATGCAACGGTGTATCCTATTGAGGAACGTGCATAACTAATAAGATATTTGTGTGATCTGTTATATCCAGAGAAGTAGGAACTACACGAATATCCGTTTTAACTCGATTGTTTGATAAACATTGTTTGATTAATATTTCTACAGCAAGGATTTCGTGCTAATCTCTACCACGATAATAATCAACATGCTACATCTAAACTGATAACACAAAATTTACTTCACATTTTCAAGCACGCGTTTGCGCTTGGAAGTGAATTATATCTGTAAATGTATTCTCTTTTTCAAACGATATTAGTTTCATGAAATGTTTTGCGGTAGAAGATATTTCTTTGCGCGTATTTAACAACTGTAAAGTCGAATTGACACTGATATCACAAAATCACGATATATAAATGACTAAGTTACATTATCTGTTATTTGTGTCTGTTATGATATCTTATCAAACAATAGCGTTTTAATAAAGAGTTTAATAGAACGTATGGAAACAATTTAAATCATATGAAATACATAATATGTACTATAACTAACGATAAATCATTAGATGGGCATCATATAATCTAAATGTCTCATTATTTTTTCATTGAACAAGATTTAATCGAAAATCTATCCATTTTCTGTCGTAATTTGTTATTTGTAATATATATAAATTGAACATCAATTGGTATTCCCAATTATATTTCGTTTTCTATTTTTACATAAATGGAAACATTTGGTTATCAAGGGAAAAGTTTGATTTTATGAATGTATTTGTTTGCTTTCAAACTTTTCTAATTATTTTACAGTCATTTGCATTCAAGGAATTACACATATCATTGCATTCAAGGAATTACACATGTCATTGCATTCAAGGAATTACACATGTCATTGCATTCAAGGAATTACACATGTTATTGCATTCAAGGAATTACACATGTCAATTATATAGTTGGCAAGGATTCAGAGATTGCCGCATATATCGTTATAGAAGTGTTACTATTAAATTATTCAATATCATTAAAATTCTTAATTTAACTAATTAACCTATGGATTGATAATTATATGAGAGAGACCGTCACCTTTCTTGATGTAATCATATGGGAGTGAGACCACCACCTTGCTTGATGCAAGATTATGGAGAGATGTAAAATGAATCGAAAATACATACATATATATATATATATATATATATATATATATATATATATATATATATGATTTAGTCTTCTTATAAATATTTTAATAAAATTAAAAGCTTTCAATGATGGAATTCTTAATTTAATTAACTAGTACATATATTTCAAACAACTTATAGTTATTTTATATCTTAGAATTCTTCTAATTTATAATAATTATCTAAATATCTCCTGAAATTAAAATAAAATAATATAAAAATAAAATAAATTATTTATATTACTCATATTAGTTTTTAAAATTATCTATAGTAGACTACAATATATAATAAATCTACAGTACACATATACAATATACTATAATATAAGATAATTTACACTATTTATGAGGTTTAAGTTTAAAATCTCCAAGGGCGAAAATCGCGAATGTTATTCTTACAATAAATCTACATCGGGAAACCATTAAATATACAGGTTCACATAACTGCATTACTGATCATTGAATATATATTGGTAATTGCATTGAAACTACATAATGAAATAATGTGAGACGTACATATCCATTGCTATTTAGACAAAGAGCAATTGGAGGGTAATCTATTGAATAACAATCTCCAATGGATATTATATTTACTACAAATGGTGAGATAAATGATAATATATTTTAAAAGTAACAACACATTATAATGGAATTATGAAGCGTACACGAGAAATCGTGTACCATAAATAAGAAAATAATACATACCATGTTAATTGAGACCAAATAATTTTATTATTCCAAATTGCACCAATTTTAAGATATATTTGATAATAAAATATTATGATAAGACGAATATCAAGACGAATACAGTAATTTACTATATCTTTCCAAATCATAACGTATATGTATACATACTTTGCTCGAATATAGTTTTTCTATTTTAAATACTGGCAAATAATGTATTGGCCTAAATAACCAAATTTAAAATATCCAACAATTTTTCTAATCATATATTCTCTCGATATAATTTAATTGAATATTGTACGACTATATTATGTGTTCTCAAACTTATACTTTCAACTTATCGTAGTTCACGAGCTGAGCTCATCATGAGATATTAAATTCTGAAAGAACTTGAAGAACATGGGAAAACAACCGTTCTTACAATCTTCACAAGAACAAATATTGCATACATAAAACTAATAAAATATATAAATAAACTATCTTTGAAACTAAATCATGCTATTTGAAACACAGTACCTCGTATTTTTACATTAGATTATTATCTTAATATGTTTATTAATAGTTTAAAATCTTTAAATAATCTAAATATTGACATGGTTATTGATAATATATGACCCATAATACACGGTAACATTTGTTATTATTAAGTTATATTTAATGTTATCTTTATTACATGTTCTCCTTTTATTATATCCTTTCATTTATTATTATTTCATTTCATTTATATTTGTTTTCGTCCTTTATAGACATGATGTTACCTATGTTCGAGTAGTGCTCCTGATTTTCAAAGTGTTTAAGTTTTATAAGTTTTTTATGTTTTGATTATTTTATATTATTGTAATTAAATTTAAAATATATAAATTTAATAACTTATTTATGTATTTTTGTTATTTGTGTATTTAAATTGTATTTTAACCATTTTCGTGTATTCTCGTATTACTAATATTTAATGTATATAAAATAAATAGATATCAAAAACTTAATGAAATATTGAGTAAATTCTAAAAAAAATACGAATTGTATTCAACATTCTTATATATTTAATAATATAGTATATTAATAAATATTAATAACATTCATATTGAATTAATTTATTAGAATACATCATATCCAAATATACAATTCATATTTTTCTAATATTTTATAAATATTGGTTAGTTGTAAAATAACAGATGTTTTCTTTTTTATAATCAAAATGATCTCATTTGATTATGACATAAGTTAAAGAAAAAGATATATGTATATATACATATACAATTTTATTAGTAGTTTATTTAAAATCTAGTATGTCTATTATATTGAGATTAAAAGAATATCAGTTATTAATTGTAAAATAAAATGTGGTAAATTAAAACATTATCAGAACTTAACTATATTTAAGATATTCAATGTATAGTTTTAGATAGTTTATATTCATTTGATTGCTATATTTTACTTTAATCCATTATTGAAATTCGATTTCGCTAATCGATATCTACTATTAAATATTCGCATACCCTTGTTACTTGTATATTTCCCATTGTCTTTATGATTTAAATATTTAGCTTAGCCCCCCTAAATTTAGGTGAAGAATATTTGAATAAACTAATATATTTTTGTATTTGATCTAAAATGAGTTCGTAAAATTGTATTTTTCATTTTTGAATTTATACTTATTTCTTATTGTATCTTTTGATATTTCCCAAATTGTAAATAAAATATAGTTTATTTAATTAAACTTTATGTTTCAATATTTATTGAACATTTTGTAACGAATATCACTAGTATAATAAGAAATTGTAATTCATATTAAAATAAATAATTTAAATCTAAATATGTAATATTATATTATAGATAATTTAAATGTAATTATGTAATATTATATTATATAATTAACTGTATTTAATTAAATTATAAAAGTAATTCAAACTTCATATGTGCTCACATATTACATTAGTATAAAAATGAAATTTAAACAAATATAATCAAACAAAAAATACATTTTAGATATATAATAATAATACTGAGATGGAAATCAAGTTAAATGTTAATAAAAGAAATGGTAACATATATTACATTTAACTCTAAACAATATAAACAATAATTATTAAATAGTCCTCCAATTTATTTAAAATATATACAATTAAATATATTTTATTCAACCTTAACTGAAAACTTAACTTTGGCATTGATTAAAGATTTAGTTTAGTAATTTTAAAGATTATGGTGAATAATATAATATGTGTTGTTCGAATATTAAATTATTAATACTAAGTATATTATAATATTTTATATAAATACAATGTTCCACTTTATTTTTCATTTCCCTTTCCAAAAATATATTTCATTAATTCTGCACGAAGTCTTTGTTCTGATATGAAGTTGTTAATAAGTAATATGAATGCTATTTATTACCAATAACTCATACAAAATTAAAATAGTTTAATAATATATTTATATTTTTTAATATTTGTAAGTTGTGACATATTTAAAATTATTTCTAATATATTTAAAATAATTAATTAATATATTATATATTTAATTTATATTGAATAATTTAAGTTAAATATGTTTTTAATCATTACCTGCATTCTTTTGAATTTCAATCACCACAACATCTGGTACTAATTATTTTAACCATAAATATATTTTATTAATATATTTTCATATCTTCATTTGAACTATAGTTAAAATTATAATTGAATAACCTTAGTCGAATGAAATTAATTTCTAATAAAAGTTATCATTTTTATAGAAATTTTCTAGATAACATTTTTTCTATGATTATAGAATTTCCGTTAAATAATTGAGAAAATATATTAGTTATTATTATATACTACAAATAATATATTAGTTATTATTATATACTACAAATAATATATTAGTTATTATTATATACTACAAACAATACATTAATTATTATTATATACTACAAATGATATATTAGTTATTATTATATACTACAAATAATATATTAGTTATTATTATATACTACAAATAATATATTAGTTATTATTATATACTACAAACAATACATTAATTATTATTATATACTACAAATAATATATTAGTTATTATTATATACTACAAATAATATATTAGTTATTATTATATACTACAAATAATAAATTAGTTATTATTATATACTACAAATAATACATTAATTATTATGATATTCTACAAATAATATATTAGTTATTATTATATACTACAAATAATATATTAGTTATTATTATATACTACAAATAATATATTAGTTATTATTATATACTACAAATAATATATTAGTTATTATTATATACTACAAATAATATATTAGTTATTATTATATACTACAAATAATAAATTAGTTATTATTATATATTACAAATAATAAATTAGTTATTATATACTACAAATAATAAATTAGTTATTATTATATACTATAAATAATAAATTATTTGTAGTCTACTAAGTTACATGGAATTACGAATTAAACATTTACATTATTATAATTTACACACCCTAAATACACACTTATATGAATATAACGTATACGTACAATATAATCATTTTTAAATATCACACAATATTTTCATCGCATTATAATTATAAAATTTATTTATAATCTTCAGATATATATATATTATATCTTATAATAATTGTATTAAATTACAAATAGTATTATAACTAAATATTCAATCTAAGGAGGCCCATATTAATTTTATAAGATAACATATATATTAATTTAAAAATATATATAGCAAAGTTACTTCGTCTTTTAGTATAGTATAAAGTTATACAATCGGTATCATCGGTTATGAATGTAATTACGATATGGCATAGGTCTGATGTATTTTATGATTCATATATAATTACATGTCATAAGCGTCAACATTTGTCTTAATGGACCGTGAGTCACAATTTAACTATCGTATTTCCAGCCGCTTGATGTCACTGCCAGTTCTGGATTGTAACAACTATATTTGCTTGTCGTCTGAAACATTTTACTCAATTAAATTAAGGTGTCAAATCGTTTGCTATTTTATTATAAACAAATGTAATCAATACTCTCTATATAAAATATATATAGTATACTATAGTATAGTAGTATACTTCAAGAGATTATTAACTATGCATGTTTATAACATATATTCAAAATGAAATTTAATATTAGTAATTAAGGGTTAAAAAGATATCAATATATTTATAAATATATATATTTATCTATATCTATTTCAATATATTTGAATATCTATGATATGCAATTATAATTATGATACAAAGAATCTATACAGTATTGGATATGCGTAGTATATTATAAAATATGTAGTAATAACAGATTACTATATAATATTTTATAACAATTGTTATGCATTATAAATAAATTATATTAATAATAAAGAAATGTCTTCATTATTAGTATATTCGTCAGATGTTATATACTGTTTTTAAATAAGGTCAATATTCTAATAAAATGCACAATTAAAATTATTATGTAGAATTAATGTTTTAATATAACTATGCTTTACTAATAACAATTTTAAAACGCTATACTAAAAATAATATAATACATTATCAACTCAAGTAATTAATTTGATAGTTTACATAAGTTTATAATTTGTGGAAAATTATGGATCTTGAATTAGAAAATCTGGGATGTTATATTGAACTAGTTTGATGATTCGCTGGAATTATTAATTGTGATTATTTTACATATTCATAAAAATGTAATAGTTATTTTAGTTATATTATTAGATAGGTATTTTATATAGTTGTATAAATAAATTGTATATAATTATATATTGTTTTATTTTATTAAGGTTAATTTTGGTAATTATCAAAATTATTATATGTTTAAATATTATACTTTACTTTTTAAATATATATAGAGATATATATTGTAAAGTTTATTTTTTATTATTTTATTTAATATATTTTATAAAAAAATGTTTCCAATTAATTATAGCTTTAATTACATATTAATAGTTACATAATATATTATGGTTTCAAATTTATTAATTTTAAATAATTGTATTTTAGTTTAAACCTTAATATATAATATTGGCATTAGTTCAAATATAGTATTGTTTAGAGTAGATTCAAATCATTAACTATAGTTTTCATATTATCATTATATTATATTTCATTACAATATTATTTATACATGCGTATTCGGGTTCTATGTTATATATTGTATAGTAAATCTCCCTGAGAATATTCGCTTTGTAACAATACTATTGCTATATATATATATATATATATATATATATATATATATATATATATATATAGATATATTTGGAATCAATTACCATTGATCGTAGTCTTTCCAGTAAATTCCGATACGAAATTCACTTCACAGACGAAAAAATCACGAAGTGATAATTACTTTAGGTGGTTATATAATCTTATAGGTGAGAATTATTCGTTTCCGTTTCGATAATCACCCTGGAGTGTTCAACTAACACAAGTTCAATGAAATCACGTATTGTAATAGGAAAAACGCGAGTGTTTAACGAGTGTGGAGCCTGGATAATTGGACTAATCACTTATTAATCGTTTTGAGACATATCTAGGTATTATATCCGAATCCTATATGATTTATTGGTAAATCGTATATACAGGAGTATAATGCAAAATATTAGTACATTTATAAATATATATATATAAATATATATATATATATATATATATATATATATATATATATATATATACATATACATATACATATATCATATTATTGTAGAAACATAAAATATTGTATGTAATTGAAAATGTAATATAAACATGTATTATGCCATCTCGTTTAATGTATAAATATATTTTATTATATATATATATATATATATATATATATATATACAATTAAACGTATTCTATTAAAGATTATTAGGAATAATTTTGAAAATACAAAAATTTATCAATGAAAATAAAATATACATGGAATATATATTTAACAAGTTATTACATTACATTATATATAATATATAAATTACTCAAAGTTGAATACATATAGCATGCTTATAATTACTTTGTAAGTTATTAGGTGTAATTTTAAACCAAATTGTATACATTAAGTCATCTTAAGAATAATACGTGTGGTCTGAGATTCTCAACTAAATACTCACCCTAAGAATAATATAGGGTGTACTCATATTTTGATAAGTTAATTTAGTTAATTTAATGACCTGCAAAGCTGAACTCTGTTCTCTTAATTGATTTTGATTTCAGAATATTGGCCCGGTGGCAATTTCTCTATTTAGTGTCAAATTAATTCGCAGTTCTTCTCCCATAGCAATGTTTGATTGACAGCTATTTTCATTAGACACGCCTATAAGATGGGTTCCATATTATAAGAGTTATTATATTAATAGCATACGATTTAATGAAACAATATAACTGATATTAAAATGTTTACTTTAAATATTATATATAAATTGGTGTGTGAATGTGTGTATGTTTGTATACGCCCATTGTTATGTATGTGTGTGTATGTATTTGGGTATGTGTATAAACTTGTGTAGTGTACGTAATATAGATATTTTTGAATATAGAAAAAAGCACAATCTTTTGATCAATTTAGTTTATAGAATTAAGGTAAATTATTTTATTATATGATACATTTCTATTTTCTATTTTATACGTTACATTTCTTATGTTTATTCTATTTTAGAAGTGGTCTATAATTACACAGACCTCAAGTGAATTTAACAAACATTTGATATTTGAAGGCAATTTATGTATTTGCAACCTAATTTTAATGTGGAATACAACATTAAATATATTATTTATCACTCAAATAATCTTATAAAATAAATAACTTTAAGATTGAACTGGATATAATATATTTATCTACTTGTAATAATAAATATTAATAATAATTGTTTACGATAGTCAAAATAATTAGTTAGTTATAACAATCAATAAATGTAGTTGTTAATTTTTTAAATATTATATATTATATTTTTATTATACTATTCAAATTTACTGAAAAGTAAGATAACAATAATTACTATTTTAAGGTTGAATGGTTATTTTTTACATCGGTTGGTTCGTTAATATTTAAATTATTGTAATACATTTTCATAGCGTGCAGCAAAATGATTCTACAATATTCCAATATATATATATATATATATATATATATATATATATATATATATATATATATATACATATATTTTACTATATTTGATACCCTACATAATACCTTATATATATTACTATACATCGTACTATGTCTAATAATATTGCAACAAGTCAGTTACAGATACGAAACCCCGACGCATTATTGACTTTTGCCAGCCTGATATCCCGTGAGAGTGCCACCCTGCAGGTCCATCTATTTAGTGTGAACACCTCGACCGCAACATTAGTTTAATTAGAAACCGCTAGGGTGGCCGTATCGAATTCCTAATCACAATGATCCTTAAAAACAACACGACTTCAAATCGCAACATTTATTAGTTTTATTATTAGCATTGATATTAGTGTTAGTTTTAGTATAAGAATTAGTTTTAGTATTAGTATTAGTATTAGTATTAGTATTAGTATTAGTATTAGTATTAGTATTAGTATTAGTATTAGTATTAGTATTAGTATTAGTATTAGTATTAGTATTAGTATTAGTATTAGTATTAGTATTAGTATTAGTATTAGTATTAGTATTAGTATTAGTATTAGTATTAGTATTAGTATTAGTATTAGTATTAGTATTAGTATTAGTATTAGTATTAGTATTAGTATTAGTATTAGTATTAGTATTAGTATTATTATTAGTATTAGTATTAGTATTAGTATTAGTATTATTATTAGTATTAGTATTAGTATTAGTATTAGTATTAGTATTAGTATTAGTATTAGTATTAGTATTAGTATTAGTATTAGTATTAGTATTAGTATTAGTATTAGTATTAGTATTAGTATTAGTATTAGTATTAGTATTAGTATTAGTATTAGTATTAGTATTAGTGTTAGTATTAGTATTAGTATTAGTATTGGTATTGGTATTATAATTAGTGTTAGTATTAGTATTAGTATTAGTATTAGTATTAGTATTAGTATTAGTATTAGTATTAGTATTAGTATTAGTATTAGTATTAGTATTAGTATTAGTATTAGTATTAGTATTAGTATTAGTATTAGTATTAGTATTAGTATTAGTATTAGTATTAGTATTAGTATTAGTATTAGTATTAGTATTAGTATTAGTATTAGTATTAGTATTAGTATTAGTATTAGTATTAGTATTAGTATTAGTATTAGTATTAGTATTAGTATTAGTATTAGTATTAGTATTAGTATTAGTATTAGTATTAGTATTAGTATTAGTATTAGTATTAGTATTAGTATTAGTATTAGTATTAGTATTAGTATTAGTATTAGTATTAGTATTAGTATTAGTATTAGTATTGGTATTAGTATTAGTATTAGTATTGGTATTGGTATTGGTATTGGTATTGGTATTGGTATTGGTATTGGTATTGGTATTGGTATTGGTATTGGTATTGGTATTGGTATTGGTATTGGTATTGGTATTGGTATTGGTATTGGTATTGGTATTGGTATTGGTATTGGTATTGGTATTGGTATTGGTATTGGTATTGGTATTGGTATTGGTATTGGTATTGGTATTGGTATTAGTATTAGTATTAGTATTAGTATTAGTATTAGTATTAGTATTAGTATTAGTATTAGTATTAGTATTAGTATTAGTATTAGTATTAGTATTAGTATTAGTATTAGTATTAGTATTAGTATTAGTATTAGTATTAGTATTAGTATTAGTATTAGTATTAGTATTAGTATTAGTATTAGTATTAGTATTAGTATTAGTATTAGTATTAGTATTAGTATTAGTATTAGTATTAGTATTAGTATTAGTATTAGTATTAGTATTAGTAATAGTATTAGTATTAGTATTAGTATTAGTATTAGTATTAGTATTAGTATTAGTATTAGTATTAGTATTAGTATTAGTATTAGTATTAGTAGTAGTATTGGTATTGGTATTGGTATTGGTATTGGTATTGGTATTGGTATTGGTATTGGTATTGGTATTGGTATTGGTATTGGTATTGGTATTGGTATTGGTATTGGTATTGGTATTGGTATTGGTATTGGTATTGGTATTGGTATTGGTATTGGTATTGGTATTGGTATTGGTATTGGTATTGGTATTGGTATTGGTATTGGTATTGGTATTGGTATTGGTATTGGTATTGGTATTGGTATTGGTATTGGTATTGGTATTGGTATTGGTATTGGTATTGGTATTGGTATTGGTATTGGTATTGGTATTGGTATTGGTATTGGTATTGGTATTGGTATTGGTATTGGTATTGGTATTGGTATTGGTATTGGTATTGGTATTGGTATTGGTATTGGTATTGGTATTGGTATTGGTATTGGTATTGGTATTGGTATTGGTATTGGTATTGGTATTGGTATTGGTATTGGTATTGTTATTGGTATTGGTATTGGTATTGGTATTGGTATTGGTATTAGTATTATTATTATTATTATTATTATTAGTATTAGTATTAGTATTAGTATTAGTATTAGTATTAGTATTAGTATTAGTATTAGTATTAGTATTAGTATTAGTATTAGTATTAGTATTAGTATTAGTATTAGTATTAGTATTAGTATTAGTATTAGTATTAGTATTAGTATTAGTATTAGTATTAGTATTAGTATTAGTATTAGTATTAGTATTAGTATTAGTATTATTATTAGTATTAGTATTAGTATTAGTATTAGTATTAGTATTAGTATTAGTATTAGTATTAGTATTAGTATTAGTATTAGTATTAGTATTAGTATTAGTATTAGTATTAGTATTAGTATTAGTATTAGTAGTAGTATTAGTATTAGTATTAGTATTAGTATTAGTATTAGTATTAGTATTAGTATTAGTATTAGTATTAGTATTAGTATTAGTATTAGTATTAGTATTAGTATTAGTATTAGTATTAGTATTAGTATTAGTATTAGTATTATTATTAGTATTAGTATTAGTATTAGTATTAGTATTAGTATTAGTATTAGTATTAGTATTAGTATTAGTATTAGTATTAGTATTAGTATTAGTATTAGTATTAGTATTAGTATTAGTATTAGTATTAGTATTAGTATTAGTATTAGTATTAGTATTAGTATTAGTGTTAGTATTAGTATTAGTATTAGTATTGGTATTGGTATTATAATTAGTGTTAGTGTTAGTTTTAGTATTATTATTAGTAATAGTATTAGTATTAGTATTAGTATTAGTATTAGTATTAGTATTAGTATTAGTATTAGTATTAGTATTAGTATTATTATTAGTATTAGTATTAGTGTTAGTGTTAGTTTTAGTATTAGTATTAGTATTAGTATTAGTATTAGTATTAGTATTAGCATTATTATTATTATTTTTATTATTATTAGTGTTAGTTTTAGTGTTAGTGTTAGTTATAGTGTTAGTATTATTAGTATTACTATTAGTATTAGTATTAGTATTAGTATTAGTATTAGTATTAGTATTAGTATTAGTATTAGTATTAGTATTAGTATTAGTATTAGTATTAGTATTAGTATTACTATTAGTGTTAGTATTAGTATTAGTATTAGTGTTAGTGTTAGTGTTAGTATTAGTATAGGTATTCGTAGTACTAGTAGTAGTAGTAGTAGTAGTAGTAGTAGTAGTAGTAGTAGTAGTAGTAGTAGTAGTAGTAGTAGTAGTAGTAGTAGTAGTAGTAGTAGTAGTAGTAGTAGTAGTAGTAGTAGTAGTAGTAGTGGTAGTAGTAGTAGTAGCAGTAGCAGTAGCAGTAGCAGTAGCAGTAGTAGTAGCAGTAGCAGTAGCAGTAGCAGTAGTAATAGTAGTAGTATATTTATAAATTATTCTAGTACTCAATAAAACTGTACATTTTATACTTTAATTATATATAATCGTATAATTTTTGAATTGAAATACTCAAAAAATATATATATAAAGTTTATACCAAGCAAACAATTTAGTTAATGCTATTTTTTTACATCGCATTGCCAATTAACCAATAATTTTCGAAACACATTGATTCATATAATTTAAAAAAATTAATACATCACTCTATATGAAAATTAATACATCACTCTATATGCTAACACCATATACTACATATAACTACTCACTTCCGGTTAACCAATATAAATTGTATTTAATATTATTTATGAATGTATTTAATATTATAATATTATTTACAAAAGAGGTTTTCTGTAATTCTAATTATTTATACAAATTTTAATTTAAACAAATATTGTTATTGTTCCAGAAAATACACTTAATAATTTCTTAGTAATCCATTATTTTATCAATTCTATCTATACATTAAATTAACCAATATGTTGTTATATGTATAATGAATTGGTACTTTATTTATTACATAATCGTAAGAATTTTCTTAAGAGATGAGAATATAAATCCATGTGGTTTCAATGTTTATATTTCTTAATTCCTTTGTTTTTATCATATCCATTGCTTAATTATGTTCATTATCACATACTGTACTTTATATTGATGAACGTAAACTATAGTTTATATATACATATATTTATAAAACTATTATAATTATTTTATAACTCACGCCAATAATCAGTCATATATATATATATATGTATACATAATGTATATGTATGTATGTATGTGTGTGTATGTGTGGGTGTCCGTGTGCGTGTGTGTGGGTGTGGGTGTGAATGTGTATATATATATATATATATATATATATATATATATATATATATATATATATATATATATATATATATATATACATTATGATACTTCGACAGCTATTGACACCTATGTAATATATCCCATTCTGTTATCTGTATGCCATCCTACCGTTATTAGTTGTCGTGATTTGTTAACGATTAGTTAGACCACTTTTGGCCCTCGGGGGAAACGGTAGCTACAACCCTAGATCGTGATCAATTTCACTAAATTGTTTACATAAGAAATCCCGTAGCTATCCACATCCACACACACACATACATATATATATATACATATATATATATATATATATATATATATATATATATATTTATATATTTATATATATAAATATATGTATAATTAAGATATTTAGAAAACTATTATTATTATAAACACCATTATAAAGATTTTGTCATGTTATACAAATGATTCACTGAACACGTTATAAGGCTTTGTTACCAATTATAGATTTAAATATATAGTTATTAATATTTGTATTACAATTTTATAATTTAGCATATTCATGCTTGAAAATATAATGACAAAAAATATAATGAAATGACAACAAAATATTATGTTTAAATAATTGTTTTAAAATAATATAATCCTTTCAGGATATTTGGTCAATGGAATATTTATTGGTCAAATATAACGAAATATTCGGATATTGTTTTTCTAAATTTTTCTAAAAATTTCACAACATTTCTAACCTAGTAACTGTTTGCTATTTATAAATGAAATAATATAGAAATTGATATGATCGACAATTATTTGCCATTCTATGGTATGTTTAATAGTTTTTATAATGTATTTTATAATTTTAGTACTATATCCTATTCACCACACATACGATATTCCTTTTTGTTTGAAATGCTTACAGAGTACTTTAGAACTATTTATAAATATAATTATATATATGTACATGTATATATATATATATATATATATATATATATATATATATATATGATTTATACGAATTGATTTAAAACGCATTAATGTAGAAGATCTAGCTTGTTAGTAGAAGGAAGTCGCTTTGATGCTAAC
>OZ038314.1:33885550-33984827 GCA_964035775.1 Osedax frankpressi
GTCACTAAAAGTTCAGATTTGAAATTTGGAATTGACAGGATTCTAAATATAGATGAAGATTGTCAATTTCACGAACCGAGTGATGATTCATCTGACGAATATAGTTCAGGTTTTATATTGTCATAGTTAAGATATACATTATTTCAACCATACATATTAACAAGACTTAAGAATACACTATTTCTTTTATATTTTATTTTATGTTTGAGTACAAATATTGAATATTTATTCTGTTATATGTATTTTTGTATTATGAATAACCCAAACAAACTACAATTCTATTTAAATTTTAAAATATATTTATTTGTACATAAATTATATATTATTATTTTTCATTTAATATATATATATATATATAAGTATCATAATAATACTATTATTAGTATTATTATTTGTAAAAGGTCAATAATATATTATACTCAATAGAGTGTGATATTTTTTAAATAATATCTAGTAAGCAAATTATATACAGGTAATTTAGTTGTTTTCATTGTTTAATTTATTATATATTTTTATTATTATAACAAATATTGAATTACTATGTTTATAGGATTATTATTATATATATATATATATATATATATATATATATATGTATATATTAATATATATATGTATATATATATATATATATATATATATATATATATATAATAAATGTATATATTATTAACAATCAACAGATTCTGTTGACTCCCAAATTGACGTTGAAAGTCAGTCTCCGGTAATTCTACCACAACCAATAATCACAACGTCCTTGCCATCTCGTTTCCCTTTACTCCCAACGGCAATATTTCCTCCTTTATTCGGACCTGGAATGCACCCTAATATTCTTCCCGGACTCCAACAGGTACGTTAGACATCATACCATCATCAGCATCCCTTCATTTATACGCCATTATAAAACAGAATATATTTTATTATTTATCAATTTTATTAATGTTCTTACAAATCTTTGTCATGCATTTTTATATATAATTAAAGTAGTCAATATATCTTAATATATTATTATCTCGTATTACTTACAGGATGTATATATACACACATATATAAATATATATATATATATATATATATATATATATATATCATTATCACCCAATAACAATTACTCATTCGGGTATTCACTAAATCATGTACTCATTTATTATTTTTCCGTTGCGTTCATTTTTAAACTTCCTATTTCTATACAAATATGTTTATATCTCACCGGCCCTCTTACAAACCGTATCCGCATTTGATTGCCCAGGCCGCTAGTCGTTGCTGTCCGTTACAGAGGCAGCTGATGGTCCAGCACCCTGCGTTCAGAATGAATCCTTGCACTCCGAGATCCAGGGGAGTCGCGTGTCAACCAGAATATCCAGGTAAATATTTATTGAATTTAACCAATAGAACAATTATCAATCAGAATGAATGAAATCATCCTAAATCACAGTATTGTTCACATTTCTAGAAGTTGCATAATCCAGTGTTCGAGCACATTAATTATTGTCATTAAACATTATAGTATAGATAAGTGAGATAATAGGCTAGTGTTTCATCAACCTCGGTGTGGTATTGTGTCAGTGAAAGGTTCGTCGAAATGTCAGCATTCAGCGTTAGAGAAGTACTTACGATTTCACAGAGATATTCGTGTAGGACTTTAGTTTAACAGAAATACCAACATACATATACATAACTACCCATACGCACACCCAAATACACACATACACACACACACACATAGCATATATACATATATGTATGTTGATACGCAGAAGACATCAATGTATAGTAATAAGTTAATAATAGGTAGTAATTAAGTTATAGATACAGTTTCAGTTATTGATATGATATAATCATTTATGATTAATGAGCATTATGCAACAGTTCCATAAAATAGGAAGTTATTGAATTTCATGTGCAATATGAGTTTAATTTGCTATTTTAGTTGTAAGAAAGGATACGATTTTAATATATATATATTAATATTATATATATATATTTATATATATATATATATATATATATATATATATATATATTAACATTATATATATATATATATATATATATATATTTACAGGGATTATTCAGATTAATTAACAATCAATACCAATCAATGTAATAATATCATATTCATATTTCAAACAATTTAAGCTTAGTTCCATAAAATATGATTACGTGTATCTGGAAATATAATTGAGTTTGCATTCTAATAAGTTTAACTTTCTATAATATAATCACAAACTCATTAAAACGTACTGTTTCCAAATGTTCTTTGTTCGCTAGGAGAATTACAATGTTAAATGCTTACGATAGTTCAAATGTATTTGATATGAAGTGAAAATGATTTTTATCAGAAGATATAAAATTTATATTTCAAATTATAAGTAAATCTTATTAATAGCGGGTTTTATATTGAAAATAACGGGATATACATCACTTACTAGTATATACGTGTAAACATATAGACTGCTACTTATATAGTATATTGTATAGTGTACAGTGTACATTGTACATTGTATAATTTATAGTGTACAGTTTATAGTGTACAGTGTACAATGTATATTGTAAAGTGTATACTGTACACTGTACACTGTACATTGTACAGTGTTGCGATAAATTGTAAAACATCTTTGATATATAAATATTTATGTGTTATTTTAGATATCGATAACTTAATCTATGCCATGGAATTTTAATGACATAAATAACATCTAAATTTGAGTCAATGATTGAATAAGTGATTAGATGCGTATCATTTACCGTTATAAAGATTTTACTAGAACTATTGCTTTGGTAATTTGTAAGTAAAAACAGATCATGAATGTCCTGTATCTTTCTATAGCGACATTGCTGAATATATATATATATATATATATATATATATATATATATATATATATATATTGTGTGTATGATTGTGAATGTGTATGTATATGTGTGTATGTTTGTGGATGAGTTTGTATTTGCGTATGTGTGGGGGTGCATGTCTGTGTATGTATATGTGTGTGTATGTGTGTGTGGGGTGTTTATGTATATGTATATGTATGTGTTTGTATGTGGGTGTGTGTATGTATGTGCGGGTTTCTTTTTATGTATGTGTGTGTATATGTGCGTGTGTGTGGGTGTGTATGATTAGGTATATAGGTCCTATATTGTAGGACCTACATTAACAGTGTAGATGTATATGTTTTACCAAAAAAATATAATATAATATATTCTAATATTGTATTCGTTTTACTGACTGTAATAACATTATATTTATATATACTTATATATATAGTAATTTATATAGAAAAATTAATATTTAAGAAAATATTAATGTTAATCATATTATATGATGTATGTGTTTACTATATGAGGCACTACTTCTGTCTAGATTTACTATATATATATATATATATATATATATATATATATATATATATATATATAACATAATTCGTATTATTAATTTAATTAATAACAATATCAAGTAAGATATTAATTGAATATATTATTTTTATTATTCGTATACTCTATATATTTTTATTTATATATATATATATATATATGTATATATATTAATATTTTACTATCCTAACACATGCTTATCCAAAAACATATAATACACAATAATTTATGATGAGAGGCATGTTTTTTTCGCATAAATACGTTTTATTGTATAAACAAAAATATATAATATATGTGTGGATAGATTTCTATGAAGACCTAGTAAGATGTACACTGTACACAGTACACTGTACAGTGTACACTGTATAGCGTACAGTAAACACCGTACGGTGTACGGCGTACACTGTACGCCATACATCGTGCAGTGTACGGTACAAAATATACATTATACAGTTGTACATTGAACATTGCGGTTGTAATACGCGATGCCCAATTTAATAAACGAATTTTCGCGTACCCCGCAATATGGGGTTAACTCCAATGGGGCCTGAATGGGGCCTGAACGGGTTCAGATAGCGGCGCCGATGGGGTTCGGCGGCGGTACCGCTTGCGAATTAGAGGTTATGAATGGCAACATATGTTTGTGAGAATATGAACTTCTACCTACTGAAGAGGAAATGCCACCCAACACGATTCTGGATAACAAGGGAACGTTATATCACCAATGGAGGTAAATAGCTAGTATAGGCTTATGCGAGAGGATGTATTGAGGTAGGTATCTATGTAAGGTGTGTTGATATGGTATACATGGGTAGTTTTAGGAGTAAGGAGAAGGTGTAGGCTTTAGTTGTAATGAGTACGTAAAAGGGGTAGATTTTAGTTGTAAGTAGTAAGGAGAAGGATTGGATATAAGGAGTAATAAGAGGGTGGGGTGTAGTTATAAGGAGTAAAGAGAAGGTGTTGGGTGTAGTTGGAAGTAGTAAGGAGAAGGTGTTGGGTGTAGTTGGAAGTAGTAAGGAGAAGGTGTTGGGTGTAGTTATAAGGAATAAGTAGAAGGTGTAATGTGTAGTTGTAAGGAGTAAGGAGAAGGTGTTGGGTGTAATTGGAAGTAGTAAGGAGAAGATGTAAGGTGTAGTTGTAAGGAGTAAGGAGAAGGTGTTGGGTGTAGTTGTAAGTAGTAAGGAGAAGGTGTTGGGTGTAGTTGGAATTAGTAAGGAGAACGTATTGGGTGTAGTAGTAAGGAGTAAGTAGAAGGTGTAGGGTGTAGTTGTAAAGAGTAAGGAGAATGTGTTGGGTGTAGTTGTAAGGAGTAAGGAGAAGGTGATGGGTGTAGTTGGAAGTAGTTAGGATAAGGTGATGGGTGTAGTTGGAAGTAGTAAGGAGAAGATGTTGGGTGTAGTTGGAATTAGTAAGGAGAATGTGTAAGGTGTAGTTGTAAGGAGTAAGTAAAAGGTGAGTGATGGGTGTAGTTGTAAGGAGTAAGGAGAAGGTGTAGGGTGTAGTTGTAAGGAGTAAGGAGAAGGTGTTGGGTGTAGTTGGAAGTAGTAAGGAGAAGGTGTAATGTGTAGTTGTAAGGAGTAAGGAGAAGGTGTAATGTGTAGTTGTAAGGAGTAAGGAGAAGGTGTAAGGAGTAAGTAGAAGGTGTTAGGTGTAGTTGTAAGGAGTAAGTAGAAGGTGTAAGGAGTAAGTAAAAGGTGTTAGGTGTAGTTGTAAGGAGTAAGTAGAAGGTGTTGGGTGTAGTTGTAAAGAGTAAGGAGAAGGCGAAGATATAGAATTAAAACGAATATATACTTTTCACATTTTACCAGCTCCTTTATAAATATAAAGAACCTATATATACTCTCTATATATATCTATATATAACTATATATATATATATATATATATATATATATATATATATATATATATATATATATATATATATATATATATATATATATATATATAGATATATATAGATATATATATAGTTATATACATAGATAATAATAATAAGAATACAGTTGGCAAGTCGGGCTGTATACGAAATGTAAAGTTTCTACGACAGTCAACGCATTATATTGTTAATATCATATATCATTATTAATAGCAATTTAGGTTTATAAAATAACATATTGTGTTTACTCGAGTGTACTGGAAGTTTAGTATTATTCAGATCACGTGATTTTTGAATACGAATGTTCTTTGTTGGTTCGCTCTTGTCTAAAACTAACGTAAACACCGTGTAAAATATCGACAACGTAATTAATCGATATACTGTGATTATGTAATACAGATCATGAATGTGAAAACGCGAAAAAATAATAACAGTTCGCATACTGTATTGTTTACAAATAATTAATATTAAACATCTCTTAACTCGAGTTAAAATCATGTTCAAGCTATAAATAGATGAGCTCTCTATATCTCTTCGCAGAAAACTATAATATGATGTGCTGTATTCATTAACTAATTTATTCAATTAGTTTTTGTGTAGTTCGTTTGTGGTTTTAATAATTTAAAAATATTGTTCACGAATTATTATCTTAATCGCCGATTTAATATCATTTTTATACATCACGATATTAGATTTATCAAACTTATAAATATATTGTAATCGGGTTATAATATAAATGTGTATGTTCATAGTAGTATACAGCAAGAGTGTACCTCTTATTTTCCTTATTGAGTTCAAATTATTACAGTTAAAAATATATTAATTTAATATATTAAAAAAAATATATATATACATTTACACTCGTGAGTAACTTTGTTAGTATACTTGAATCTTAAATTCCTTTCCGTGTTATTCATTCGAATTAATATACATGTTGATATATCACATCGGGACGACAGCAGTAATGAGACTTTCCGAGATGCTCGAACATCGTAAACATCTAAAAATCTTTCAATCAAATTCTAACCTTTGACCCGCCTAGCTCTAATGAAAATAGCGGAATAATTAATCTTAAGCGAGTTTTTGTCTTAAAGTTCACTTTCAAGAGTGTACTGTCTACTCGCCACAACATCCCTCCTCGTAATCACGACAAACAGGGAGACAGAGCGAACGCGCCGCTAGTAATAAATTAATAGTTTATTTCGCTTGTAAACGCGTTTTTTCCTCCCCAAACTAAACAACTCGTCGGCGGAACGCATTCTTTCCGCGGGCCCGGAGCAGGGAAGAGCCGTGCCGTGTGTGTGTGTGTGTTTACACCCGAACTTCGACTTAATTGATAGATGTTTATGGACCGGGTTGGCGATGCGATCCGAATCCATTAAGCGGGTCGTACTTTGTGCCTGGGCGTAATAAAACTCCGGCGACCCGATCATTTCTATATTTATTTAATTCCTGTTTTTATAGCAGGATATAGGAAATGCTATCAAATTAGACATATGACATAATATAATTAACTAAATACACAAATATATATATATATATATATATATATATATATATATATATACATATATATATATAATTATGTTTGCGTATGACTAGATAATCTTATTATAATATTTACATATTAAGTTTACATATTTTATTCTTATTTTACGTCAAATATTTATTTATATATATATATATATTAATAAATAAATTAATAAATAAAGTTACTATAGTAACAATACAGATATGTTTTCGCTGTTAATATAATGTCGTGATTTATCAGTAACATTTGTATCATTGTTTAATACTAAATGTACTCCATTTATAAAGATACTTAAATAAATCAAACAAAAGAAATGTAATAGTCATTACAGGCGGATATTATTTATAAATATATATATATATATATATATATATATATATGTGTGTGTGTGTGTATATATGTGCACATATATATACATATATATAAATATATATTTAGTGTGTATAATATATATAGTAAACGGTAATATAGCATATATATTTATTATCTATATGATAGACAATGTTAAAATATATGATTTTATCATATAATCTTATATCAATTCAATATGGTATATTTGAATTGTTGACAATATTTTATATATACAATGTATTATACAAATAAATATATATATATATATATAAATATATATATATATATATGTATATATGTATATATATATATATATATATATATATATATATATATATATGTATATATATATAGATATATTGGAGGGAGTTTTTTATAAATGTACCTTAAATTAATAAATTAATTTTATTTATTTTTTAAATTTAATTATCAGATTGCTATATATACAATGCTCCCGTTATTTATACTAGGATGATAATGGATCTTCCTTTTGTATATGCATAAGTCAAGTTAATATTAATGGTTTTTGTAGTTACCATCCCGATAACGTAAATAACGGTGCAGTTGTTTATGTGGACACTTCATAAAGACAGTAAAATGCCAATATTCCCAGATCTATAAACATTATTTAATAGCCTCGTAATGAATTTCTTCATAAACTAATAACATTAAAATCACGTATGTTAATATTTATACATTTAATTGGAAATAAAGAACTAAAAAGATGTGTATTATTCTCTTACTCAAAATAATACACTTCAAAACCGAATTAGAATATACACTAGATAATTTATTAAATTGCACTATATTGATTACTTTATAACTTATGTACAAAGGACGTATATTGTACGTATGCATATATATATATATATATATATATATATATATATATATATATGTATAAATTAGCTTATAATAACTAATAAATATATGTTATTAGACTCGTATAAAAATACTTTAATTGCAAATTTCGCAGGACCTTATGCTGCGCTGACTTCCGGTTGTTCTGCGAATTCCTTTATACGTGGCGAATGTTCTGATAGCAAACGGAAGCGTTCCTGGTCGAGGGCCGTATTCTCGAGTCTACAAAGGAAGGTTTGTTCCGAATCGAGTCGAATTGCTCTACTTGCCTTCTCCGTCTTCTCCATCTTCTGCTTTGTCCACTTTCTTCCGTGTCTATATTATGTCTCCGACCACCCTGCATTTACTAATCGGCCTTGTAATCTACGCGGCATATTCGAACCGAGTTTAACATCGTAATGTTTGATATTTGAAAGTATCTAAATCAATGTAGTTGGTACTCGCAATATTGCAGAGCTAAATGCTTATACGTATTGGCAATGTAGTATAACTGTATATTAAGGCAAAGTTATAGATATACAAAAATAAAAATATAACATTATAAATATATGTTTAATTTATCTATAAATTATATAACCTTTTAAATTTAATATGGTGATTACATGTTCGATATTATATATGTAGTCATAGTATATGAATATATATATATATATACTTTCCATGTTAAAAATATATATTGATATCAATGATAATACTTCCGATTTAGAGTATTAATATTATAAATTGATCAATTAAGTATTTGAGGTTTTGAAATTGAAGTTAAAATTGCATCTTTCAATCATTTTGAATATATGACTCCAAATCATTTAAATTTAAGGGTAGTTATTTTTTTAAGTACTTATTATTTGAATACCGTTTTATCCGATACAGTTTGTAAAATGTTCTGTAGAACATGATATTTTTTAACATTTAACCTATAGGATAAGAAATAGTTTTAAAAAAAACTTAAAAATCAAAACTTCCGTAGGGTCTGGAGAAGAGATTTGACGTACAAAAGTACGTTACTAAACCAGACAGGAGACAACTAGCTGGTCTACTTGGACTAACTGATGCGCAGGTTATAGTCGTGGTAACGTATTGAATTTAGCTATAATAAAAATAAACAATGTAGAACATTAGTAGTATTGTGTGATACGATTTATTGTATAATACGAATAGTAATTAGCATTCTTATCAATATTAATTATTATCCTAATTCATATGTTTTCTTATGAAATATAAACTAATGATAGGGATAGGAAAATTGAAAATATCAATACTATCCAGTAATTCACTATCTAATCATTCATAAAACTATGCATACCATATCATATATGTTATGCATAGTTATGTAGTATATGTCATATAGCATCTATATGTAGTATAGTGGATATGGTATCCAGCGTATTCTCATTTATTTTACCTCTCTTGATGATAGGTGAAAGTATGGTTCCAGAATCGTCGAATGAAGTGGAGACACACCGAAGACGCCAAACGCGGCACTTCCGGAACGGAACTAAACTCGTCGTCGTCGTCTTGCGTGCAACGCGTTGCGTTAAACGGGGAATCGCCTCTACATCGTTCCGTAGATTCAGACGACAGCGATTTATCACCTGGGCAACCATCCTCTCCGCCGCTCATCCCGAACCCAGCGACGGTACCTCTCGAAGAGTCCAAACTCGTACTTGCATCCGATCTCTACTCAATCAGGAAGTTTTAATAATCTCGTGAAGCAATATACTCCATTTATTGTATAAAATATATCTAGGTCGTACATAAATTGCTTAACTTCTCATACGTTGTGCACAATTCAAGACTATGAACGATTAACATGCACTGAAGAATGTACAATGTACAATGTACAATGTACAATGTACAATGTACAATGTACAATGTACAATGTACGATGTACATCCTACAATTATCATTGTTCCTTGCACAGTCTACAAATAATAAATATTTATAAAGAAATCTATTTGTGTTATTTATTAAAAATTAGCAATATATTTTTATAAATAAATATAATAAATATGTAATTGATGAGTATTTTTTATTTTATTAATTATAAACTCAGTAGTGCAAAATAATCAATGGAATATATAAAATTAAACAAGTAACATATAATTTAGAATATTTAACAATTCGGATTAAATTACATAATCAAATTTTTATATAATTATAATATATATGAATCTATTAAACAATCTTAAAAACAATTTTAAATTTTCATCTGACGGACGACGTCCGTCGGACGAGGTAACAGATAATTATAGTCTTCTAATTATTCCTCCAGCCACATTGATTGTCTCATCTGTTATGTACTCATTGTCACTGGATGCTAGTAACACATAGGAACCTAGATATAAAGTATGATATTTCTATAAAGTTTATAATATGTGTATAAGATTAGTCCATAATACCGCAAAGTTCAGTTTAACCATAGATATTAATGAATATAACTAACATAATAACATTATGCTTTATTATAGTTAAGTTTGGGATAATCTAGTAAGGCTGAGCCATTAAAGTGGTACATTTTAGTTTGATATAACATATAGTAATAGTTATAAATAATACAATTGAAGTTGCATACGAATGTGTATCAATCTAGTGTAACTCCCCCGCAGGCACTTGAAATATGCAACCTCCGAGACTTGCAACTGAAGTAGAAGATGAGTTCATTTTACAGTTTTATATAATTTACTACAAATTTAAAAAATGTATTTAACTTAAGTTAAAGAGTTGTTTATAAGCTTAATAGATTTATAATAGGTTTGTAAACTGTATTAAAACAGTTAAATATTATCGAATACATAACAAATGAAATTATATCTTTATTGGAGAATCTGGTGTCAAGATATCGAACTTTTAAAAAGTACTCTAAAATTATACCTAACTAAATCAATCAATCATAAGTATTTTAATTAATTAATGTGTTACTTATACGATGTATTAACTCGGTTGGTAACTAATTATATTGCTAATTTCATAAAATTGATTTAGAATAATGAAATCTATCTATAGAATGATCTAATAATTAATTATAAATAGTTGCGTAGATACATATACCAAATAAAATGATGCACTGATTCTTAAAACTGTCGTAATCAAATATAATAAAACATCTAAAAACCTAATAATATGTTATTATTTGTAAATATATATTCTTAAAGAGCAACAAATCTGTTATTACAAGATAAGAAAAGTCGTAAAAGATAATTTTCTAACAATTTCTCTTCAGATATCAGTGTTAATATTATTGATAATCTTTCATTACCGTGTAAATCTACAAAGAAAAATCTATAAAATGATATGCCAATGTTATTATAAACATGGACAAACGTGTACCCTTCTATTGATGGTCACAAAATTCAAAGGTAATATAAGTTACCAGCTCCAAAATTAATACAATTGATAATCCATAAATGACTGATATAATTTAAATGAAATATTATTTAACTTATATGTACGATCATCCTAAGTAATTACTAAAACATTTAAGTATTACTGAAATATTATTAGATATTATTATTATTAAATAAATAATTATAATTATGAATAAATAATTAAAAAATTACATTTCACTACCTCTTAAATTTACTACCAGCGCAATTTGACCTGTATCATGTCCCAGAATGGAACCTGTGCCAAAATGGAACCTTCGCGTGATATTTTTTATAATCTTTTCAAACATATCTAAAATAATTAGATAATAATATAGCTTAATTACTTAATTATTAGTAATAATAGCAGCTATTAATATATGCTATCATATATTATTTCTACAACTTTAAAAAGCATCATTTTCAAATTCTTAAATATGGACGTAATCAATATCTGGCATATCAGGGCTGCCCAATTTGCATGGGATTCATGATCTAGATTATTTTCTTTGTAATTATATGCAAAAAAAATATTATAAAATATAATTTATATATTAAAAAGATTAGTAATATATAGTACAGTTATTATGACGTGTACAAGATTTCTTTGTAATTTAAATATATTATTATATTTTATGAATAATTTATATTCATATGTTGGTGTATTTAGAGAGTTTCAATAATAATAATGTAAATATTTATATTTTATACACATGTGATTTTCAGACTCAAAATAATATAGTATTCATATTATGTATTTCTTCTAGTATAATATTAACCTTCATCTTAAGTCTATTATTTATTTTCAATTGTGACTTTTTTTGATTTATCTAATAATATACATTATTATTTATTAAACGGAAAATTCCCTAATAATAAAAATAATAATTTTGAAATAGATGTAGATAATATATTTAATAAATTAACTATATAAAATCTAATTTGTATTCTATATATAGGCTATATATCATAATAGATCATGTTAAATTATATTAAATTGATCAAATTCAGCTTATATAATTTAATCCAAATTTTATAATTATAATTTAAAATATATTGTCAATGCCATGCATTAAATTACATATACAGAGATATATACACTTATTTCATTTATGTGAGTATAGTAGTATGTATCATTATATGTTAAAATTATATCGGTGAGAAAATACATTTACTATATATATCTATTCGTATTTTCTCGAATATATATTTTAGATACCCCATCAATAATATATACAATATAATTAAAATATATTCATATTAAAATATTAAACTATATTTATAGTAAATATAACATAATATTTACAATTCTTGAGACATGTCATTTAAAAGTGTAATTGACAGCTAAATATACCCCTAATTAGGAATTTGTATTTGGTCAATTGATAATATATGAATTACACTTTATCTTATAAATCTCCTAAATAAATCATATGTTCGTAATATATATGTATATATACAAATTAAATGTTTAAATGTTAGATTTATATAAAATACATTAATATATAAACAGCGCTTCTGAAAATACAAACAACCGAGAAACCATAAAAATGCGCAGCAGTACAAATTGTCAACGCTCTAAATACACCTTCATATGAATATAAAGTATTCACAAAATATAATAATATATATAAATTTCACATAAATCGTTTACATTGCATAATAACGGTACTATATATTACTAATCTTTTGGTATATAAATTATATTTTATAATAATTGTATTGCATTTAATTACTAAGAAAATAATCTAGATCATGAACGCAGCAAATTACGCAGCAGGACACATTTCGCACAACACCCATACAAATTACACATCAATATATATTTTGCACGACAATATTCCATCATAAATATTCTACTTTATTATAATTTGATTTATTCGGAATTCTTCATTAAATCTTTATTTAGATATATAACTTATATATTCTGTATTCTTTATATGGATAACACCGCAAAATATCATATGAATCTCTGTATTAAACTCTGTTTCAGACTAAAATCATAATTATATTATTTATTTTTAATATGAATTAATCTTTCATTGGTTGAGAATCGTATTTTGCATATTTAAATTTTATAATCTTGATTGGATATTAATAGGTAAACATGGAAGTATTTATTAGAATATGATTGTTCTGTTATGATTGGCTTAAAATTCAAATGTAAATAAATATTGAAAATGAGTTAATTTATAAATCGACATGGGTTTTCGGTTGACAATATTAATTCTCGATATTACCTTCTTTGTATAAATTAGAATAATATAACATTGTACATAACCTCCAACAATGGTATTTATTATCGCCTAGTTAAATATCGTATTCTTATTATATATTTGTATAGTTTATATAAGATCTATGTTACTTTTTTTTATATAATTGCATGTGAGTTCATTTAGATTGTAGTCAATTCACTGTTTTTGAATGTATTGCTATTATATTTTTATTCTGTAGTAAAGTATAGAATTCTTCGTTTACATATTTAATATGGGTTTTTTTAAACTTTATTGTATTCCTAAAAGGTTATTAATTATATAATTGTGATATACTGTTAATTTATAAATATTAATATTTCAATTCAATTTAAAAATAAACAATATCATAAAATGCACACTGAATTTATACATATACAATTCTTATGATTAATACAATATTTTATATTTATATTATATAGAATATTATTAATATTCAATCTGTAAGCATTTGGATCTGGTAATAATGAACAATAATTATATATATTTAATAGCTTATACACATATGGTGTACATATTTATCAGCTGTAACATGCAGTCGCTAATGGCGATGCAAAATATAAATAATATAATATAAATATAAGCAAATATTAAACATATTAGTATATTCTTGTTTACTATCACTACTAACCCCATCAACATTTGTTATAATATATAAACTTACCACTAGTAATTATAAATCATGGCTGGTCTTTATAAATAATGGTTAAATAATAATCATAATTGATGTTATTACAGACACTAACTATGTTCATAGTAAGAACATTAGTACGAACTTCATGAACTTCATACACACTATTGACATTATATACGATTACATATTATTCCAATCATTTATGTTTCATATATATTGTTTTTTGTCGTAAAAACAATTCTCTTTATTTACGTAAATATTACTTATAGCTGAACTAGGTCGATTAGTGCTTGAAAAAATATGCATTCGATAGACTTTTTTTGACTATCCGTCAGTGATTTAATGTTTGAATAAATTCCTTTCACAAGTTACAAATATTGTAGAGTAATACAAAAGAAATAATGTAAAAGAAAAATAGAAATAATTTGCATAGTTTGAAATTGTAACTGAATTGCAACTATCGCCTGAATATAACAAATATATAATTTACTTCATTATATGTTGAACAAATATTTGTAATTTATCGCTTCTATTCCATGTAGCTTATTTCACTTATTTGCAGACTTTAATAATTCAGTTATTTAAACACGAACCTGTCCAAATGAGCTGTATTGGAATAGATATACATTATGATATTACTTAATAGTACATGTATCTATATTCTATAATATATAATATTAAATATAAATGTACTAATCATATATATATAGCCATTGAAATGGCTTTAAGATGATGTTATATGTGAATTTGTAACTGGTAGTACAATTTGACTAAGGGAAATATCAGACAATATGCTGATACCACATATAATATACAATACCTATAAGAGGTTATACAGTATACCTATAAGAGGTTATATAGTAAGAGGTTATACCTACCTGTATAACCTCTTTCTAATTAATAATAGCATCTCATCTAATATATCATCCATTCAATGATAGAATCGGATTTGGGTTCCGGTATCAAACATAGTTTATAAATTTAAATGTATATGTTTACTGTCATATAATAATAACTATAATACACACATTGGTTTAAATATACTCTCAAGTAAATTAATATACAAGATATATATAAATTTATTTAATAAATAACTATTATATTTAATAATTTATATTTTTTAAGGTGTCGGAAAAGTTAAAAAATAAAGTAGCCTTAATCACTGCATCAACTGAGGGGTTATATATTAGAATAACTAATCGTGATATATCATTATTTATATTTATATTTATGCCCTCATTATGACTGTGATTTATCATTATCATATATCTTTTTATTACGTATTTTTAGCATTGGGTTGGCAATTGCTAAACGCTATTTGGAAGAAGGAGCAAAAGTTGTAATCAGTAGTCGGAAACAACATAAAGTTGACAAGGCATTGAAAGTAAGAATTTCACGATACTTTCAAATATATCAATTATATGGATATGTTATTATATATTAGTTGTGTAAATTAATACATTAACGTAGTTCAATTAAATATTTTAGCATAACTTACGAATGATTCTGATTATATTAAATATATCAGCAATATATTTATTAAGAGCATACATTTGACTTAAATTATTAAATATGAAATGTGTATTTATAATAGATTCAAATGATAAATTATTACCAAGCTAACATAATTTTATAACGCATTAAAAAAAACAAATAATCATACGTTTGCAATTAGTTGTGATATATTTGACTGAGTTAGTGTATATCATAGCCACTTTCTATTAATAAAGTGTACATTAATTACAGTTGTTGAAAGAACTACCCGGACTGGATCCGGCCTTCATACTTGGTAGAGTTTGCGATGTTAATAAAAATGAACATTTAGAACAAATCGTTGATTTCGTTCGTATTTATTTGTTTTCTATTTCTGTATTCTAAGTTAGATATACTTTAATTGCATAGATTAGGATCAAATAAGTACAGCAAATTATATTTGATTTTAAATCAATATTTTGGTACCTTTAGAATTTCAAAAATAAATATAAATTAAGTTTCATTATATTGAAGTTGATTGCAGAAACTTTAATTGCGTAATTAATATTCACATATTTATTTTTGTGTTTTTGAATATAAAATTAAATTGAGAAACGAGGGAATTTAATAAAATCTCATATCAATTGTATTGTTATAATATTTCCATGAAGATTGTTTTTAAAAGTTAGATTTACTATTTGCGTTCTCACTGCATAAGAATTATTTGCAATTCTATTGTCGAATATGACCAACCAGTAATATTCATGTTTGAAGAATAATAATATTTATGAATAATATACTTTATTATAACAATGATACGTGAATAGATTTTAAGATGGGTATTATATGATTGTACAAAAAATTGTATACTACCAATTTATTTTCTCCTAGTTTTACTTTTTTCAAGCGTTCTTTTCTACTTTCCGTAATTATATTATTTGCAATTATAAGCATTCAGTAAGATATAAATACCAGTTATATTATTTGCAATTATAAGCATTCAGTAAGATATAAATACCAGTTATATTATTTACAATTATAAGCATTCAGTAAGATACAAATACTAATTCTTTAATTTCTCTACATTTATTATTATTTAAAAAATTTTTTAATTATATTAATGCATAAATATTTATACAATTAATAAATTAATTCAGAGAATAATTTGTTGAAAGGCTAATCATTTTAAAAATATGTAAAATGAATAAACAATGTTTAAACATAATCTTTAGAATACAGTATTGCATAATATTAAATAATCAATATCTATTTACTGAGTTGTCAATTTATTTGTTCACAAGATTTCTTGTTTTATCATATGTTATGTTAATTAATCATGTAAAAATATTTTTAAATATTAGTTTATTTAAACTATATTATTAATATAATTATAATATTTTAATTTATCACAATATTTCTGTTAAAATAATAAAAGTTTTATATGATTGTATTAGGTTCTTGAAAAATTTGGCGTAATTGATATTCTAGTATTAAATGCCGGAATAAACCCATATATTGAACAAAGACTTTCAAAGGTAGTGTGACTCAATATTTGTGATTTTAAAAATATATATAATTAAATATGTAATCGTACATGATGAAATAAATGTTTTATATATATTTTTAGCTTCATTCATAAATCCATATTATTTATTATAAAATATTATAATATAAGTGATAGAATTATAATCGATTAAACAGTCCATTTGGATATTAATAACCTATGGTTGTAATAGTTAAATAAGTGCAACGTGTTATCCATCGAAGGCTACCAACTCGGTTTGGAACACAATTCTCAAGACCAACGTGATTGCCACTTCACAAATGATCAACATCGCCTATCCGCACATGAAATCGAACAAGTTTATCCCACTCAAACCGCCGCCCTTGTCACCACTGCCCCCTCCCCCCCCCCGCCCCGCCCCGCTGCCCCCCGGCTCTATCTCCTCCCTTAACCGCCGTTACTTCCATCGAAATAGACAGAGCAAAATGATTCTGATGTCTTCGATATCTGCATATAATACTATGTTTTCGCTGGGAGCATATTCAGTCAGTAAAACTGCTTTATGTCAAATGACCAGGTTTAAAATACCTACTTATATTTATCGTTTACTGACTATTTCTATTTAATTATCAAAAATTAAACATTTCTAACATATAACTCACGTTATATAAATCTGTATATATCTAATCTAATAGTTTAACAATTCATAATAATATTGTAATTGTAATTTAATTTCTCCTGCATTATGTTATATACAAATTATTATTATATACACAAAATATAGTACACTGTATAATGTATAATGTAAAATGGCTTATATTGGTGTATGACCTTGATGACTTTTGTAGACTATATGCTGATGAGTTTGCCCGTGACAATATACAGGTGAATTGCATTGCTCCAGGCCCTGTGGTCACAAAGATGACGTCTGTGGTGCGTGATATGCTTATTTAATTTATGTTGACGAAAGAAAAAATATACTTCGATTCAAAAAATGTGAAATTCTATTAAATTAAATTTAACTACTTAATATGAAACAATAATATTTACAATATAAAATATCACCTAACTTTCATTAATATATGTTAAATAATAGTTAACCATTTTTTTTTATAAATTATATAAACTATTTATAAATAATTCTACTCTAATCTACTCTATAAATATCTCATCTCCAGTTTAATAAATCGGAGGTTGCCAAAATAAATACAATAGTGCCGGCTGGCAGGTTTGCCCAACCTTTCGAAATTGCAGGTTAACTTAATAATAAATTTATATATTTCTATAATTATACTATTTATAACTAATAATTATAATTAATGGCTCAGCCCTACAAGTTTAGCATACATTTTACAACAATAAAACATATGATGTTATTTATATCTATCGATAAAGTTGTTTTAAAATCGATTTTATGGTATTAATGGCCTAGCCCTACAAGCTTATCACATATCGTACAATAATAATACAATGCGTCCAGGTACTGCTGTGTTACTAGCCTCCAGTGACAGTGACTACATAACAGGTGAGACAATCACTGTAGCCGGAGGAATAATGAGTAGACTGTGATATGTTGCTATATACATCAGATGAAAATTTGAAATTGTTTTTAATAAATTGATATATATTATTGTTATACAAAAATAGATGAAATTAAGTAATTATATTTGTTATTTGTTTAATTACATTTCATTAATTATGTTGTATTACTAAGTTTATGACTAATAAAATAAAAATACTCAATTGCATGTATAATTTTATTGATTTATAAAAATATAATGATAATTTTTTATTAATAGATTATTTTTAACCTTTTAATTTAGATAATCAAAAAAATTGCAAATATTAATTTGATGATTGATTCAAATATACCAACTTTAATAACAGCAAAGAAATCTGCTTAGGTATTTTACACTTTTATTAGAATTTGTAGTTTCATGTTTTAAAAAAAAAATTTATATATATTGATATTTTATAATAGTTAATTATTGTGTGACATATATTGTCACGTGTTGTAATTATATATCTTATTCGATAAGTTGTATAATTTAATTAATATTTAATAGATGTTATCAAAAATGAGTTGCATCACAAAATCAAATATGACATACAATAAATATTGTATTATCTTTATTTATAATACATTATAATAGCAATAATATTAATTGATTTAATGATACAATTATTAAGCATATTTGTTAATTTAACAGAAGTGTATAATAAGCTATAATTCAATAAGTATCATATATTATATGTAATATATCATTTTGAATAACAATTTCTTTTTAAGTTTACAACCATGCAATTAGTATATCTATACAATATAATATATAAAATCACATTTATTAAACATAAATAATCAATTTTAAATATGTTTAAATTTCATTATAAAATAATATATATTAGTATATCAAGAAATAAATAATAATAATTTATTTATAGGTTATAATAATTACAAGATATTACCATTTACTTTCATAATAATTAACTAGATGGTTTAATTAGCAGATAAGTCCATTTTAAATAGTATTTCTTTACTGTCGCTAAGCCTTTATTTCAATTCATTTATAGCATTAATGAAACAATAATGAGTTTTTACATTCTTCTAGTTAACACACAAAAATTCTACAAAATGTAATGATATAATCTTAAGTGTATAATATTATAATTGAACAATATAATCTAAAGTTATGTGCTTATAGATAATTATATTGAATTAAAAATATATATATTAATATATTATTTAAAATAAAAAATAAACATAATATATTTTTAACGTAAATTAAATCTATTTTCCCTCTACGGATTTTACCATGCATAAACTTATCCAAGAAAACTAAACTAACATATATGGTTATCTGAGCTGTAGTAATGATTCAACATTCCTAACTTTTAGCTTTTTCGAAAACAAAATTATAAAACCTAGTTTATTTTTAATCTGACAGAATGATACTAGATCAGTATACTGATATATATACACTATATAAAATTGATTTACTACACGAGATTTAGCTTTCAGAGATAAAATTTTGATTTTTGTATACGTGAAATATAATTTATTAATTATAATATAAAACTTACTAATAATTAGTATTGCAAAATATAGACATACATATATATATATATATATATATATATATATATATATATATGTATGTTTAGGGTGATATAAAGGGTATTGTATACAATACATACATTGATTTATTATATATTCCACTTACATTTGAGAATAATATTGATATTTAGTGTATATTAAATCCATATTAAATGTCTATTAAAAGTACATTTATATCTTTTCCTATAAAGGTCAGTAAATATATTTATTTATTTGTAATAATATTTATTATAATAAATGAATTTTATATTATTAATATAATATATATAATAAACTATTATATTGATTAAAACTAACTATTATATTTATTAAATATATGTTAAATTTATTATAAAATCTATTCATTTTAGTAATGTTATGTAGATTTCATATATAATAATTCACATCGTGTCTAATTAATATATTATAGTAGAAGCTGAAATTAATCTAATATAATTGCATTTATAATACATACAATACATAATTACAATAATAAATATTTCAGTGTACAAATGTCGCTCTATATTAGTTGGCTTAATAATTTTATATTGAAAGCAATTTACTATTTAGATATTTTCCTCTAGGGATTCTCCAAATAAAATATTCACAAAAATAAAATAGCCAAACAATTCTAGGTGCTAATTATACTTAAGGCATAACTACAGATTACGTTTGTATGAGCAAATTGTAAAGATTCAACTAAACTGTGCTTCAGGTGGTTTACAAATACTGGATTCCAGACAATATAATAATGCATAACGATAAATAACAAATATAACAAAAGTTAATTTTCCATATATAATAAATTGCTCAGTCATAACTTACGACACTTCTAGAGTTATTAGGATTGTTGTAGATAATTGCGGTGGAGACAATAGTTGTCATGGTGATATATCGATGTTGTTTGATTCTACGGAATGACTCCAGGACGATCTTATTGACGATTTTATTATGTTTAACGCACGACAGCGTGGATGAGTTATGTCCATTTCCGGTGTCATATATTAAAATGATACGTCGAATTATTTATTGATATATTTTAAAAAAATGCTTATGATATGTTATATACTCAATAAAAGTTCAAATATTTGATAACATAATTAATTCTTGCATATCTACATTGCCTGTGAATATCTAAGCTCCACTAAAATTATTATACAACTAAAATAATATTTTAATAGAAAAATTAAATGTTACAAATTTTATATGTTTTATATATATTAACATATTAACATGGTATGATATAGCGGTTAATTTAATTAGATTAAAATATAATTCATGGATTCTATTTTTAAGTCTTCATTTCTCAAGTTATTTTTAAATAAGCCATATAATATAAACTGTGCCTGATTTGTGAACCCTGTGTATACACATAAATCTAGTTCCTAAACATTCCTTGATATACTTAAAAATGTTATACTTTTATATATTATATATTAATCGCGATAATGAATTTATGTGTGCATGTTTTAACAGTAGATTCTTGTAAGTATGAAAATTAAATATAATTAAATAATAGTTACAATCCACATAAATTTATATTTATATAAAATATTATATAAATATATTAACATGCTTTATACTATAGCATATATACTATCATACATAATCGGTATTATAACATATATTAATTAAAATATACTTTGTTTTACCATGACAAATTTAGGAGTACTCATACCAGTAATTAAATTCATATGGATAAGAATTGTATCTGTGTATTAATTGATTGTATTTATTAATGCTTCCCATCATATTTCACTAATATAATACTCATTATTTACATCCTAAATTGAATAAATAATAATATTTTATAGAGTTTATATGGACAAGGGAGTCAAATAAATTCTGTTATGTAATACACCAATTAATAATGTCAGTTATTTAATATTTATTTTATTATTATGTAGGAATTAAATATTAATTTTATTATAAATATATTAAATATTAATATAAAATATTTAATTTATAAAATATAATATTTATAATATAAAATATTTAATTTATAAATATGGGTTAGAATTATTATGTATTATTCATTTTATTGTGTAAAATCATTTTAAACAATATTATAGGTATTATTGGTACTCATTATTAATATATCCTTTAGTCAGTAGTCAGTTATAGGTCAAATCAGAATCATGCATAATCAGCTGAAATTGAATAAACAACATATAATATGCAAATATTAATACAATATTCAATATTGAGTATAGTTTGTTTAACAATTTATAAGGGTTATTAGGTATTTGTATATTTAGGGTACATATTCATTGATATTAAAAATTAATATATTTTATATAAATATAAATATAATATATAAATATCTAAAAATTGTCTTTATATTTATAAAAAAACTACAATTAAATTATTTAGAGGATTTTAGATATTTATAAGTTAAATTCATTTAAAATATTATCAGTTATACTCAATAAAATTAATTCATATTTATTAGGTATATCTAGCTGTCAAGTACACACTTAACTCTCTAATCGTGAATTGTAAAAATTATGATTTCAAAAATAGATATTTGTTATTTTAAAATTATATATTATAAATTTAATTTGTAATTACTATAATTGCATATATTATTAAGTGAATCACAAACATGTACAATTATATTTATATATTAGATATATTCTCTTACCGATGATTATAATTTTAACAAATATACATAGTACTATATATATGCTGCATGGTCATTTTAGTAGTGATCTTGTCCAAGATCCTAAACATATTCGAATCGTATATTGTAAGTTTTACAAACAATCTACGATGGCGATTTTATTATGTGCACAACTAAAATAATTATTATATATGTTAACATATATAATGATATATTACATAGTTGTTGCTATATTCAAATTCTAATATATAATGTTAAACAAATAATATGAAAGTTAAACAACGAATTACATATTACATATCGAAATTGATCACAATTTTAAAATGTAACTTACAAATTTTGATCAACTGTTCTGGAAACATTTTTATATTTTAAAATTCCGGAACAAATGTTTCAAATTGTCGTCAATTGTTCCGCAATAATTTGGAATATTTTTTCCGAATAATTCCAAAAATATTATTCCAAATTGTGTCCAACTATACAAATATAATAATTTGTAAAAAAAATTCTAAATAATTCTGGAACAATTTGGAAAAATTCCGGAAATTTTGATCCGAAAAATTCCGGAACATTTGTTCCAAATTGTGGTCAATTGTTCTGGAAAAATTTAGAATATTTTTTCCACATAATTCTAGAACACATTTTCTATATTAAGAACAAATTTTCCGGAAATATTTTTCCAGAATAATTCCAGAATAATTCCAAGAAATTCCAAATTCAAATTTTATTTAAAATTTAATAAATATAAATCTGATAAATAGGTATAATTAAATAAATATGTACTCTAAAAAGTGTTTTTTAAAGATAATTTTTTTTCCCAAATTGTTCCAAATTTCGTTTGCTGGGTTAACTTGAAAAGAATAGGAATCTTTGAATATAAAATTTAATATTATTGTTTTAAATCGTTGCCAATAAAAAAGATTTAAAATAAAATAGAATGAATATTTATATATTGGTATAACATATATTTGAATTAGAGCACAAATTCTAACCTATTATTTACATTATATATAGGATTCACATGTTACATTTATATAAGTTTGAAAATTACAATTTAATCTTTTACTAAGTAACGACAACAGATATTTTATAGATATAAACGAGTAGTTTATATATTATTATTAGTATATACTTTATATATTATATCAGATTTCGGGTATTGTTTATCAAGTAAATGAATACAAAATATATAGCCTTCCCAATAATTCAGATTATATAACTATTATACAATATTATATATTTATTTTAAATAAAAAATAAACATAATTTATCTTTAATGTAAATATAATATATTTTCAATTTTATAATATAACATGTATAGTATACAACATTATACATTGTATACTGTTATCATATATTTATTGATTTTAATTTGTAAATCTATGATTGTCGTATATCATAATAATACAATAATATAATAATAACCAAAGACATTTACAATGATTTTAAACACTATAGGATTAAAATGATATTCTATGGATTAGAAAATTATACGTCATCAGATATTACATAGTATTATTTACAGCATATAAAATACGTAAATTGTTGGCTAGTATAAAAGCAAGGAAAAATTATTCAGTGATCAGTGTTGTAAGATACTTACGTCAATTTGTATCCCAATAGAATTAATATTATACATTATATCATGGGTCTATTAATTGCAAAATTAACTAACTTGTATGAACATTTCAATAATGGAGAACCAGCTCGTATTCTAATGCTAGGACTAGATGCTGCAGGTTAGATAATAAGAAAATGTATTACATATATTTATATCATATATATATATATATATATATATATAAATATATATATATATATATATATATATAAATATATAAATATATATATATATATTTATATATTTATATATATATATATATATATTCGATTTTATTTAATGTTATTAAAACAGGTAAAACTACCATCTTGTATAAGTACAAGTTAAATGAAACTATCACAACAATTCCAACTATTGGATTCAATGTAGATACTGTTAGTAATACATAAGTACATGTTTATGATTGAAGTTATACATAATTATGTGTACGGCAATACTTTATTATATTTCGATATCAGTGGCCTGCTGCATTTTCTTTATAGATTCTTAACATTTGTTGATATCAGGTAGCTCCACTTGGTGGTGGTGGACTCGTATTCACAGTTTGGGATATCGGAGGACAAACCAAGATCAGACAATTGTGGCACCATTACTTCAGAAATTCACAAGGCAAGTCTATAGTTTATAAGTATATATGTTTTAATTTGTATAGTACACGGATACATATATTATGATTATATATCATTCATGATAAAATATATTTAATATATTTCTTGCAATTTCGTTTCAAAATTGTCGTTATTTGTTGATTGAATATTAAAACTACTAAACTACTAATTACTGAAATACTAATGGTTTAATACATATAGTATCCAATTAATCTAATTATACAATATGCAATTATAAGAGGTATTCCATTTTATCACCCATATTGTACTAATGAATATCAATTTCTTTAGGTTTACTGTACATTGTAGACAGTACGGATAGATCCCGAATAGCGGAAGCAAAAGAAGAATTATATAACATACTGGATGATGATCAGATGAGGAATGTACCTCTCGTAGTCATGGCGAACAAGCAGGACTTATATGGTAAAATAATATAATTAAATATAAATATTGGCAGTATATAAGAGTTTTTATTTATGAGAATGTAATATAATAATCAATTGATAATATATCAACATTTTTATTATTGTAATTTTCATAGTCTATCAATATATTGTTATATATAAATACTTTATATATATATATATATATATATATATATATATATAATTTCGTTATGCATGGGGAATACATATTATTAATTATCATAATTAATATTCTTTATCTTTAAATCTACATCACATTATATATTGATCTCGATGTCATGTTATAACAATATTATTATTTCTATCATCAAACAACCACTATATTAATCGTATAATATATTACGCAATATATTAGCAAGTATTTTAATACTTAATAAGTTCTACATAATAATCATATATATATATATATATATATATATATATATATATATATATATGCTATATTAATAAAAAATAAAGTCTTCGTTATGTAATGTCTATAGAACTATTAGATTTAAAACTAGCGAATTTAATTATTATTATTGCAAAAAATATTAAATATTATAGTAATATATAGTGGTATTAAAATGGTATATGGTTTATATAGTGGTATAAACATCGTACATTGTACAGCGTATAATGTACGATGTACATTATACGCTGTACATTGTACACTGTACAATGCACACTGTACACTGTGTATAATGTACAGCGTACAATGTACAGCGTACAATGTACAGCGTACAATGTACAGCGTACAATGTACAGCGTACAATGTACAGCGTACAATGTATAGCGTACACTGTACATTATACAATGTACAGTGTAAGTATGTAAAATAATTTAAAATGCCGCGTTTATCAAAACTCTCCATCGTACAGGAGCAATGGGAGCAGCCGAGATAATCGATGAATTTCAATTAAAATCTCTAAGGGATCGTGATTGGTTTGTACAGGCAACCTGTGCAACTAACGGAGACGGCCTCTACGAGAGCATGAAAACAATGAGCACGTATGTCAAAGCTTACAGGAAGAATGCACAATTTTAACGAAAAGGATACATTGTATATGAATAGATAATTTTAAATATCGGAATGAAATTGTTTTGGACCCAAATCCACTATCTGGTATATTAGAATGTGATAATCTTATTAATGATTTCCTAATAATAACTACCTAATCTACTTTATATTCGATACCATATATGGTAGCAGATTTGAAACTGTACGCAGTATTTGTTATCTCTTAACATCAACCATTAATATTAATCGTTTATTACTCGTATAGTATTATAAATAATAATATCAAATGTCTAATTCGATTATAATTAATCGGAGTACATAATTAATACTTTTGTGATATTTCATTTAATGATTTTTAAAATAATATTATATGTATATAATATATATCTATATACATCTATATACATCTATATACTATATATCTTATTTCAGTCAATGATTTTTTTAAATAAAATGATTTAAATTACTTTATTTCTATTTCACCAAAATACTAAAGACATACTCTGTTGTAAAATAAAGTATATATAATGTTGACATTATAATCTTGTATTAGAGTTATATGTAATGTATATGTCATAAATAACTATTTAGCAATCCGCTATATTATATATATTATGCATTACGATGCAACTACTAATTTACTATACAAAAACATATCACATCGTTGATACTTCCCAAGTGTCAATGCTCATAATCATAGAATTTCTAACGCTTTAATTAAATCTCATTAAGACAATATTGCCTTTACGTGGAAACAATTTATTTACAATTGTATCTTATTAAATATATTAAGTTCATTGGACATATTAAATCATGATGTTAATTATTCCTTGAAACTCAATGGATGCATCCATAACCATTATAATTTTTACATTTATGGCTTAGAAACTATCTATTGGTGTTCTATCATATATTAGTAACTATTTTTCAGTTAATTATTTTCCAGATAACATTGAAAACTCTTATCTCAAAACCAAACTCACGCTTTCTTTTATTCGAATATTATACATCACTTCATTATTTTTTATCAATGTATTGATGTCATCTTTTCGACTCACTTTATCCTGGTCTATAAGTTATAATTATTAATAATGCTTACTTTATGATAATCTTTAAATTTATTAATAATCTAGCATACACATATATTAACACTATTAAATTTTATATATTATAACGTTAACTAATAGAGTAGATAAGTGGTTACTTCATGTATTTTCCTGGTACGATGGAGTATATTAGTATATAAGTATTTTGATTTCTAAATTTGAACTATTATCGATATCTATTCTAGAAGTAGGGTTAATAGTTCAATTTATATTAAACCAAAGGTTTCATTGTATAAATGACAATTTTCGAATATATCAGAGATATGTAATTTGATAAGTACCATATGTAAAATGAATAGAGCAAATAACGTTCATTCGACGTACCAGATACGTTGTACATGTCTAAACTATGTGTTCATCTTCTAAACGAAATCAAATATTTGTAAATATTAAAAAACAAGACATAGGTGATTATATTTTTTATAAATAAGTCTATTCTCATGATTACTCATATAATATTGAATATATTATTTTAACTTTTAAATTGTATAACATATAATCTATATATTAACATCTACATATCTATATGACGATACTATTATATCTATATATATCTTACGATAACCGATACTATTAAATATCATTGAATATGTCATAGTTCATTTCTATTTACATTAGCAACTAAAATAAAATAAATTTTTATAATATAAATAAAATTTTAGTTTTGATACTGATACACTATAGTTATGGATTCGCCGATAGTTCGGTCTCCCGAACCTATTTTTATAAATATATTACGAGCAAGAAATATGGTACATATTAAATAAGATATTGTATCTAATCATCAATTTATATGAATTTAAAATGTTACAATTATTGTAAAATATTGTATTTAATAATTGATAACATTCTAATCATTAATTATCTTTTTATGGATACACTTTTAAGTATTACAAATTAGTAATAATATAATTATTAATTAGTTTGTTTTGTCTTATTACATACATAGCAAAATAGGCAATTTAGTAATTTATTATTTAAAAATAATAATTATTGATCATTAATATTAACATTCTAATCATTAATTATCTTTTTATGGATACACTTTTAAGTATTACAAATTTGTAATAATATAATTATTAATTAGTTTGTTTTGTCTTATTACATAAATAGCAAAATAGGTAATTTAGTAATTTATTATTTAAAAATAATAATTATTAATCATTAATATTAACATTCTAATCATTAATTATCTTTTTATGGATACACTTTTAAGTATTACAAATTAGTAATAATATAATTATTTATTAGTTTGTTTTGTCTTATTACATAAATAGCAAAATAGGCAATTTAGTAATTTATTATTTAAAAATAATAATTATTACGATATTAGATATATTAAACTTTTTTATTCAACTTTATTAATTATATTTATTTAAAAATTGCATAGTTTTTATAAATTTAATAGAGAGGACACAAAACTGAATTAGTGACTGCGATGCTAAAACTGGAGTTTCTAGATCGTCCATTGGGTGAATCAGCGAAAATTGACTGTAGTCCAGATAAACCTGCAGAATTCAATTTTTCGGCGAATGTAAATGTACCATTCGAAGATGCGAGTACTTTGGATGAGATCGCATTTAGACCAGTGATTTGTTAGTGTCATGTTTACTTATTGATACATTTTATATAAATTCATAATATTAAAAATTTACATAAATCTAATGAAATACATTTAATTTATTTTTTATATTCCTATATTTTTTATTTCACAAGTTTTTATTTTCAAGGTACCATTTTTGAGGTGTTACCAAAAGAAAAAAAACAAAAAGATGAGAAAACTCAAATGCTTGGGCAATGTACAATTGACCTTATCCCTTTACTTCAAGGTATTTAATAAATAATATTTTAAATCTGATAGGATTCATTATCCTCTTTATAAAGTTTTTTTTTTAATATTTGGTTTGATATTATTTCAAAAATAATTCCTAGGAGAACTCAAATTTGAATCTACATTAGAAATAATCGGGACTACTGGTTCTCCCTTTGAACACCTTCCCCATGACATGCCTAAAGTAAGTCATAATTATGATATTAAAACTTCTAGTACATATACAGAATTAATTCATTTCTATTCTCTAGAGATTGTATTAATTAGACCATAACACCAATTATTATATAAGGTAATTTTGCATAGTACTCTACAATTAAATGAATCAATCAGTTACCTGAATTTCATTTCAAATAATATTCTTTAAGATAACATTTATCGGAATATAATTATTATAATATAATTATTTCACTCAATTGACTACTTAATAAAACTACTATTTATTATGATATATAGTGTGTTTATAGTTTACTATTTATTATGATATATTTAAACTTTAATTATTCTACTATAGTTTGTTTGTTCAAAAGATATATATACCATCGTATTAAATATAATTTCTATAAGTTAAATTCCTTTTAGCGCAGCTAGCTATGATGAAACCTATATTTACTTGATCAATTAGAGAAAGAACAATTATATCATTTATTGATTTATGAAAATTCATACGTATTTGTTATATATTATTATATTTATTATATAGTTTTAACTTTGTTAATATTAATTATTTTATATATATATCTTATATTACCAATAATTTGTTAAATCTACACATATGATTAATTTATAAATTTATTTCAATAATTCTAATATTTATAAATGTTATTACATTAATGACATTAAATATATTTAAATAAATGTGAATATAATACATATAGACACCGATAAATGTAAACTCCAATAAATATAAAATTAATATATATAGATATCAATAAATATAAATATCACTAAATATAAATATCAATAAATGTAAAATTAAAAAAATATAAAGACGATATAATACAGTAATAACGTACACACTTCTCAGCCAGAACTGGATATCCAGGTGTCGGTAAACACTTCCCTACTGACCGCCGCTCAACGCCAATCCGCCAACCTGATGACGATTACCGTGGAAACACTTTATTCGCCACCTGAAACCTGGACGATCTCCGGTCCCAACCAGGCATCGACGTTCATCGCAGCTATGCCTATACCACTTAGCGCAGAGGTTTTATAAGGAGTTTAGTGTAGGGTTTATAATGTAAAGGGTTATATAATACAGGTATTGCATAGGGGTTTATAGTATAAGTAATGTAAAGGGTTATATAATACAGGTATTGCATAGGGGTTTATAGTGTAAGTAATGTATAGGGTTATATAATACAGGTATTGCATAGGGGTTTATAGTGTAAGTAATGTATAGGGTTATATAATACAGGTATTGCATAGGGGTTTATAGTGTAAATAATGTATAGGGTTATATAATATAGGTATTGTATAGGGGTTTATAGTGTAAGAATTGCACAGGAGTATATAATATAGGTTAAGCATAGGGGTTTATAGTGTAAGTAATGTATAGGGTTATATAATACAGGTATTGCATAGGGGTTTATAGTGTAAGTAATGTATAGGGTTATATAATACAGGTATTGCATAGGGGTTTACAGTGTAAGTAATGTATAGGGTTATATAATACAGGTATTGCATAGGGGTTTATAGTGTAAGTAATGTATAGGGTTATATAATACAGGTATTGCATAGGGGTTTATAGTGTAAATAATGTATAGGGTTATATAATATAGGTATTGTATAGGGGTTTATAGTGTAAGAATTGCACAGGAGTATATAATATAGGTTAAGCATAGGGGTTTATAGTGTAAGTAATGTATAGGGTTATATAATACAGGTATTGCATAGGGGTTTATAGTGTAAGTAATGTAAAGGGTTATATAATACAGGTATTGAATAGGGGTTTATAGTGTAAGTAATGTATAGGGTTATATAATACAGGTATTGTATAGGGGTTTATAGTGTAAGTTATGTATAGGGTTATATAATACAGGTATTGTGTAGGGGTATATAGTGTAGGCATTGCATAAGGATATAGTGTATGCATTGCATAATGATATAATATAGGCATTGAGTAGGGGTATATATTATAGGCATTGTTCAGTGTATATAGTATAGGCATTGAGTAGGGGTATATATTATAGGCATTGTGTATGGGTATATAGTATAGGCATTGTGCAGGGGTATATATTATAGGCATTGTGTAGGGGTATATAGTATAGGCATTGTGCAGAGTATATAGTATAGGCATTGTGTAGGGGTATATAATATAGGCATTGTGTAGGGGTATATAGTGTTGAGATTGCAATACTGATTGTAATACTTGTTGATATTTCTGGGGTAATATAGATTTAATCATGGGTTAGTAGTGGGGTAATGATAGAGTTAATGATGTAATTATGTAGTGCAAAGCGGGCATTGCGATAATATTTTGTCATATCTGCGCGTAGTTTAATAGAAAATAAATATGATGTCGCCATTGTTAATTATTAATATTATATAATTATTGATATAACTGATGAATATAATTTCATTTAAAAAATTCCAAATTACATCTTTACGATAAAATATAAATATTGTAATTGTCTCTTATCTTTTATACAGAAAGAAAATAAAGTTGTGTTTGCCGCGGGAAGTTTGAAATCTGCCCCGGAAAAGGATTCGCCGAATAAACAAAAGAAATGGCCAGTTGGCGGTAACATCGATCCAAACGTAGTTTACATTCCCGGCAAGTTAGTGATATTGTGATTTTAATTCCATTCATTTGAATATCATAACTATCGACGTATATAACTAGTGAGCATTTGAGTTTTTGATTAATATACAAAAATTATAATTATGATTTGATAATTTCGAAACATAGCATTTTGTAAAGTAGTTAAAACATAAAATTCTATCCTTCACTAGGTTCATCGGCAACGACAACACTGAAGACGAAGACGGCGAATACAAATCAAACGAAGATCATGATCACCGAGTCACCTCTGAACGCGATAAGAACCGAGTGGTCTGGAACATAGAGCGACGCTGTTTCCTCGACGTCAATGCCACGAAAACGTTTGTTTACCTTAGTTACATACCGGTGTAGAGTTCATAGTTCGTGGTCGTCTAGAGTCGTCATAGTTTGTTTAAAATTTCGTGCGATTTCTAAGATTTTGATAATGGAATATATCTTTCAATTAGTGTGATTTATGCGTATGTAGTATGTTTTCTGGTGTACATGTAAATAATAATGATCTGTATATTATATAAGTGACTCCTGCTAATCCGTTGAGAGGCATATATGTTTAAATGAGTTGGTTTTATAAAGGAGTGGAAATGATAATGGTTAACTATCTCAGTTATATGGATATTTAATGTTTATTAGTAAACTCACAATTTATTTGACATGTTTACACATTTATAAAGATAAATATATTTTATCTTTTCAACTAACATTTTGTTTAAATATAGGAATTAATTTATTTATTAAACTTATTTTATTCATTCATTTAATTTCAATTTTTAGTTTTCAAGATAAAATTTCAAAAACAAGATATTGGCCAATAGAAGTTTTCAAAATGGCTGCGAATCAAGGAGCTAAAGGGAAAAAAGTGTGTACAATCCTTTGAATAATTAATAATATTTAGTATTTAATGAAATTCATATTTTTTTTATTATAATATTTATTATTATAAAATAATTGATTTTATATTTATTAGTAGTTAAATTTTAATTATATTCTTTTTTTTTCTGAAATCAAAAGGGAAATCAAGAATATTTATAACAAATCATTATTTACCCAGAATGTCAAAGAGATGCGTAAGATGGTAGAATATATTGTTATGAATAGTTTTAGTTTTGTTTACTGTTTCGTTGCATAACAATATTTTCTTATAATCGTAACAAAGTTATTGTATCTATACTCACTCCACGTTCGAATCACTACACTCATTGGCAAACTATCAGTAAAATATATGAACGATTAGTAGATCTTAGTTTGCAAACCGCACTTCATTGCGGTATCTAAATTTAGATATCTATATTTAGATATCTATATTTAAATATCTATATTTAAATATCTATATTTAAATATCTATATTTAAATATCTATATTTAAATATCTATATTTAAATATATATATTTAAATATCTATATTTAAATATCTATATTTAAATATCTATATTTAAATATCTATATTTAAATATCTATATTTAAATATCTATATTTAAATATCTATATTTAAATATCTATATTTAAATATCTATATTTAAATATCTATATTTAAATATCTATATTTAAATATCTATATTTAAATATCTATATTTAAATATCTATATTTAAATATCTATATTTAAATATCTATATTTAAATATCTATATTTAAATATCTATATTTAAATATCTATATTTAAATATCTATATTTAAATATCTATATTTAAATATCTATATTTAAATATCTATATTTAAATATCTATATTTAAATATCTATATTTAAATATCTATATTTAAATATCTATATTTAAATATCTATATTTAAATATCTATATTTAAATATCTATATTTAAATATCTATATTTAAATATCTATATTTAAATATCTATATTTAAATATCTATATTTAAATATCTATATTTAAATATCTATATTTAAATATCTATATTTAAATATCTATATTTAAATATCTATATTTAAATATCTATATTTAAATATCTATATTTAAATATCTATATTTAAATATCTATATTTAAATATCTATATTTAAATATCTATATTTAAATATCTATATTTAAATATCTATATTTAAATATCTATATTTAAATATCTATATTTAAATATCTATATTTAAATATCTATATTTAAATATCTATATTTAAATATCTATATTTAAATATCTATATTTAAATATCTATATTTAAATATCTATATTTAAATATCTATATTTAAATATCTATATTTAAATATCTATATTTAAATATCTATATTTAAATATCTATATTTAAATATCTATATTTAAATATCTATATTTAAATATCTATATTTCTATATTCTAACAATATATTTCTCTGTCGAAGGATTCTGATGAGAATCATATTGCCTTCCATGGTATTGCCTATGTGAACCTCGCCCCACTTCTCTATCCAGGAGGTTTGTGGTTAACCGAAGTGAAATAGTGAATGATTAACTCCATATATAATGTAATAATTACAAATTAATAAGTATATATTAAATTTAATATATACTCTTTAAAAAAAGTGCAAAATAAATCATTTATTTTCATTATTATAATAACTATATTTTGTAAATATAATGATATATGTCTCCTACATTAAAATATATAGATACAATGATTGCATAAATAATCGATTATATAAATTGATTAATTGATTTATTAAACTATGGATTGAGCAGATTTATTTAATTTCCTCCATATTGATTCTTTTGCATTACACATTATTGATTGCGACTTTATCTAGTCAAAAGAATACGAGGTGCATACAAAGTACATCCCTATTACGAGTCTGAACTTTTCGAAAAGGTTCCATTTCTATTTACATTAATAGCATTTACCATCTTAATGATATCTGTTTTTATCACATATAGAATTTGAAATTTATTTTATTTTACTATTATAACTGCAGACCTTCCTCTAGACCTTCCTCTATCTCATATCACATATATATATAATTCGCAACTCACATCCCTCCTCGATCTCGATCCAATTTCCCAGCCTCGTGATTTCCCCGCTATACACTTTCAATCTTCTCCATGCCCTCATACTTCCCTATCTCGCCCCATTTAAATTTCCCACGGCAGTTCACTCTCCCTATACTATACATAGACTTCCAATCCAAACCCCGCCTTCTCCTTCTCCATACCACATTATTTATCCATCTCCTACCTTTCCTCTAAACTCTCACTTTGTATCTCCTTCACTTTCCATCTCATCTTCTTTCAATCTTCTCTCTTCCTATGAATCCCGTATCCATATCCTCCCCTTCCCTCAAACTCCTCTCCTAGACTCTACGCAAGACCGCTATTGCTGACGAGTCTAGTCGTATCGCTCAGCAGTTGATGTCTCCCTCTAGCGGCACTTATCCGCGAAGCGGCGCCAAGAAAGAAGGCGGCGGAGCCGACGTTGGCAAATCCGTGGCAAAGGACGCCAAGGCTAAAGGGGTAAGCTAAACACATCCACACACACATACTACTATTACCTAGGGTGGTCTAAGACGGTGCGATAACTCGGGCGGAGTAATAGAGATCTTTAACCCGGATTAATTCGCCTACCCAGCGAACCGTGCCGATATTTCACCGACTATACTGCACCGATGATCTCCACCGATCATAGAAAATAATTTAATGCTTTTCGCGAATTTTCCCCAACGATTGCGGAAAACATTGATTATTGAATTAAGTAGACAATCACCGCCTTTAACCCAATTAGAATTAATGTACACATCGCTTGCTATTCATTGCTTATTACACTGCTTATTACACCGCTTATTACAGTGCTTATTACACTGCTTGTTACACCCTTATTACACCCTTATTACACTGCTTATTATACTGCTTGTTACACCCTTATTATTACACTACTTATTACACCTTTATTACAGTGCTTATTACACCACTCATTACACCCTTATTACACCACTCATTACACCCTATTACACCTCTTAATCCTCCATTGAATAGACTTGGCATTCCCTTATCAGAAACTCTAAGGTGAAACCGTACATTCGAGCATGTCGCTCCCCCTAGTAGAGTCATATTTCTATATCCTGTCGCATTTCTTATCAAATTTCAACTAGTATCATGTCATCTTTCTCTTGCATGAACGTTAATGTTATCAATATTGTATTCATATTATCAATATTTTAGTTATATTATATATTTCTCAGTTACTTTATCAATATCTTAGTTATATTATGTATATTTATTTATATTATATATATAATTGACTCAGTTACTTTATCAATATATTAGTTATAATATCTATATTATATTAATTTTACAACTTTTATTTAATTGTATCTATCATTTAATTTTAAATAAGTATATATTTTATTTAATTGGTTCTAATATGAGATCAATTTCATCACAATTTGTAATAAATATACATATTGTAAGTAAATAAAATACTATTAAATACTATTATTGTCTATATTTCTGTATAATCTCAACCGGATTTGACCTACAATGAACCCTTAATTACGTTACGCTTGTAGAGTCCGGAATCTAAGAGTACCCTAACAAAATCCGATGTTTCACCTCAATCTCAGGTATTCGGTTGAGAGTTTTTTTAAATCATTTTTCTCCTCTTATCCACAAATCATTTCCAGGAACCTATTTTTGAGAACACAATCTTCTCAGAATTCAGCATTTTTATAGATATGGACATACTATAGTATACTTTAGAAGCATTGCCTGTTCTTAATAGTCTAGAAATTATTGCTAGCTGACGTTAGATAATACATATCGTAGTCCTGCAGTAGAAGTAGGCAGGTAGTTAGATTTATTTTTAATTTAATTCACGAAACCCATCGCAGCAAGTCACCCCGCTAAACGAAAAAGTAAGTAAGAAGTTGGTGCAGTGTCATAACAAACAATTGATCTGACCCTCTCTTTCTTTCTCTCTTCTCCATCGCCCTCTCTCTCTTTCCATCTCCCTCTCTCTCCCTCTCTTTCTCTCTATCTATCCTTCTCCTGCTACCTCTCCCTCATATATCTCTCTTTCCCTCCATCCCTTCCTTCCTGCCTTCCTCCTTGCCTTCTCCTCTCCCTCTATCTTAATGAGTAAAGTCCAACCAAGTCTACAAATCCTGATATTCAGCAATACTACTAACAACATATGGAGACGGGAACTGCACCTCATATTTCCCTTTCTCTTGTATTCTTTTGTTGTTTGATGATATTTATTTAAAAGAATCCCGGCAAACGGTTGTTGAATTTCTGAACTTCTTTTATATTGTTTTTTATTTTAATCCGAGCCTCCCATTTTACATAACATCACTCTGTTTGCTGGGTTCTTGTGGAATTATTCAACATCTTTTACGGTGCACTAAAATACACTCTCATTTCAACTCACTCCAACGATTATCGTACGACATTCGTTAATATTAATCATCCTCCTAAATCGACAAGAAACTCGGCATTAATTCTTTTCTCTACTTTTCTCAACTCGCGCCTAATTCTATTTTGTAATTGTATCTCTTTTCGGATCTTAAATGTTTCCTGCGTTCAAATTGGATTCGATTTCGGTATTCATGTTTGATCTCCGTTGTCTAACGTCTTCCTGTATATAATATGAAGGCGATACGCGGCCCCACTCCAGCCGGGAGCCCCGCTTCCCGTGGTATTCTTTATCGCCATCGAGATTCCGTTACAAAAAGTGGTGGCGACGACGACTACATCCCCTTGCCGAACTTTGACCCGCCCACTTTGACCCGTCCGTAGAAGGTACAGCAGACGAACGCATCTGGTGACCCCGTTGACCTCGAACCACCCGTTGCCGTAAACGTCGAAGGTCAACAGTATGCCGACGCCCGATCATACCTGATGTTGGAGGTTGTGCTTCATACGGCGCTGGTGCGTAGGAGACCTCAAGAAGAGCTAGCGGAGAGGTTTGGGGACATCGATAGTTTAGCGGTCATTCGTAGTTAAGAGGTTAAGAGGTCACAGGGAAGAGCTAGAAACTGTAGCGGTTATTAGTAAGCCATAATTGCTTTCGTTATCGAACATAACACTGGAAATATTAAAGGTTATCCCTGGGGATCAGTGGAAGAATGAACAGAATAAGGGATAGTTTCATGTAGTGTCGGAATAGTTCGGAGATATTATGAATCACTGGAATGAAGAGAACGAGGGAGTGTTATTAATGTTTGAGTTAATTATGGTAATAGAGTAACAGATTAGTGTTGGAGTAATTTTGGAGTAAATTAAAGTAATAGGAGTTCTAGAGTAGTTTTGGAGTCAATGTAGGGAGTTGAGTATTTAGTAAAACATAAATGAAGGAAGTTTATATCTATGGAGTAAATTATTAAGATTAATACACTATAGTTATCATAAATATAGACCGGTAGAAGTAGTGGACAGTCATATACATTACAGTAGATATGTATTCGTAAAGGAATTTAATGAATAACATAATAGATAAATTAAGAGTACTAGAGAATACAATAACCCAATCTATCCGAATACTGTATAATTGATATTTTAAAAATTGTACTAAATAATTAGTTATTAAATAATGACGTTTAAGAATTCTACTCTTATATTATTGACTATTACATTATCAACTATTACATTATATAATTGACTATTATATAATTTACTATTATATAATATACTATTAAATTATTGTTTATTACATCATTTACTATTACATTTTTTCATAACAATTATTCCATGCACTTAAACATTTTTGTTTATATGTAAATTAAATATGTTCATTTCTATATTATTAGTTAATTATTAAATTAAATATTAGTTTGTATAAATATTGCCGAAAGTAATTTAAGTTCCATAACATAACATTCCATTTACTTTAAGCTATTTCATTTGATTATTTTAAATCTCTGAACTAGTCTCGAAGAAGATACCTTCTCAAGGTAAAGCCTTTCGGAGTTGTAACGTAGTGTGTCGAGGTTGTACCGCTGGTTAAAACTATTAGATTCCCTACGAGTTGTAACAACTAATATGTGTAATCCCGATATGATATCGACGCATTTCAACGATGTCGCCATTGGCATTGTGATAATAAATTCGATATCGTTTGTATTAATCCACTCACCAGATGAAGTCGTTGATTAATATTTCGAGCGGCCACTTCCACGTATTCCACTAAATACCCGGTGAATCGAATAGTTTGCCCCTTTGAAATTGTTTTCCGCGTAACCCAGTCCGCTTTTTCACCGTTAGGGCATACGCCGCTTCCGATATAGCATACCACTCCGATACGCAGAGTCAGCGAGTACATACCGCCGCGACCCCTATACCCGAGGCGAGTCAACGGAGCCCAGAAATCTGTAAAGGAATACCACCAGCAGATCGCATTGATTTCACGGCAAATTCTCGACGAGTATAGGTTTTTGTATAGATCAATCTTAAAAACATTGGAAATTCTCCTTAGTATTTCAATATTTCCGTATTAAATTAATATATAATAATAATTATTGATTACCTCTTCTCATTTTTATAATTAATTTATGATAATTGTTATTGATTATTAAAGGGTGAATTCAATAAATTTAATAACAGTAGAATAACAAATCCTGACTAATTAATAATATTTTAATTTACAGGGAAACTTTAAAAGAAGATATTGAGATATCAGATGAACCAATTGATAGGTATGATATAAAGTATATCAACACGTATAGCATCTTGTATAACATTTATATTTTATTGTTATCGCTATTTGCTATCGCTAAAATATATTATGTATAATCTTAGAACTTAATTTAATAAATATTTTAATAAATATAATTAATAACTATTTAAATATAGAAAATTAATTTCTATTACTTATTAATCAATTAACCAATTATTCGCTATAGGAGACAGTCGTTGATCTATCATTTGAACGCAAGCGGAAAGTACCACGTATTCAAAGAACAACTCAAACATTCGGTCGTGAAGATTGTTAGAGAAAAGTATCTAAAGACTGTGAAATTTGATGATCCTGCAGAAATGAGGGTTTTTTTTTAATTATTGGAATGCTATTTATTTGTTAATAATGTTTGCAGTAGAATTATAGTATGTTAACTATTAGCTCGTATCGAATAGATATAATTTGCCAATACAAATCCTCTTATAGTACCGAGTTCAGTGAGCTAAATACCGTTAAAAAATATTTTGATACCCGGTAATTTTAACACTCGCTTAATCTAAAAGAGAAACAAATTGTTATTTAAAAAAAGTGTATTATGATTGAAAATTTATCAAAAGACGAAAATTGAAGGTATTGCATAACCGTCGCCACATTTTTGTTATGACTAAAGTTCCGAAAAGGTACTAAATATCGAAATACTGAACGCTAATTAGATTAATTATTTAAGATATAAATGTAGGAAAAATATACGAGTATTATTAAAACAAAAAGAACCATCGAATAGGAGTAGTTAAAAATACGTTTTCGCGTTTTAGCGAGAAAAATAAAAAATATTATTGTCAGCGATTTTGCCATACTAAAAATGATCACCTAAATAAATTAAAACTTATTTCGAAGGAAACTAATTTTTTCCGAATCTAATTTTTAGTAAAGATTAAGTAATCTCTGAGGGTACTACGAAATTAGAAATAATAAGAGAATAAATTAATTTCTTAAAATCTCAAAAATAAAAATTTGAACAAATATTTTTTATTTTTAAAATACTTTTTTCGAAATATATACATCGATTTACAGTTTATTTTAAAATATGTATATATATTATGTACATATTTAACAATAATTATTTATATTGGAACGATTGCATGGAATTAAATAGGCATTGGCTAGATAGGGTGTGAAACATGCCACATTGTTTACAAATAATTGTATTTAGGCATTGGCTAGATATGCTGTGAAACATGAACTACGTATAAAGCTATAATAAAACTATAGTTTACCAAAACTTATTCCATAACAAAAATAAAGGGAAATGTATATTTTGTAATGTATTATATTTGTTAGACTCTATATATAGAATAATTCATAAATCGTGTTTATATAATATAATTATTATATATAAAATATATGTTTATTCAATATTATAATATATAATTATAAAATTATTTGAATTGTATATTAATTATATTATATATAATATGTATATAGTATTCTATATACAATTTAATCATCTAGAAAATAATGCTTCGTATCTGTATCATAGGTATTCCTGAGTGAATTATATGTATACCTGGTCGATGAGATGCATGTATCTCTGAATTCAATCCTATTGGTGGAAGACACCAGTCCAGTTAGTATTTATACCACATACATTGTATAATTAGAAATAAAATATTGAATTCACATTTTCTTATTCGAATGTCAGATAATAACTATTTAATAATAATTGATATAAGTGATTCATATATTTTTATTCATTGTATTCATATATTTCCAGGTACCTATTTAAATAGTAATTGATGTAAATGATTGTATTCGTATATTTTTCCAGGTACCTAATTAAATAGTAATTCATATAAATGATTGTTTTTGTATATGTCCAGGTACCTAAGCCAATGACAGATATTACGCAATTGAAATTATTTGCCAAAGAAGCAGAGATCAATCAGAACTACGATTTGGCCTCTAAATATTACCGAGAGGTTTGGTGACCTCAGCTGTTATTGTTAACTATCTATACTGCTGGTTATGAATCTCTTACCAATTATATTAACTTGTATAAAGTACAACCCATTGAACCCTATTATTTATTTCCCAATTGTTAACCGTGTTTTACTATAATTTTCCCCAAAATCTGTATTGATCTTCTCTTTCAATAGAGGATATGTAAAGAAGATAACAGCGCCGATAATTGGTTCGACTACGGAACTTTTAACCTCTACATCAATAACCTAACGAAGGTACATAACCTAATTCAATACAAATATGTACGTAATGTTCCGCGAATATAAAATTAACACTAATCGAATTCTACTGTTTTATGTCGATATTGCGTTATTACATTACATCTAGGAAAACGAACGTATTTAATGACCTATACCTCCAGCTACACTTGATCCTATCCTCCCCGATAACATTTCTAGGACCTACGACTCATCTTGTAATGCTTACATTTGCACTCTACGATGTATCCTCCATCTATGCTCTTCCTATTCACTCGACACGCGTTCACTACAATAACCATTGTTGCCGTTGCTTCGACTACCGCGATTGTTGATTCTCTCCGAACCGTTGACCTTATCACCGTCGCAGGCCGAGCAATGCTTCAAGGAGTGCGTCGCTATCGACCAGCGCCACCTACACGGCACCTTGATGTACGGTGTGGTCTGCGCCGTCCAGGATCGTAATCACTGCGCCGAAACGTTCTTCGAGGCCGCAACCTGCCTTCAGCCCAAGAGTCTGTTCGCGTGGACCATGTTGGGTTAGGCAGGAGAGGGAGGGGTAAGGAGGAGAGTGTAAGGAGGGTATGAGGAGAGTGGACCATGCTGGGTTAGGCAGGAGAGTGAGGGGTATGAGGAGAGTGTAAGGAGAGTGAGGGGTATGAGGAGAGTGTAAGGAGAGTATGAGGAGAGTGGACCATGCTGGGTTAGGCAGGAGAGTGAGGGGTATGAGGAGAGTGTAAGGAGAGTATGAGGAGAGTGGACCATGCTGGGTTAGGCAGGAGAGTGAGGGGTATGAGGAGAGTGTAAGGAGAGTATGAGGAGAGTGGACCATGCTGGGTTAGGCAGGAGAGTGAGGGGTATGAGGAGAGTGTAACATGCCAACGAAAATCTTTTAGAATCGAACATACGTGGTTTTATAAGGTACAGAATAAAAGAAGAATGGGATGCTACTAAAAGGATAGCTATATATAGATTTTGGGAGTTAGTGATAGAGAGCAGTGCAAAGTCACCTGGTGTTAGGGCGAGTTAAAGCAATAATAAGAATTAATATATAAGAGTGCAGAGAGAGAGAGAGTGGAAAGAAAATAATACTAAGACCTACCTCCGACCGCAGAATCCATTCCAAATAATTTGGGCGATTTTTGATTACATAAAAAGTAAAAACCCGCAAAATTCTAAATAATTCGGATTATTTTAAATAATAAATAAACTATAGGTCCATTAAGATAATAATGATCTAGATGTTTAATTTATTGATGGGGTATTATATTTATTGAAGCATATCAAATATTCAAAACAACACTTAACTATATAGTCTATCGCGTTACCCCAGGCCTATTCTACATGAGTATCGATAACTCCATTGGCACTGAGATGGCAACTCTCGAAGCCAACAAATTGAACATCGCCAATGCTCGAGCCGCTAGAGATGAAGAAAAGATGCTGGCTTTAAAGGTTAAATACTGTACGCGTAAATTAACGACGACGAATTCTTACATTAATTCCAGAGAAATAAGATTCTAAAATATTTACTTAGAATTTAATTACGAAAGATACTTTTATTTATACATTGTCAATGCAAAATATCGAAGTAAAAAAATAATTTTGTTATCGAAAAAAACTAGTTAATTTTCAATCTCCATTGAATTATCTGTAGTTATTTTCTCTTCCCCTATACTTAGCCATTCCTCTACGAGTGCCACCCTTTGTTTCATAGCAAGCCGCCGAGGCAACGGAAAAGCAAAGACTGGAGAACATCGCCAAAGACGTTACTCACGAGGATGTCGGTTCCATTCGCGAATCCATCATAAACGACTCGCGTCTAGGTAACTACTACCTCCTTCACTACTGCCTTCACCCCCGCATTCTATTTATAGTACACAATTCGCATCTAATTTTCAATATTAAAGGTTTTCACAATAAGGGTGCATTGGGTAAGGTTGGGTAATGGTAATGTTTGGTAATGATAATTCTACACTATAAAAACCTTTGTAAATTGAATGTTTTTGAAATTCAATATATTTTAATATATTTTCTAGATTCCTATAATATAAGTATGTACTGATATCATATTGATACAATGGTTATCATTTATATTGACTGACGTGATATTTGATAGCAATAGTCAATATATATAGAGTTAGAAGATATGGACTATTGTAAATAATTAGATGTATTATATAAATCTTGATTTATTATTAACAATAATTATAAATACATTTTTCTCTTGTTCATTTCCGGTATGCTTATAATCCGATTTCTTGAATTAATCAATTAATTAGTTATTTTCTTTGGCTCAATGACATTTACAAATATATATAAATCTTGTAGAAATTAAATATATTTACATATTTACCTAAATCGATATCTTGAATATACGTGTTTCTGTATGCGCGTGTGCATATGTGTATTTGCATTATATTTATTTCATTGTCTATTCTTGTGAGATTTTTTCAAACAGGATTTCACACTTCCTCGAATAAATAATATTATATCAAATTAGACTCAGCTAGTTTTCTAGGTCATTTATAAAAATCAATTCAAACTAATATAATTAATTAACAAACTGATAAAATTAATTCATAAACTATTTAAACTTCTAAAATTATTGTAGAACATTTTTTTGTTCTATAATTTGTCCAATATTATAAATATATATTTTTTTAACAAAAAGAAACTCAATAATTTAACTATTTCTTATGGAATAAAGTTTTAAATTTCTTATTCTAATATATTGTCAATTTAATAAAATATTTTGCCAAATATTAATAATTATTATAGAAATAATTAAATTTAAATTGTTGATAAAAAATAAAAAATAATGGTGAATTATTTATCAATCAATGTTAATTAATCGTACCTATTATTATACTATCTCTACAATTCTAAATCTATAATTAAAAATTAATATATTTTCGCTTAGTTCTACTATTTCTCGCAACAAAGATATATTTACATAAATATTCCCTTAACACGTAATATTAATATATCAATAAGTGCAAATTGTCGCTTCTTTGTGTATAAAATAACCATATTTTCATACTAATTTAAATGACAACATAGATATTAATAAATATAGAATTTATATTCAATTAGAATTTTCATGGAATTGAATTTAAACATTATAAAATTTTCTACAACTAACGGAATAAAATAATTCTAAAAAATATTTCCCATTCGAGGGAGAGTGAAACTTGCGTTAGTATCGGATGCGTCGTTTGTATATATCTACATTTATATATGGTAACTAAACGTGTCTTACATACTAGTGTATACTGCATTTCTACATGTCATCTTTTACAAAGTTACAGGTCTTAGTATAAACGACTCGAAGCTCTCGAAGCCCAGCGTGAAATTTGCGAAACTCTCGAAAAAGAAACATGGTACCGTTTCGTCTCTTTCCATTCACTTTCGTTATTTTCTCCGTTTCGAAATGTTGCTAAACGTGCATCGCCGGTCTTAGTCCGAGTCTAGTTGAAGCGATGTTGCATCTTGTGCGTCCAGTCTACGGATATATAGAGTTGGAGAGGCATGTCTAGTCAATATAGTAAAAGTGACTCGTGGTCTGGAACATTTTACTTTCTGATACTGCACCAGGGCTTATTATTTGAATCACTCATATCTATCCCTCCGCTTCATCTGCTAGGCTGTTTACGTCGAGTTCTTCTGTTTGCATGTTCCGTTTTGTATTTATACCTACCACATATCTACCAAGGCTAACCATATTATCTTTATTTTAAAATAAAATTCTCCGATATTCGATATTATTTACAAGAGTTCGACCTCCTTTCAATATCCACTTCACATTACCAACAAAGTACTTAACAGATTTCGCTTCCGCGGTACTTCTAAGTAAACATTCTGTAGTATGTAAATTAACGACTACAATGAACTTCTCAATAGATACACCCCTTTACATATAACACTCGATGAATTTAATTCATGTTATCTTTGCGCTAATAACCTACTGCAATCCTATCACTGACTCAACACCTTATTATAATAACACCATTATTATAGCCAATACTCTTTTTCAGTTACTCCCTTTTAGTTTTAGTTTCGATTATTATACTTCGATTATTTTACACCCTTTAAAAGGTTACGATCGTAAAACAGGCTAGTGTTTCGATATCGGCAAGTGCAGCTAGTCTCGCTAATCACGCCTCTTTCACTAGCCACGCCCCTTGTAGAGGTGACGCCTACGGCGTCGCTATGCAAACAGGCTGCGGTGTCGATGTCAACCGCTGCGGCCATAGCAACGCTAAGCGCCCAGCACTCCCCCGCGGCCGGTACCGACACTAGAGTAACGGCAGCACCTCCTCGAGCCTCGCTAGCGCCGAAATTGTCGAGTTCCGAACGCCGTAGTTCGGCCACCCGTAAATCAGGTGCGCCTCTACCGACGGTGGCGGTTCCTATCGTGTTAAACCGGCGAACGCGAGAGTGGATCTATTTTTAGAAATATAATTTAAATTTAACATTTTTTAATTCTAAAAGAAATTTTTTAATTTCTAGCTATTTCAAATATATTTTCTCGGTTTAATATTATTTTAAACATCGTGTACACATATTTAAATGTGAGTATTACCACTCTCGTGTTTTCTTGTTTCATTGACCTTAGCTGTAGTTTGAGGTGTCGGTATGTGTGTATCTTTGTGTGTGTACCTTTATGTTTATTTATTTATATCGCATCTTTTTCACCTTACTCCTTTTCTTAAATCCAACATACTTCTTAATTTCTTAACTCTGACCCCTCATCTTATAATACTCTAAGCAAAAGCGAAGTTAACACAGAATCAATATACTTAAGTCATATAAGTTATCCAGAGCTTACTAGTTTAGGTTCATGCTGGAAGTTTTATTGTTGATAAAAATGAAAAGTAGGTTTGTGGTTTGTTTTTTTTCGTCTGCATTTATCGTTTTCGTTTTCGTGACAGAGATCCAGCTATTGTTCTATGTATCTTCATCTCCTCCATCTCACTCTTTCTCTTTCTCTCTATCTCTCTCTCTCTCTCTCTCTCTCTCTCTCTTCTCTCTCTCTCTCTCTCTCTCTCTCTCTCTCTCTCTCTCTCTCTCTCTCTCTCTCTCTCTCTCTCTCTCTCTCTCTCTCTCTCTCTCCTTCTCTCTCTCTCTCTCTCTCTCTCTCTCTCTCTCTCTCTCTCTCTCTCTCTCTCTCTCTCTCTCTCTCTCTCTCTCTCTCTCTCTCTCTCTCCTCTCTCTCTCTCTCTCTCTCTCTCTCTCCTCTCTCTCTCTCTCTCTCTCTCTCTCTCTCTCTCTCTCTCTCTCTCTCTCTCTCTCTCTCTCTCTCTCTCTCTCTCTCTCTCTCTCTCTCTCTCTCTCTCTCTCTCTCTCTCTCTCTCTCTCTCTCTCTCTCTCTCTCTCTCTCTCACATCACCGGTGATCTTTACTGCGCATACTTTCGACTCGGTTGTATGGGACGGACGACAATACCATGACAGGGCTGTGTGCTGTGTGCTCTCTAGACTTGGCACTGTTTGCTAGAACGCTCCTCCAACTGCAATCGATGGCAAAGGGCTGCGGAAAAGTTGATTTGTGTGAAGTTCTCGAGATCCGATCAGTTGCCGAGTTGTTTTGAACTAATCCCAACGAATTTGAATTGTAGCCCACACTAATCACACGCGGATAACCTAGATTAATTCAAACTAAACTAATCAAGAGTAACCCTTTCGGAAGCCTAAAACAACCAAACACCCAGCAAACGTGATTCAGACTAACCACTTCAAGAATGAAAAACTCGAAACTAACCCCGAGGATTGCTAACAAACCCGACACTAACACATATATAGATAAGGGTTCAAAACCTCGTTGACCTTGACCTGCGGTCTAGGTCGCGTGAAATCTACCGAACCGCCGGGTTCCGCAGCCGCCAATGGTGCTACCGCAGTCGTCAATAGCAACAACAACCCATCGTCGAGAGCCGGAAGTATGCGCAGCCCCACCCAAGCCGGCCACAACAACACCAACAATGCCCCGCCCACTTCAGCGCCTTCCGGCGAGGAGGGCAGCGCTGCCGCCACCGCAGCCGCTTCGTCGACGCCCGCCACAGGGGGCGTGACGAAGGCGGGCCGCGACCAATCACCGGTGCCCTCGTCTTCGATCTACATGCAGACCATTGACTTCCTGTTACGTGTCAGGGCACTTCCCGTTAGTTCTGGTATCTAGCCGCTTACGGAGTGTTCTAGAGTCGCTCGTAATAGACTAATGTAATGCTGTAAAATATACAGTGCACATATGGGTTAAATTCTGCGATTCTCTAGAAATAACCTAGTTTTACGATAATTTCATATTAAACGGCATTTTCTCCTTTAGTTAACTATTTTTAAATCATTATGATCTATAATCGTCCTTTGCGATCACTAAACCATTAAGTGTGTGTTCTTTCGCGTAGTTTGCGGAAAAGGCTTTAGCCTGCCACCTAGTGGACCCACTCGGCGGCACCAGTGTCAAATATCACGTGGCTTTGGCCAGCCTGCAACTACAGAAGAACGAACTTGATGCAGCTCTAGAAAACTTATCTGCGGCACTGAATTTCGACTTTCAGGTAACTTTAGTTTTATAATATAGTCATATAATAGTATTATATAGTATAGCTATTTAATATAGTTATATAACATAGTTATATAATATATAATAGCACCTTATAATGATATAATTATACTTAATATAATAATATAATAATATACGCATTCCACGAATATATATACTTTAATATATATTTTAAATGAACTTTATAAATTTCACTTTCAATCGTGATATATTTCAATTATAATAATTCATTTTTCTAATTCATAAGTTCTTTAAAGATATTCACTTTATATAGAGTTTATCTTTAGAGTTTCGTTTATAACACTATTCAAATAAGTCATTTAGACACTGGAATATAATATTTACAGGTAAATAATTAGTTGCCGGTGTTACTTATGCGTTTGATATATACTAATTGAATATGCGTTCTGCATATCTAGTTAATCAATTGTATAGTTTCACATTTTCCAGAATAATTGAAAATAAATAACGTAATTATAACAATAGCATAACTTCTACAGTAATTACATAATCTTATAAATAAATCTTATCTATAGACACTCCCTATACTATTCACAATGTCCCGATATCCACTTCGCTGATGATGCTATCGATGACTCACTCTCTCCCAGTGTACGGACGCCTGGGCGATGATGGGTCATATCTACTACCTTCAAAATGACAGCGATTCCGCCAAGAGGTGTTACGAACGGACGCTTTCGTTTACAGCGGACGCCAGCGACTTCCACACTGTTTACCTGCGACTGGCAGCGCTATACCTAGCCGAACACCTGGTGAGTAAATATTAGGGAGAGGAGGAATTACACCTGGTGAGTAGAGGGGAGAGGAGGAATTACACCTGGTGAGTAGAGGGTAGATGAGGAATTACACCTATTGAGTAGAGGGTAGAGGAGGAATTACATCTGGTGAGTAAATGGGAGAGGAGGAATTACACCTGGTGAGTTGATGGTAGAGCAGGAATTACACCTGGTGAGTGGATGGTAGAGGAGGAATTACATCTGGTGAGTAAATGGGAGAGGAGGAATTACACCTGGCGAGTAAATGGGAGAGGAGGAATTACACCTGGTGAGTAGAGGGGAGAGGAGTAATTACACCTGGTGAGTAAATGGGAGAGGAGGAATTACACTTGGTGAGTGGATGGTAGAGGAGGAATTACACCTGGTGAGTAAATGGGAGAGGAGGAATTACACTTGGTGAGTAGAGGGTAGAGGAGGAATAACACCTGGTGAGTAGATTGTAGAGGAGGAATTATACCTGGTGAGTAGAGGGGAGGTAAGAATATAAATATATATATATATATATATGTTATACAATTAAATACTACCGCAGTACAAAGAAGCTAAAATGACATTCTTAATGGCTTGTAAGCATTCTCCAACATGCGTTACCTGGCTAGGTGTAGGTATGGCCTGTTACAGAGTTAGTATACATCTACTTAGACTATCGGATATTGCTAATTGTACCGCCATTTACGTGCTAAGCCGTATCGGTTATTGTACAATGTACCTGTGATTAATTCCGAGTGTATCCCAATAGTCTGTTTCTCGGAAAATAATGCGATTTGGCTTTTTTTCACAGCTTAACGAACTCGGCGAAGCTGAAGACGCGCTCTCCGAGGCCAACATGTTATGCAATACTGACCCCGAAGTCTGGGGTTATCTGACGCTGGTGTGTCTCCGTCAGAAGCGGATCTTTGAAGCAGAACAATCCTACAAGTACGCTATCAAGGTCAGCTGACAATTGCTATCATTATTCTCTCATCTTATATCCTCCATTCATTTCTTCCCCTTTCTATTCTTTTTTAAATTTACATATATTACTTTTATCTCATTAATTATCATATAACGAAGTATCCCTCATTTCAATGAAAACATTGTATACAGACTAATCTCGCAAGTGTTGCCCCGGATCTATTGTCAGAAATAACTTTGTTTCAAGAGGAAGTTGGTTACGGAAATCCACAACTCTAAAATGACAACTTTACCAAAAACACATCTCTTGAGATTTTGAAATGTTATGAAATTAAGTGATTTTTTGAAGAATAGTATTATATAACTTTTAAAATATGATTTTGAAAATAAATAAATTATTGATTTTATTTTGATATTATTATTACATATCATTAATATTCAATTGAAAACTCATCAATTATAGATATTATAATATTAATGGTTATAAATAATGTTACTAAATATTTTAAGTCTGACAATAAGATAACTATAAGATATTCAGATAATTAGACATATATTATTTAATATTATTATACCTATATTAATAAATATATTTATCGAATATCATATGTTTATAATGAAAATATAATTTAGTAATATTAGTTGGTCAACTAAATATGTATTTATATTTATTAACTATTTTAATAAACATATCTTTTAATATAATTAGTAACAATTATTAAATGTTTTGCTAATATATGTTAATTATATTTATATGAAATTTCAATATTATGTATATTCTAGTATTATGTAAATATATATTATAATTATTCCTTTTACTAGAGTTGCAATAACAGATTAAATAATATAATTTTGCTATTAAATAATATAATTTTTTAATTCACTAATTATTAATATCGTTCCTGGTAACTTAATATATAGTTGTTCTTTATAAAGGATAACTTTTCTTTGATATAAAACCTATTGAGCTCTAGATGTCTATAGTAGTCTGTAATATCCTTAGAACATACCGAATTGATAGTTTATATAAAATATTGTCATTGGCAGTATATTTGACTATATAACGATTAATAGGGAATACTTATAATCCTAATTTTTAAATACTATGTTAAAAATGTGCTCATTCGCGTGTACTAAATGTAGATTAAAAATAATCGCAATATTCCAAAAATTGAATTACTAGTTACATTTTATTTATCCTTATATATTAATCTTATTGTTAATACTTCATTTGTTCCTGTAATATAAAGCTAATATATTTATTATATAACTGAATCATCGAGTACAAAATATATACAAAAAATTATGTATAAACAATATCATTATTATATCATAATGATATATTACCATATTACCTTATACACTATATACTATTATAATAGTATATATAATAGTAATAGTAGTAATAAAGAATGCCTAATATTAGTATTTTGTATGCTTCTGTATGGTGCTATTATGAATGATAAATTTCATAGATAAATAAACTTTGATTCACTCTACATGCATTTATTTTAGTGATTTCATATAAATACAAATAACATAGTTTTGTTAAAACTGTTATTATGTATATTAATATTATGCAAAATGAAATTTGAAATGTAAATGAATTTGTTTGGTGAATAATTATATACAATTTTAATATCTATAAATATAAAATAAATAAGTAGATTGCAATTTCATTGTTTTTGAAAAATTTATTTATTATTTATATTTATTATTATTATTCTTTTGGTAATTCTCTCTTTTATAAATAACTTTATTGTATATAAATTTAATAAATATAATTATATTTACCTTTTAATAACATACCATTATAAATTATACGGGTATAATTATGATATCACCTAATAAAAGTTAGTATAATTATTAATAATTCTTAATTTATTTGAATAATTAAAAAAATAATTAATTTATACATATTATCGATTCACTCTCTAATAATAAATATATATATATACATATAATTTGGACAGATAAAATTACCTGAAATAATAAATATTCCTCGCGAAAAACTCTCTAAGACATCTATATTCAGTGATAATTAATTAATACTTAGTGGTTTGACCATAATAAATTCGAACATAAACCGCTGAATTTCAGTAATTTTTAAATAACATATATTTTATAATTTTTATTGATTTTGGACGTGCGATAAATTTTATTATGCATTATTATATGCTCTTATCAGTACAACATATATAGCCTTTCAAAACATTGTTATTTTATTATAAATATATAATATAAATAATGCAATAACAGACGTCATGTGAATATTATCCATTTATTGAAATGTTTTCTTATTTAAAAAGTATAAAATTATTTTACAATCGTTGAAATAAGTTTTACAATTAATGGTAAGGAATCAGTAAAATCTGATTTTGCTAATATATAGTAACTCCCGCAAAAATATTCTATAGTATTTTTATTTTATGGATCTATTTATTATTGTTAATTTGATTATATTATATGATTAACTTTATGATTTATATAATTTATTATACATCTATATTTAATATGAAATACATAGTTTTAAACATTTTTATACTATAAATATCAAATATAAGAATTCTTTATATATAATTTGTAATGTTATAAATAACAACCAAAATATAAATGGCACAATAGGCTGTTTGGTATATATTGTATCTTTAGTATTGGTCTAAATTATTGCTTATACAGTTTATTTTATATATATTTAATAAAACAAAAATATTATTAATATTAAATATTATATTGTACTATTATTTCTATTTTACTCATTATATTTAATTTTTTGATATTAAATTATAATAATCTTCTGTAACAGTTTATTTATTTTTCAAGATATTATAAATTCGAGAGGATATTTTCCTGATCATTCTCAACGAATCTTGGACCAGTTTTACATGCAAAGATATTACACTGCTTTCTGCGATATCACGGTAGTGTGTGACAAATATTTGTACATAAGGGTGATATCAATATCTATGATTGTAATTGTATTTATAACAATTACAATTTTTAATGGATCCATTATATTTACATGTAAACGTTCAACTATGCAAAAAAAAAATCAATATCAGCCGATTATTTATTAAATAGTTAAATGTACCGTATGACAGGTTCGTGTTGATAATACGGACTTTGGCCTACATCGAGCGTTACTCGCCGCTGCTTCGACGCGTTGCCAAAGTCTCATGTATTCTCACGAGGCTTCGGATCATAACAATGTTCTCATAGTAGAGCATGTCAGTCTCCCAGGTTTTAGGTGAGACAAACTATCTGTATTAATGAGAATAATCACTAATGCAGCAGAATATGTTTTAATAAATATATTGACCAATTTCTAAAATTACTTCATATAATAAAACTATCATTAATAATTTCTGTAAATGCATTACAACCTTTGTTTAATTATATTCTATATTGATTAGTTGTTTGTGGAGTATAAAATTCAATTGTAATGTAGAATATATGTCTGAATTATTTGATTCCTTTTATTGTCAATGTAGATATTTTTTTACAAAAAATGAATCCCATAATTCTTGAAACCTATACAAAACTAAATGATAAATGCGATAATCTATAGATAACAAGATTTTTCTTATAAAATAGCATAAAATGATAACAATGTCATACATTGTTTATATCCATTCCTATTATTCATTTTGTAATCATATTTAGAATATTAATTAATAAACACTATATATTATAATCTTAAAAAATTATTTTATATAGAATCCTTCGGTGGCTTTTTATACAATGCTTATAATATATTAAACATGAAATACTTTCTTATTTATATATGTTCTTATTATATTCTAATAACAACTTTCGGTATTCAAATAATGTTATTGTGTGCTAATGTATAAATGCTGGTATCGACGTTTACCTGAATTTAATTAATCTTAACCCAGGTGCGCCATCGACTACATCTATACTGGCAGGGTGAGTTTCCATGGTGACGATATAGCTTCTGTACTGTCTACAGCCCGATACCTGCAACTCGCCGACGTAGAAAAGTGCTGCCTCGATCTTTATGCATCGACGGTGTCTCCCCCTATTGAAATCTCAATAACTGCCCTGCCCTCTATGAATGCTGTCTTCACAAATATCAATAAACTTCAGACTACAGATGTCGGAGATCCCATACTACACCAGTGGCAAAAAAGTTACCAATTTATCATTTGAAACATTCTAAATTATTTTAATAGAACATTTTAATAAATCTTTAAAAAAATAAATATTAATATGTTGATAAGAATATTAAAAATTGTAAAAATCATATGTCTTCTAATAAAATTAGAATTGATATTAACATTTGATAGATTAATATATATAATATTATGTAACATACTGCTAATTTGAAGATGTGCTAAGCAAGTCTCTAGAAGATAAACAAACGAATTGCGAAGATAGTATAAAGACTTCTCAAAAAGATAATAGCAATAATGTTTGTGAATCAAATAATCAAATAGTCTGCTAATTACTCATCATATCATTTTATATCATATAATTTACTATTCATCAAAGTTGATAAAAACAATATAATAAATAATTATATTTATTTCATTATTTATTATTATCTCTATATTTGTAGTATTTTAAATCAATGTTCTATCAAATACAAGAAAATCAAGAGGTAGTATAAAATATATTTATTTATTTGTTGTTATATAATTAATTGAAATATTTTTTTATTAATATATCCAAAATTGTTATATTTCTTTATATTAAAACAAATATATAGTAATATATTGAATTACAGATATCAAATTCAACTTCTACGAATTTCAATGTGTTCCAGATGCCCTTAAGTTATCCGGCTTTTCCACCTTCATTATCGACTAAATCCCACAGCACCCACAACATTCTCTCCCAATCCTATATAATGCCGGACCCACATTATACTTGCAACGACTACGATGATAACAATGACTCTTTTGTGACTCAAGCACCAACCGGTTACGTCGTCTCTCAGGAGGATCCTCTCACGTACGACAACAATGCTTCCTACAGCGTCGCAGCGCCTACGATGCAATGCAGAGACACCTATAGTGATGTGCCAGTCGAACATCCAATTTCCGTCGATCTTTTAACCTCGGAAACGCGTAATATGCATTACGATACCGTTGCCACGCCAACTGTAGACGTAGGGCAGAAAGAAAAGAGCTTGCAGGGTGAACCCACTCCAATTGGACCCGCGTTCGCTTCTACTACAATAAATAACACAATCATTACGAATTCCTCACCTACTACAACTAATACCCCACTCACTACTAACACCTCACTTACTACAACTAATACTTCACTCATCCTTCGTACTTCGCGTGTTATTGATGGGTCAAGATCGGATGAGAAAAAGGACACTGAGTATGATGAGACTTCAAACCATGGTAAGATTATTACCAACTGCCATCGCAACGCTCACCTCTTCCCGTTGACGGTAGCTTTACGTCGTTCCATGTGCTGCCCAGATTATACACCGAAGCCGCACCCTTTACTACGAAATTTAACCCTTTTGACCCCAGAGGATGACAATGCAACACTGCGTCAGACGCCCGATTCCGATGACTCTTCCGAAAGTCTCGGGGGATGCGGTGAAAGTGGTCAAGTTCGGCAAGATGAAATGTTGGTAACATCGGAAATGACCAAGGTAGAGCCAACTATCAACTACCATCCTACAATGTGCACGTCACCAACTCCGTATCCAACAAGTAGCGTAGTAGACCATCCCGTAACTGTGGTAACCACAGAGCCACATATATTCTATGATAGTTCTACGCCTGAGCCATCTCTATCCTTTAGTGTGGATAAGCCCGTTACCACGGCAACGGCTATAAACTCGAAGTCAAACACTGTTTTGAGACAAGCTATCGTGGATTCCATGCGTATTTCTCACGATCAAGGTGACGAATCGTCTTCAGCACCTGGCCGATATATCCCCGGGTACGGCCCCACCAGCCCCACACTCCCCACCAACCCCACACTCCCCACCAGCCCCACACTCCCCACCAGCCCCACACTCCCCACCACCCCCACACTCCCCACCAGCCCCACACTCCCCACCACCCCCACACTCCCCACCAGCCCCACACTCCCCACCAACCCCACACTCCCCACCTCTACTTCATATGTTCTACTGCCCTCCGATGAGAGTGCATTCCGCGCTGTCAGTCCTTCCGATGAAGCCCGGAAACTATTTCATTCACCACCGATCGACAACCTTTGGAGATCGGAGGGGTCGGTACTTCCTACTTCCGTTAGCCATGCTTCGGAAGTCCCGATACCACCGTTAACGGATGGTTTGATGTTGACTAATAGAGATAGAATTGCGGGAAACTCTCGACCCGCACTTCAATCGCTGAATACTTTACCGTCACCCCCTTTCGTTAGGCCTACTTACCTTCCTACACTTTATGGACCTTCATCGCCAGCTTTGCCCCCATTACAACAATCACCATTAAATGTAATTGAGAATACGCAACAGAAACAGTTCCCAACGATCAATGCATCCGAAATACTGAGTCGAGCTATAGATCAGTCTCATATACTAGATGACGAAGACGGCGATGGAGATAATGAAGATGAGGGTCAAGAACTGGATAGAGAAGACAATGGGCAAGAGGATAACGAAGGTGAGGAACCAGAGCTGGTACATATAAACTCATTGGCGACTTCGCGTAGCAATCCCAAAGACAGTAGACCCCGAGGACATCGACGACGTAAGTGCCGCTCTTCACCTGTGCCCCGTAGACCTGTGCACAACCCTACCGTGGTGCACGTGGAGGCCAGTGGGTCCAAAGCTGATGAGATGTCGATTACAACATTGTGCCGACAGTCTTACATCGATTGCAATGGTCTTAAACAACCTCTTGCCAGTGTTAATAGACTAATCTCAGATTCAGCTACTAATGGTAAGAACTGTTATGCTATTAGTACGAATATTAAATTGATACTGTATTTTTAGATTACATTAAAGTTACGCATTTAATTGATAAATATAAGATTTCTAATTTATAGAAATGTTTATATCTAAATTTTCAAAATTCTTCTATTATATTATATATATATATTATAATAATGGTTAATTAAAATTTATAAATCTATTATTTTCAGGTTTAAAAAGGAAAAATACATACAGCATTATGTCAGGTAATCCTTTTCATATATAATAATATAATATTTAATTATTAGTTTAAAATAAAATAATTTTGAATAAAACCTAAAAGTTGATATAAAATTGATAGATTAAATTATTAATATTATTTTATTATTGTTTATAAAATAAAAGATTTAAATGAAATGTGTTATGAACTAACTTAATATAATAAAATTTTGGTATAGAATTGAATTTTATATGATTTATCAAATTCATTGTAAGTTCAAATGTTTACAAGATTATAGATAAATACAACCAAGAATGTTACAAAACTTAACTAAGATATTATTTGAATTTGTACAACATTTTATTAGAAATTTTGACTTCCAAAAATATTGTTATAAATATTTATTTAGAATCAACTTATGCACAAAATTTGTTTTAAATAAAATATAAATTTATTTTTAGTAATATGTCTGGTATGTGAATAAATGACACTATATAATAATATATATAATACACACCACAATAATAACATATTTCTTCAGGTATGCATAAGAAAAATCGTAATTGGAGGTTTTCCTGCGATGAGTGTGGTCGAGGCTTCTCTAAACGCCAACAGCTCACTGATCATGCCATACTACATTCTGCTGACGCATCAGATTACTTCCTTTGTGAACAATGTCAACAAAGGTCCACTAACACCTCTCCTTATGTGTTATAATAATAGAAATCCATATCATTACATTAATAACATATTTCAAATATGAATTTATATTTATTCTACAGTTTATTTAACCTATTGTATGTAATATAGAATTATATTAAGTTGATTTTCTCGTGTGAGAGTTGTTTGTGTGTGGAGTGGTGTGTGAGAGATGTATGTGTGTGGAGTGGTGTGTGAGAGATGTTTGTAAGAATAATACAAATGAAATATTCTATATTTTGTAAATAAGATTATATCCCAATACAATTCACTCTTCTACATATATATTATACGTTTAAATATAAAATAATATTAATATGTTACACTAATTTATTTTCTTTTATATCAACACTATTTTAAATGTTAACTAAACTTCATTAGATTCCACCGAAGGGTGGAATTAACACGACACTACAGACTCAATCACCAGGAGGCGCGTATGTTCTCCTGTACAATTTGCCCTTCGGATGGAGATTCTAATCAATCTTTAACGAGTAAAGATTACCGTAAACATATGCTAAATGAACATCAGGTATTTCGATATTATCTCTATTTTGTAATCAATATTTGTCAAAATAATTCATGACGTATTTTGTTTAAATGAAATTTAATTCCAACAGTTCAGGTTATTTAAATATTTACTTATTATTAAGTAGTATTAATAAATAAATTACTTTGTTTAGTACTATCATATTTGATTTAATGTAGTTGTAATAACGTGATAACATTAAATAGGTTAAGAAACCATTCAAGTGCGACCAGTGTGACTTTGTATCCGAGAAGACCTGTCTAGTAGACAAACATTGTTTGATCCATTCCGAGGTTGCTTTATAATTTATCATTTCATGATAACCATTTAATGATGGCCTTTTATTTTAAATTAATACGTTCAACTATATATCTTCATATCTAATGCATATATGACTAATTCCTACTTACTTATTTAGTGACTTTAGAGGTGTAGCAGGCAAATTTTGCTATTCTAAATCGTATGGAATATAATCAATTCTGATTATATAAAAACCATTAATATAATGATTCCAGGTTTACTTTTAACTTCTTTCATTGCGGATTCATTATTAGAACTATCCAAATACATGTCGTCGATTACTAAATTTAAATTACATTTCTTTTCTAGAAATTGTACACTGCTTAGATATATTCAGCATTATTGATTGCAATTAAATATTGAATAACATATAAGATAGAAGGTAGCCTTGGTGAGATCTATACCTGTGTTAAAGACTTGGTGAGGTCTTATGTTCCTATTAAAGACTTGTTGAGGTCTTACATTCCTGTTAAAGAATTGGTAAGGTCTTACATTCCTGTTAAATACTTGGTAAGGTCTTACATTCTTGTTAAATACTTGGTAAGGTCTTACATTCTTGTTAAAGACTTGGTAAGGTCTTACATTCCTGTTAAAGAATTGGTAAGGTCTTACATTCCTGTTAAATACTCGGTAAGGTCTTACATTCCTGTTAAATACTTGGTAAGGTCTTACATTCCTATTAAAGACTTGGTGATGTTTTACATTCCTATTAAAGACTTGGTAAGGTCTTACATTCCTGTTAAAGAATTGGTAAGGTCTTACATTCTTGTTAAATACTTGGTAAGGTCTTACATTCTTGTTAAAGACTTGGTAAGGTCTTGCATTTCTGTTAAAGACTTGGTAAGGTCTTACATTCTTGTTAAATACTTGGTAAGGTCTTACATTCTTGTTAAAGACTTGGTAAGGTCTTACATTCCTGTTAAATACTTGGTAAGGTCTTACATTCTTGTTAAATACTTGGTAAGGTCTTACATTCCTGTTAAATACTTGGTAAGGTCTTACATTCTTATTAAATACTTGGTAAGGTCTTACATTCTTGTTAAAGACTTGGTAAGGTCTTGCATTTCTGTTAAAGACTTGGTAAGGTCTTACATTCTTGTTAAATACTTGGTGAGGTCTTAGATTCGTGTTAAAGATTCGGTAAGGTCTTACATTCCTGTTAAATACTTGGTAAGGTCTTACATTCCTGTTAAAGACTTGGTAAGGTCTTACATTCCTGTTAAAGACTGCTTATTTATTAGAACTTACATTCTTGTTAAATACTTGGTGATGTCTTACATTCCTGTTAAATATTTGGTAAGGTCTTACATTCTTGTTAAATACTTGGTGAGGTCTTAAATTCGTGTTAAAGACTTGGTGAGGTCTTACATTCTTGTTAAAGACTTGGTAAGGTCTTACATTCTTGTTAAAGACTTGGTAAGGTCTTACATTCCTGTTAACAACTCGGTAAGGTCTTACATTCCTATTATAGACTTGGTGAGGTCTTACATTCTTATTAAATACTTGATAAGGTCTTACATTCTTGTTAAAGACTTTGTAAGGTCTTACATTCCTATTATAGACTTGGTGAGGTCTTATATTCCTGTTAAATACTTGGTGAGATCTTATATTCTTGTTAAATACTTGGTAAGGTCTTACATTCTTGTTAAATACTTGGTAAGGTCTTACATTCTTGTTAAAGACTTGGTAAGGTCTTACATTCCTGTTAAAGAATTGGTAAGGTCTTACATTCCTGTTAAATACTCGGTAAGGTCTTACATTCCTGTTAAATACTTGGTAAGGTCTTACATTCCTATTAAAGACTTGGTGATGTTTTACATTCCTATTAAAGACTTGGTAAGGTCTTACATTCCTGTTAAAGAATTGGTAAGGTCTTACATTCTTGTTAAATACTTGGTAAGGTCTTACATTCTTGTTAAAGACTTGGTAAGGTCTTGCATTTCTGTTAAAGACTTGGTAAGGTCTTACATTCTTGTTAAATACTTGGTGAGGTCTTAGATTCGTGTTAAAGATTCGGTAAGGTCTTACATTCCTGTTAAATACTTGGTAAGGTCTTACATTCCTGTTAAAGACTTGGTAAGGTCTTACATTCCTGTTAAAGACTGCTTATTTATTAGAACTTACATTCTTGTTAAATACTTGGTGATGTCTTACATTCCTGTTAAATATTTGGTAAGGTCTTACATTCTTGTTAAATACTTGGTGAGGTCTTAAATTCGTGTTAAAGACTTGGTGAGGTCTTACATTCCTGTTAAATACTTGGTAAGGTCTTACATTCTTGTTAAAGACTTGGTAAGGTCTTACATTCTTGTTAAAGACTTGGTAAGGTCTTACATTCTTGTTAAAGACTTGGTAAGGTCTTACATTCTTGTTAAAGACTTGGTAAGGTCTTACATTCTTGTTAAAGACTTGGTAAGGTCTTACATTCCTGTTAACAACTCGGTAAGGTCTTACATTCCTATTATAGACTTGGTGAGGTCTTACATTCTTATTAAATACTTGATAAGGTCTTACATTCTTGTTAAAGACTTTGTAAGGTCTTACATTCCTATTATAGACTTGGTGAGGTCTTATATTCCTGTTAAATACTTGGTGAAATCTTACATTCTTGTTAAATACTTGGTAAGGTCTTACATTCCTGTTAAATACTTGATAAGGTCTTACATTCTTGTTAAATACTTGGTAAGGTCTTAAATTCCTGTTAAATACTTGGTAAGGTCTTACATTCCTGTTAAATACTCGGTAAGGTCTTAAATTCCTATTATAGACTTGGTGAGGTCTTACATTCTTGTTAAATACTTGGTAAGGTCTTACATTCTTGTTAAAGACTTTGTAAGGTCTTACATTCTTGTTAAATACTTTGTAAGGTCTTACATTCCTGTTAAAGACTGCTTATTTATTAGAACTTACATTCTTGTTAAATACTTGGTGAGGTCTTAAATTCGTTTTTTAAGACTTGGTTATGTCTTACATTCCTGTTGAATACTTGGTGAGGTCTTAAATTCGTGTTAAAGACTTGGTAAGGTCTTACATTCTTATTAAAGACTTGGTAAGGTCTTACATTCATATTAAATACTTGGTGAGATCTTACATTCTTGTTAAATACTTGGTAAGGTCTTACATTCCTGTTAAAGACTTGGTTAGATATTACATTTCTGTTAAATACTTGGTGAGGCTTACATTCCTATTAAATACTTGGTAAGGTCTTACATTCTTGTTAAAGACTTTGTAAGGTCTTACATTCTTGTTAAATACTTTGTAAGGTCTTACATTCCTGTTAAAGACTGCTTATTTATTAGAACTTACATTCTTGTTAAATACTTGGTGAGGTCTTACATTCTTGTTAAATACTTGGTAAGGTCTTACATTCATGTTAAATACTTGGTGAGGTCTTACATTCCTTTTAAAGACTTGATAAGGTCTTAAATTCGTGTTAAAGACTTGGTGAGGTCTTACATTCCTATTAAATACTTGGTAAGGTCTTACATTCTTGTTAAATACTTGGTAAGGTCTTACATTCCTGTTAAAGACTGCTTATTTATTAGAACTTACATTCTTGTTAAATACTTGGTAAGGTCTTACATTCCTGTTAAAGACTTGGTAAGGTCTTACATTCTTGTTAAAGACTTGGTGAGGTCTTACATTCCTATTAAAGACTCGGTAAGGTCTTACATTCCTGTTAACGACTCGGTAAGGTCTTACATTCCTATTATAGACTTGGTGAGGTCTTACATTCTTGTTAAATACTTGATAAGGTCTTACATTCTTATTAAAGACTTTGTAAGGTCTTACATTCTTGTTAAAGACTTGGTGAGGTCTTAAATTCCTATTAAAGACTCGGTAAGGTCTTACATTCCTGTTAACGACTCGGTAAGGTCTTACATTCCTATTATAGACTTGGTGAGGTCTTACATTTTTGTTAAATACTTGATAAGGTCTTACATTCTTATTAAAGATTTTGTAAGGTCTTACATTCTTGTTAAATACTTGGTAAGGTCTTATATTCCTGTTAAATACTTGGTAAGGTCTTACATTCTTGTTAAAGACTTGGTAAGGTCTTACATTCATATTAAATACTTGGTGAGATCTTACATTCTTGTTAAATACTTGGTAAGGTCTTACATTCCTGTTAAATACTTGGTAAGGTCTTACATTCTTGTTAAATACTTGGTAAGGTCTTACATTCTTTTTAAAGATTCGGTAAGGTCTTACATTCCTGTTAAAGACTGCTTATTTATTAGAACTTACATTCTTGTTAAATACTTGGTAAGGTCTTACATTCTTGTTAAAGACTTGGTAAGGTCTTAAATTCGTGTTAAAGACTTGGTGAGGTCTTACATTCCTGTTAAATACTTAGTAAGGTCTTACATTCCTGTTAAAGACTTGATAAGGTCTTAAATTCGTGTTAAAGACTTGGTGAGGTCTTACATTCTTGTTAAAGACTTGGTAAGGTCTTATATTCCTGTTAAATACTTGGTAAGGTCTTACATTCTTGTTAAATACTTGGTAAGGTCTTACATTCTTTTTAAAGATTCGGTAAGGTCTTACATTCCTGTTAAAGACTGCTTATTTATTAAAACTTACATTCTTGTTAAATACTTGGTAAGGTCTTACATTCTTGTTAAAGACTTGGCAAGGTCTTACATTCCAGTTAAATACTTGGTAAGGTCTTACATTCCTGTTAAATACTTGGTAAGGTCTTACATTCTTGTTAAATACTTGGTAAGGTCTTACATTCCTGTTAAATACTTGGTAAGGTCTTACATTCCTGTTAAAGACTGCTTATTTATTAGAACTTACATTCTTGTTAAATACTTGGTAAGGTCTTACATTCTTGTTAAAGACTTGGTAAGGTCTTACATTCCTGTTAAAGACTTTGTAAGGTCTTACATTCTTGTTAAATACTTGGTAAGGTCTTACATTCCTGTTAAATACTTGGTAAGGTCTTACATTCCTGTTAAAGACTGCTTATTTATTAGAACTTACATTCTTGTTAAATACTTGGTAAGGTTTTACATTGTTAAAGACTTGGTGATGTCTTACATTCCTGTTAAAGACTGCTTATTTATTAGAACTGCACTAATTTCTATGTGCAACAATAACAATGGTATCAATGGTATATTGTATTGTTGCAAATATATTATACTCTTCATGACGCTGCTAGTTTTTATATATTTGACAATGTTTACACTTGTGGGCATTGTGTAAAAGTACCAGAAGAGAACCGAGCACTAGAGAAAATAATAATTTTGACAATTAGAGCACAAAAGTTGCTTCCTTTTCCATTATTTTCTAAAATGTATCTTTGTATTAACCCATACTTTATTTAATGAATTATTATAAAGTGCAAGATTTGATACACCGACTTATATTTATTATAAATTAATAATAATATCACAACTCTTTCTTAAATATTTACCCGTATTAATACCTATTGCTTTCATCACTAGTAGATCTATTCTATATTCCTCTATATCATACCATCATCATTATCTTTTATACATTCACATTCTCTCACCTTCAATAAACCACTCCCATTTTCACACAAGCCCCGCCTCCTACCAGACCTCTCATCTATCTTGCGAACACTGTTCTAAGAAGTTTAAGACTGTCAATAACCTGGGTAAACATCAGAAAAGCTGTTTACAGCTGAGGGAACATAGGTGTTTGTATTGCGGAGATGGATTTAATCACAAAAAGGTCAGAAACTATTAACAATATTTTTTATAATAACAATACAAATGAATGTCTCTTCGAATACTTATATATCACAATGACAACTTCCAATATTTTTTAATACTGATACCATTACTGTAATAAAAGTATCTCAAATAATATTGTTCATAAAATATATGTATCTAGTTTTATTAATAGTAAACCACTACAGTTATTATATAGTTAAAAATGTTACTCTATATTTCATTTCGTATTCAAATAATGGTTTAATTTATTAGTCTATTATTTTGTGCATTAAAAGTTAATAATAGATTATTTTGCATCTAATTATAAATGTTATTTGTAAATATAATTTTGTATATATATGTAAATATGATAACTTGTATATGATAGTATATGTAAAAACTTAAATAATATTCATTAAATAATTCCATATTAAGTATTATTAAATATTCTCTTTGGGATAAATTGAGAATAGTTTGATGATCTATTTATTTAGATTATGTACGAATCCTCCAATCCATTTTCATTCATGATTATATTTATATTTATTGCATAATTATACTTGCATTACTCATGAAGTCAAATTGTTGGATACCATTTTTATTTCATCTTATTTTTCATTTAATATTTAGTTTATATTTAGTATATATTTATAACTATAAGTTATATTTGTTTGTTAAATGACTTAATATAAAATTAAATTAAATAACCAATTTATATTAACAAAATTATCTTTGTTAAACATAGCTGAAGCTAATAAATTTGGTAATATGTAAATTGTGAAATAATTAATTTTATATTAAAATTTAATGATGGTATTAATGATTATAACACTAAACAGTACCAGCCGTAATACAAAGAGTTTTTTATAAACACAGACTCTAGACCAACATGTTCGGAACAAACACCAGGAAGGTCAGGATTCCAGGAGTCGCATCTATGCCTGCGATAGATGTTCAATGAGTTTCAACGACGCTAGTAATCTAAGGCGCCACCTGTTGATCCACAGCGATCGCATGCCCTACACCTGTCAGCGATGCCACAGATGTTTTCGACACTCGAACACCATGAAGAACCATAAGTGTTCTGCAGATTTAATAATAAATTCTTTCTTATAACGCGTAAATTACTTTATTATTGATATGTTATTCACTAATTTGCTATAAATATATAACTTCATCATTAATTTAATATTAACTATGTTATATAATACATAACGAGTTTTCACTTAGACTACCTCACAATATTTATGAAATAGTGTAATCAGCATTTTGAAACTATATCTGATTAGTTAATTACTGATATGAAAAATAGTATTAAATTAATTATATTCAGAAATTCTTTTGTTTTCTCTGATAGCTTTTCTATAAATTGATCATAATTGTAAGAATTGATTATTATACAGATGAGATTTATACCATATTATGTTTTAAATATGTATATAGCTGAAGTTAGAGTTATACACATTAGATTACAGTCACTCGTGTATGTTACAGTCACTCATGTATTTTTTAAAAAATATATTAATTATTTGTATGTAATAAATACATAATTAATATCACTATCGCTACTTAAAATTATATAAATTATATAATTAAATTTGTTTTCGAAAATATCAAAAGATTGCCTAAGGTAAATCATATATATATATATGGATTCGAGTTATATAAGATTTCGTTTGGTTTCATCAGATATTTCTATTTACCGTTAAATAGAAATGTATAGGTTTCATGTTTGGTTTTGTGTTTATTTTGAATTTGATTATGGGTTTAATATAATATATCCAATCTAACTCAACAAATAACATCGCATTCCTGTTATAATAGGTTCTACGCTAGTTAGTTTTCTAATTCATACTCTTACTATCTCTAAAATAACATAGATTACCGATCATCGAGAACAAAATAGGTAGATTTTGGTATTTGTATATTACGATATATAAGATTTAATATACATGTATTAAAATGTCATGGAATATTACACCGAATACCGGCCAACGCCGGGTTTATAGCATCAAGAGAGATTTGTATATTTATTAAAAAAATGTTAACTTACTATATATGTATTCAAATTAAATAAAATATGATATCGAATACCAGGCAATTCACCAAATTGCATCGAATACCGGGTATCAGCTCTTCCCGGATAGTTATATTTTTATAATTCATAAACTACATCTAAAATTACTTCGTTCACAGGGTCCAAATTACCTAGATTTTGTATATTTGCAAATTAAAAAAATACGAGACATAATATATAATATACATGTATTAAAATTGCATAACATATTCAATCGAATACATGGCACTGTGGTTCTTTAGGATCTAATATATATATATATATATATATATATCAGATTCAATTAATACTAATGTTAGAGAAATTTCTATATATCATAATAATAATTTTTTTCTTAAAGTAATCGCTAATCTATGGTATTCGACAATTTATGATATTGATCATTTTACACAAGAATAAGACTGCATTTTAATTTTAATATGTATTAGTCAATATGTCCTAATCTTGGGTATTAGCTGTATTAGCTGGGTATTAATTGTAATCTTGATTATTGGTAAAAAATACATATTACACAACAATAAGTAGTTACCGTAGCAACCAAAATAATATGAATATATGCTGAATTTATTATTTAAAATATTTGAAATTAATTATCATATTTGTATTATTTCGTAAATATTAACTGTGTCATTCGCAATGCAATTACTTGCATTGTTGAGATCACACGGTGCACGCATAGTTAACAAGAACATATTTTCAAATAAGGTTAAATAAACTTTATTATCAATATTTGACCTTCTTAATTTTTGAGCGATAAATGCTATTTGAAATAAATTATTTTTAATTTATCACGTTTTTTAGTTATATTTATTTAATTACAAAATATATAACTTTTAAGAGTATATTAAAAAAAAATACACATGTGATTATTATAGTGACTTTGTATTTAATGTTTTTTAAACATTTATAAAGTAGAAATAACTTAATATAACTTGATATACTAATTGAATTCATACCAGTAAAATTTATTTTCTATAAAAATTCAATTTTATCAGCATTACTGATATTAAATCATAGTATTAAACTAAAAAATCTCGAATAAATTTATAAATAACAATCAAGTATTTGCTGTATGTTAAACAAGGGACACTAGTTTTTAGTGTAACTATTTTAGCCGTATAGATATTCTGGCCGGGTCTAGTTTGATTGATAGCTGTTGAAGCGCGTTTACTTGTAATCCCTTTGATATTGTGACATATAGTGGGTAATACTAATTGGCAGTTATGTAGTATGTACTTTACATTATAGAATACACTGTATGTAATACACAGTATGGTCTTATCCTATATTTAATAATTAATATTGATCCAAAAATCTATTAAAATGACTCAATGTATCCATAATTTTTATAATCGTACTAATCTGATATAGGAATATGAATGGACAATGTATGATAATGTTGTATATACCTTAGTTAATATGTTAATATATTATTCAGAGCATCAATGTATTAATAACGTAGTTTTCCCGTAGATAGTATATCGGTAGCTGGGTTCGTAACTAGAACAAATAATGATACTATTCTAGGGATAATATTCTAGGGTAGAGATAATAGCCGTAAGTGATCTGTTAGTATTATATAACTCAATAGATTTTTTAATTAGTGATACTAAACATATTGGTATAACTAAAGTTTTGGTTGCTAAGGCGATGGATAATTAGATAAATCCTGAGAATTATATAACCATAATTACTTATTTTTAATAAGTATATTTATACTATATATAGTTCTATATATTACCATATATAGTTTGTAATATTTAATGAATATGTATTCTAAACTAATTTATATTATAAGCGCAATAAACATTGGTTCTATTGGCCGTCATAATTCGACATGACCCACGCCAGTCGGGGTTTGTATGTTCTCGACAATTGGCCACTGCATTCGAATCGCCAATAGATGACGAGGTCGCAGTTGAGCGAATTCGTAACATCGGAGTGTCGGCGCATATCGACTCCGGGAAAACGACGCTGACCGAACGCATTCTCTTCTACACCGGCAAAGTGGACGAAATGCACGAGGTACTCGTGCAAATGCGCGGGTGTAGTTCAATTCTAGTTGAAAGTAGTTCAATTGTGGGAGCGTAGTTCAAATAAATTATAGGTATTTTAAAATAAAACTATTCTCGTTTATATTTATTTAGTTTGTTATAATGAGTTAATGATCGTACATAAATCATATCTCTCTCTCTCTCTCTCTCTCTCTATAAATATATATCCCTCCCACCCTCCATTCTCCCTCCCTCCATTCTCCCTCCCTCCCTCCCTCCCTCTATTCTCCCTGCCTCCCTCCATTCTCCCTGCCTCCCTCCCTCGCTCCCTCGCTCCTTCCCTCCCTCCCTCCCTCCCTCCCTCCCTAACTCCCTCCCTCCCTCCCCTCTCCCACCCTCCCCCTCCCTCCCTCCCTCCCTCCCTCCCTCCCTCCCTCCCTCCCTCCCTCTTAATACAACATATTGCTTAATCATTTCATTATTGCAGGTTAAAGGAAAAGATGGGGTTGGGGCGGTAATGGACTCTATGGAATTGGAGAGGGAACGAGGCATAACTATCCAGAGTGCCGCCACCTACACCGAATGGAAGAATCACGTTATCAATATAATAGATACACCTGGTGAGTATTGAGTTCATTAATTACATTGTATAAATATTATTGAATATATCTTAAGGGGATGACTTGATCATCTTCTACTTATAAGATGTTATATATGTTTAATATAACTATTTAATATAATTTAATATAATAAAATGTATAATAAATAGATCAGACTTAAAAATGATTACATTGAATATGGTAGATTTTTATATTAGGTATGAATATTATATAAAACTATCTATATTAGAAATATAATATTATAATTTTAATTTATTTAATACAAATATTCATGGAAATTATAAAGTCCAAACCTTTAGCAGTGATAATAAAATGTTCTATTTAATTACAATAATAATTTTATTAAATATATAATATTAAATTATTTAAAAATACTTTTAGTAAATATGTTTTGATTAGAACAAAAATAGAATTTTTAAAACCATATCCTCAAATTAACATTACAATATTACTGTATACTTATCATTCTACGAATATGCTTTTAAATCGGTTATAAGATAAATGATCTGATAGCGAGGTCAATCCCATAGACTAATATCTCATCGTTGACCTATTCAGGCCACGTGGATTTCACGGTCGAAGTAGAGAGAGCTTTGCGGGTTTTGGACGGGGCAATTCTAGTTTTATGTGCAGTGGGCGGTGTTCAAAGTCAGAGCTTCACCGTGGATAGGTACAATACAGGATATAACTGTCCCCCTGTAATTACTAGAATGCATTGTCTACACTTTACCACTGATCCTTGATATGTGATTTATGTCAACATTAGAATTAATAAATGTTTTAATATCACATATCTACTATATAATTATATTTCCATATCTATAATTAATTAATTTGCTATTATTTTTATTATTATTAATTAAGACATCAACTGACAATAACATAGGCTAATATTTGTATAAATAACATCCTGTCGCCTTCTTTTATATACATCACATCAATACCATAATTTATAATAAATTAAGCATAGATGATAATATATATATCAAAATGAACCCCCACCATCGCAACTAACCTCATCCTCATTTCCATTTTCTTTCCTAAAATTTATTATCTCCACCTCACCTTTAATTCAAATACTATTACATAGTATATACATCCACTCTACTCCCACACATTTAACTTATTCTCACCTCAATCCCACACTTCACCCCACTCCCGTACGTTGACCTCATTTTTACCTCCACTCCATACAAAACCCTACCCCCACCGTACCCATGACTCAGACAGATGAAACGATACAAAGTTCCGTGTATTGCGTTCATCAACAAACTGGATCGAACCGGTTCCAATCCGCTTCGAGTACTCGCTCAACTCCGGGACAAGCTTTCCCACAACGCTGCCCTGTTGCAGCTGCCCTTGGGCCTGGAGACCGAGTGTAGGGGCATTGTGGACCTAGTGGAGCAGAGGGCCATCTACTTTAAGGACCCATTTGGGTTTGTAAGTAGGCCATTGTATAGTATTGTTATTGTTATTGAAATTAACACGAGGGTCCAGTTATGTTAATTTCTCATTAAAACTAATAACTGTATCCATAATTAATATTGAATATATTAAAATAAATAATGTAGCAGAATAAGTAATTAAAAATAAAAACAATTGTTTCACCAAGTAAATAACTTTAATATATGTTAAGTATTGTAATATTAATTAACATTTTAGTATTTTATATGCTTTTATATTATTTGGATTATTATTTGAATTATTATTTGAATTATTAATTGTATTATTATTTGGATTATTAATTGTATTATTAATATACATTCTAATATCAAATATACCATATGATTATATTTCAAAATCTATAAATAATTAATTTCCTATTATTATTATTATTGATCCAGGCATCAACTGAATATATATAACATCATAATAATAATGGCTAATTTTTCTATGAACAATATCACAATAGTTTTGCTTCTTCAACCTCATATTCAATACCATCATTGATGTAATTAATTTTTTAAAATAATAAAGTGATATATATCTAAATGCTTCCTTCTCTGATTTATCGATCGAATTCCTCCGCTATCATATCTAACGCCATCTTCGACCCCATTTCCACCTCCGTACCCACTATAACCCCCACCATAACCTGTAAACTTACTTTAATTGCGTTATGTTTGTAGTATTAATATTGAATACGGCGAGATTCCTGACGATTTGAAAGAGGAATCAAAAGCCAAAAGACAGGAATTAATTGGTTGGTTGTTATTGTTTAATAATAGGTGTGGTTCATTGTCCACGGTATCCATAGTAGTTCTATAAATACTATTTTAAGCCTCTAGTACCCTACATTAAGTATCTTATGAACCAATAGATCTCGGGTACTACTCTTGGTTCGAATTTGACTTCTTCAAAACGCCCAATATGTGTATTCGATACCTAAACATTTGACCTCTAACACCTGGCAGACGTATGACCTTTAACCGGCTGACACTTTTTACGTTGTATATGTATACATATATGTATATGTATACAAGAATACAAGAAAACCATCGCCGCCCGATACACTTCCGAACCCCACCTCCTTAACCTACCTCCGAACCCCACTTTACAGAGTGTGTATCCGACGCCGACGACCTGTTGGGCGAGATGTTCCTCGAAGAGCGCGAACCGACGACCTCTGAACTCCGCGATGCCATTCGAAGGTCGTGCATCGCGCGCACGTTTACGCCGGTCATGCTGGGCACGGCGTTGAAGAACAAAGGAGTTCAAACGTTGTTGGACGGAGTCGTGGACTACCTTCCCGACCCAACTCAGGTGTCGAACCTGGCGCTGGACTCTAAAGGGTGAGAAGCGGGAGCGGGTTTGGGAATTGTAAATTTTGGGCATTTCGAATCGTATTTAGGGTTATACGATGATATAAATTGGATTGAGGGAAAGTATTGTTCTGGCAGGAGGTTGTGACCTAAGTGGATTAAATAATTAATTCATTACCTAACAAATTAATAAATCAAATTTGCATATAACTTCAATTACAATATTTGTAGAAACTTTATAAAACTTAATAAACAAATAAAGTATTACTATTAGAATTTATGAAATGAAAATAGTTTTTGAATATCTAAGTGATTAATTACAGAGATAATAATGAAAAATTACTTTTGGATCCAGCAAGAAATGATTTAAAACCATTTGTAGGACTTGCTTTCAAACTTGAGGTTTAAAGTAAAACTTTTAAATTTCTTATTTATTTAATTATATTTGTAGTTCAATTTGTATTGATCAATTTTCGCTTTTATTTGTATCATTTTTATATAATACAATTAATATACATTATAATATATCATTATCTATTTTAATTCAGCGTTCAAACTTATACAGGCTGGCAGATTTGGACAATTAACTTATATAAGAGTGTACCAAGGTATTACAATACTTTAGATTGTAAATTGTGTTTGTTGCATGATTTTTGAGTCAATATTTAATAAAGAGTATTAAATGTTTATTTTATACATTTTGAGTGTATATTTACATCTTAAACTACATCTTAAACATAATGGCAGTCCTAATATGGTCGTCCTAACGGCGTTAGAAGATAATCTACGAATTTTAGCTTCAAAATATGATAGATTGTTATAATATTGAATTAAATTCTTTATCGTTGTTTCGTGTGTAACAATAGATTTTAATTAAGATTCAATTCGACATTAACACCACACATGTTATAGTCGAATTACGTTAATATTACGTTACGTAACGCTTAATCTAGGCCGCATGAAAAGAGGTGACCAGATATACAATACGAGAACTGGAAAGAAAAGTAAAATAGCTCGTATTGTCCGTATGCATTCCAGTGAAATGAAGGTTTTTGAAATTGCTTAAAATGATTAATTGTTTGTCGGAGTTTATTTATAAACTTGAGGACTCCTAAAAATGCACTTAGAATAATTAGTTTTCTTATCATTTAAAAGAAGTTTACATTGAATTTTTATAATTTATTAGACTAAATTAATCATATATTTCTACTAGCGCAGACAATTGACCATATGACATCCGGGTGTCTTCCCTTTATAAACAGCTCTGTTGACCAACGCATATGTATTCCATCCAATAACGTTCTTACATTGAAAGGAGACGAGCGAAGTATTCGCCGGGGACATTTGCGCCCTGTTCGGAGTGGATTGTGCAAGTGGGGATACCTTTGTAAACAAAGGACATACCAACATCTCCATGGTAAGAAATCCTTACGGCCCATGTATATATTGAATGTATCAATTTGCAATTCGGTTTTCTATAATTATCATTGTAACGATAACATTTCTTAACGATCAGAATGTATTTAGCAAACTCTATTTAGTATATTACCTCTTCATTAATGTATATTTCATTCGTGGAGTAAATTCACACTATAATTATTCTATACCTATTCTCCCACTAGGAGTCAATGTACACCTTATTCTGCCGCAAGGAATCAATTTACACATCATTCTCCCACAAGGAGTCAATGTACACCTTATTTTCAAACTAGGAGTCAATCTACACATCATTCTCCCACTAGGAGTAAATGTACACCTTATTTTCCAACTAGGAGTCAATGTGCACCTTATTCTGCCGCAAGGAATCAATTTACACCTTATGTTCTCACTAGGAGTCAATGTATACCTTATTTTCCAACTAGGAGTCAATGTACACCTTATTTTCTAACTAGGAGTCAATGTACACATTATTCTGCCGCAAGGAATCAATTTACACCTTATGTTCCCACTAGGAGTCAATGTATACCTTATTTTCCAACTAGGAGTCAATGTACACCTTATTTTCCAACTAGGAGTCAATGTACACATTATTTTCCAACTAGGAGTCAATGTACATCTTATTTTCCAACTAGGAGTCCATCTATATACCTGATCCGGTGATATCAATGTCAATCAAACCGGCCGACAAGAAAACCATGGAGAATTTCGGAAAAGGAATTGCGAGATTTACTCGGGAAGATCCGACTTTCAGAGTGGAATATGATGAGGAGAGTGGAGAGAGCATAGCTTCCGGTATGGGGGAACTGCATCTGGATGTATATGCACAGGTGAGGAGGAGAGGAGAGGAGAGGAGAGGAGAGGAGAGGAGAGGAGAGGAGAGGAGAGGAGAGGAGAGGAGAGGAGAGGAGAGGAGAGGAGAGGAGAGGAGAGGAGAGGAGAGGAGAGGAGAGGAGAGGAGAGGAGAGGAGAGGAGAGGAGAGGAGGGGAGGGGAGGGGAGAGGGAGGAGATGAAAGTAGAGAGGAGAGGAGAGGACAGGAGTATAATGACTAATGCAATATTACTTGCTACAGAGATTAGAAAGAGAATATCACAGCAAATGTATCCTAGGAAGACCAAAAGTTGCATTTCGCGAGTCCATGCTCGAAACTGTAGACTTCCAGTACCAACATAAAAAACAAAGCGGCGGTCAAGGTCAATTCGGGAGGGTCGAAGGTCACGTTATGGTCAGTAGTAGAATTGAAAAGTAAAAGTTATGTAACATTAAATTTAAATATTATCACAAAAAGAATTTTACAAAATATTACATCATATTATATGATATATTATTGGAATTCTATAAATAGAATTAATTCAATTATTTGAATTTCTACTTTATTATTTATAAATATTGTTTATAAAGTTGTATTTAATTATTGGCGTGCATTTTCACAGCCACTTCCTGCAGAAGAATACACAAAACTAGAATTTGAAGACCAAACTACAGGAACCAACATTCCTAAGCAGTTTATTTCCGGAATAGAAAAGGTTCACGAAACTGTTTTATTGAATTGAATAACAACATATAACTTACTAAATGCAATTCGTTTATGTCGTAGGGTTTCAGGATTGCTGCAGAGAAAGGTCCCTTAACTGGTCATAAGATTACTGGAGTGAAATTCATTTTGACTGATGGTAGGGTTAAATAACCTGTTTGTAACGTAAACTGTAAACAAACCCAATGGTTCAATATAAAACCCGTATTCCAATACCTATCGCTTCATCTCTTTCCCTCTCCTCCTCCCACTGCTTAAAGTTCCTTGTAAAACTTCTACTACCTTCTCCCGTAGTTTTTAAAACTATTCCCAGTTCATTCTGGACTTTGTATAACTCCTCCCCACTTCTTCTATTCGTTATTTAAGCTCATCATTTCCATATCTTCAACCCAGTTCTAATTTCTTCAATATCTATCTCACCGCCATTAAAACAAGTCCAAACCTTTCCGCATCCTCCTGTTACCAGGTGCTAGTCACAGCGTCGATTCCAGCGAATACAGCTTCCAACTGGCTGCAGAGGGAGCATTTAAAGAATGTTAGCCCCGCCCCCCCCCCGTGTTTCGCTAAAGTCGGGTACCCGCAGCGATTATAACGGTAGAATTGTTTATCGACCATTTTTTACATTTTATAACTTTAGAACAGTTTCTACATTTTGGAGTTTTCTACCGTTAAGATTCGTATAGATCATTAAATACATTATTGGTAATTTGTTATGTTAACATTTAAATGAATATGTCATCTGTTTCTTTAATGAAAAGTTAATTGGTGAAAATAAAATCTACATCTGTGCTTGTTTTTGGAACGCTTACAATCCAAATTTTAAGAACTTTTCGATTAATGAAGTAATCTTTTCAAAAATAAGTCTTTTTAACTCAAATATTTTATAAATCATATTCTATTATTATTTTAACGAAATCATTTAACCTGTCGAACGTATCTACGTGATTTTACTCATAGAATTAAATATTTGCTACATCATACTATTCTTTGGTTAAATATATTTATTAACTTATCTCTTTAATATATAGCGTAATAATCGTGTACATGGATTTGAAATTAGAAATATGTTATATTAAAATTCAAATATATAAGTTCATAGTTTATATCATTAAAGTAATTATGAAAATCTTTGCGGGAAACAGTTTATCGATGCTTTATTTTAAATCTTGATATTAAAATGGAGGTGAAATGTGGTAAAATCTCATAGAAAAAATTCTACTGGAATAATATTGATGGAACCTCTTTTAATTCATCTGAATAGAAATTCTCGGACCTATAGTTCACAAAACTGAAACTAGAATTTGACATTGAAAACAAACTAAACTATTATATATACTGCAATTGTCTTATTGGTAATAGTACAATGTTATACAAGTTTGGTTTGGAGTGTCTAGCAAGTTTAGATTACACCATGAGATGATAGTTTATGTAATTATTGAGGTGGAAGTCTATTTACTCGTATCAGATAGGGACTCGTGCAACTTCCTGCGGGAGAGATTGTTAAATAAATATAGTTTCAAATGTAGGATTATATTTTTAGAATTGAATCTCTCTCAAATCGCCATGAAAACCTTCAGCCCCACCGTGTTTACACTAGATCACCAAACCCCCTTTATACACTAGACCCCCTTTATACACTGATCCCCACCCCGCATCCCAGTAATGGATAATCGTATGAACTGGTTGGTCCTGGAGCCCATAATGTTGGTGGAAGTCACGGCTCCGATAGAATTCCAGGGTGCGGTGCTTTCTTCACTAAATCGACGTCATGCCATCATCGTCGGTCAAGATGCTACTCTGGGCTACTTTTCAATCTACTCTGAGGTTACTCTTACGACATACACCGACCTAATTAACTTGTCCCTACACTAACTCCCACTTTATCCCAACTTTAACCCCCACTCTAACACCATTCTACTAGCGCTCTAACCCAGCTTAACCCACATTTTAATGTCAACTCTAACCCACACTATACCTGCCATTTAATCCTCACTCTAACACCCGTCACTACCTCTACTTTCTCACTTTTTCCGCCCTCAACTTTCTCTCTTCTCAACTCCTTCTTTAACTCTCACTAGAATACCTACTTACTCACTTTAATTATAGGTTCCCCCCACCACTACGCACCATCGCTACCCCCACCCCCACAACCGCCATCGCTACTCACCACCACTATCACTACCCCCCATCACCATCACTACCACTACTACCCCCACCGCCACCTCTACCCCCTATCACCATCACCACTACTACCCCCCAGGTACCACTAAATGACATGTTTGGTTACTCTACGGAACTGCGCAGTTCAACCCAAGGTAAAGGTGAATTCTCCATGGAATACAAGAAGTACTGTCCTTCGCTACCCAGCACCCAGCAGACCTTAGTGCAAGAGTACGACCTTCGTTTGCAACAGGAGATGGCGGTCAGGAAGAGGAAGAAATAAGCTAAAGTACGCCGGCCAAATAGCAATCTTACTATTCCGACCACATCCCCTGGTGTCGTATTATCTAGCGTACGTCCCCTGGTGGCGTAACCTAGTAGTATACCCTAGTAACGGGTATAGAGATAAGGAAATTTAGTTATAATAGATGTTCCAGCATCTCGTATTGCCAGCAATTCTAATTGTATTTATACATTTGTCTATTTAATTATTTTTATATCGTCGGATTATGTTCATTTAACTTTTATAGGAGTTTGTTACAAAATTGTTCCACAATCTGTCTCTAGTTATTAAAATCTAACTTGTATTGTTAACCAAGTTGTATTAAATATATATATATATATAATATGTATATAATATATATAATATGTATATATATATATATATATTCATTTATTGATGCAAAAATTAATAGAATAATTCTCAACAATTGCTTAGTTAAATTATTTATATTTTCTATTAAAATATTGTATATTTTGTAAATAATATTGTATATTAAATAATTAATTTATTTACAAGTTTGATGTCGAATATTAATTTTTGATATTTTATATAATCTTAATATACTATTATTAACTTTAAATCATTTATTTATTGATAACACCGAGTTTTATATAATAAAATAGAGTATATAATAGTAATAATGTAATTAGTGGTGGAAAAAATAAACAATGGAGTTGTCAATAAAGAAGTAAGAGATAATTTAAGTATATAATAGTAATAATGTAATTATAAAGTGGTGGAAAAAATAAACAATGGAATTGTCAATAAAGAAGTAAGAGATAATTTAAGACTAAAGAATATAATTGCAAAACTGCTCCGATTAACAATGGTAAAAGTTTTTGATAATAGAATTAAAGTTTTTGTGAGCCTTTGGGTGACACATACATAATGTACCACCTCCCCTATGTTCTTGAGAATACTGAAATATGAAGTAATTAAATTAGTATTCATTAGAAAAATTATAGAGTAAAAGAATATTGATTTTATAAACAATTTATATCAAAAACTTCAATTTTATAAATACATTAACAAATTTAGCTTTTATATTATTCAATAATTTCGTAACACTACGTATTTTACATAACAATAACAATTATACATGTTGGGGATATAGAGTTCAAAGTAAATAAAATGTATACAATTATTCACGTTTCTTAAGTAAATAAAACTTGATACTGACAATAATGTTCTTTATCTTAAGCAAAGTAAACTTATAACAGAGTTATGTGATATTTCTATAAAGTCATTAAAAAAATAAATTGAATAATATAAAAACTTTGCCCTGAAAAGTGAATTTAACCTCATTATTTAGCCTAAAGTTCAAATTTTGTATTTAATTAAACGCGACACTATTTATTGTACATGGAGTTGATGCACTAAAACAGGACAACAGTAAGGCTGTTGTAAGGCAGGACAATAGCATTAACAATAGCATTAACAGACCTGTCTATTTATGTCACCAATGCAAAGAGTACAGTTGTCGCTAGCAATGCACCATTTCGAGTGATCGTCTGTGATTAGAAAATCACTGGACTCCAAGTAAAGAGACTTCACGTTCATCACCTGAGGAACAAATTTAGGGAAAGTTATTGACAGATAGCAAAGTATTCTAAATATTCAATTAGCGGAAAGAAAACACGTAATTGTAATACCGTTATAGAGGAATATATTATTACTCTTTCACTTTTGACGCTATTCGTACTTTTTATTGTTAATAGATCAGTGAGATTCCTCAAGTGTCATCAAGTGTCATTAAGGTGTCATTAAGGTGTCATTAAGGTGTCATTAAGTGTCATTAAGGTGTATTTGAACACAGTAACTTCACCTTATAAGGAATTGAACAATTTGATGGCATGTTGTGTTTGCCGTGATGCCAAGACTCGACCAATAAGTTCTGCTTTAGACTAGGAGCGACGATGTTATCGTACAAATCTGTAGTCGGTGGTAGGTCAAAATGTCAGGCATTTTCATTATTGCTTTATTGAACATACTTTAAACATTAGGTTGATTACTTATTAATCATACACATATTTATATATATACATATATTTATATATATACATATATTTATATATTTATACATATATTTATATATATACATATATTTATATATACATATATTTATATATATACATATATTTATATATAACTACTTCTGTTAACTTATTAATTTATGTAATAAAAGTAGCATTTGAATTTTATTGAGCAATATACACCACATATAACACTTTCACTACACAATAACTGTACATATCTATACTTTATTCTACTACCATTAGGTTAAACCTTCACCCCACCCCTTAATACATATCTACCACATTACAAACCTCTAATATACTCTACTCTACTCCCTACTCCCAAATTCGAAATAGTTTCACTTCTATTGTCAATTGTATGTCCTACACACCTAATACCCGTATTAAATAACAGATCCATCACTTAACGTCACCCGCATACCTCACCGTAATCTCTACAGCCAAGCTCCTCCCACCACCCCCACCTCGCCCCCACCTCGTCCCCACCTCGCCCCCAGTCGTCGGCTCTCGATACGCACCTGCGCCGAACTGGCGATGTTTGGCGTAGCTAGTGAAGACGAGGCCCGCCAGGGACACCAGCTCCGTGCGCCTTGACCACGGCGGGAGGTGTAGAGAGGCCACGCCCCCAATGATATCCGCCATCGTCGGCGAAAGTTGGGAGGTGTTGCCGGGCAACAGCGACGAATATATCCACGGAGTCGTGTAGAGGAACTGGTGAGCTGTGTGTCAGATGTCAGATGTGACAGGTAGAGTAATTGATGTCGGAGTGACAGGTAGAGTAATTGATGTTGTAGTGGCAGGTAGAGTAATTGATGTTGTAGTGGCAGGTAGAGTAATTGATGTCGGAGTGGCAGGTAGAGTAATTGATGTCGGAGTGGCAGGTAGAGTAATTGATGTCGGAGTGGCAAGTAGAGTAATTGATGTCGGAGTGGCAGGTAGAGTAATTGATGTCGGAGTGGCAGGTAGAGTAATTGATGTCGGAGTGACAGGTAGAGTAATTGATGTTGTAGTGGCAGGTAGAGTAATTGATGTTGTAGTGGCAGGTAGAGTAATTGATGTCGGAGTGGCAGGTAGAGTAATTGATGTCAGATGTGGCAGGTAGAGTAATTGATGTCGGAGTGGCAGGTAGAGTAATTGATGTCGGAGTGGCAAGTAGAGTAATTGATGTCGGAGTGGCAGGTAGAGTAATTGATGTCAAATGTGGCAGGTAGAGTAATTGATGTTGTAGTGGCAGGTAGAGTAATTGATGTCAGATGTGGCAGGTAGAGTAATCGATGTCAGATGTGGCAGGTAGAGTAATTGATGTCGGAGTGGCAGGTAGAGTAATCGATGTCAGAGTGGCAGGTAGAGTAATTGATGTCAGATGTGGCAGGTAGAGTAATTGATGTGGGAGTGGCAGGTAGAGTAATTGATGTTGTAGTGGCAAGTAGAGTAATTGATGTCAGATGTGGCAGGTAGAGTAATTGATGTTGTAGTGGCAAGTAGAGTAATTGATGTCAGATGTGGCAGGTAGAGTAATTGATGTCAAATGTGGCAGGTAGAGTAATTGATGTTGTAGTGGCAAGTAGAGTAATTGATGTCAGATGTGGCAGGTAGAGTAATTGATGTCAAATGTGGCAGGTAGAGTAATTGATGTCAGATGTGGCAGGTAGAGTAATTGATGTCAGATGTGGCAGGTAGAGTAATTGATGTCGGAGTGGCAGGTAGAGTAATTGATGTCGGAGTGGCAGGTAGAGTAATTGATGTCGGAGTGGCAGGTAGAGTAATTGATGTCAGATGTGGCAGGTAGAGTAATTGATGTTGCAGTGGCAGGTAGAGTAATTGATGTCGGAGTGGCAGGTAGAGTAATTGATGTCGGAGTGGCAGGTAGAGTAATTGATGTCGGAGTGGCAAGTAGAGTAATTGATGTCGGAGTGGCAGGTAGAGTAATTGATGTCGGAGTGGCAGGTAGAGTAATTGATGTCGGAGTGACAGGTAGAGTAATTGATGTTGTAGTGGCAGGTAGAGTAATTGATGTTGTAGTGGCAGGTAGAGTAATTGATGTCGGAGTGGCAGGTAGAGTAATTGATGTCAGATGTGGCAGGTAGAGTAATTGATGTCGGAGTGGCAGGTAGAGTAATTGATGTCGGAGTGGCAAGTAGAGTAATTGATGTCGGAGTGGCAGGTAGAGTAATTGATGTCAAATGTGGCAGGTAGAGTAATTGATGTTGTAGTGGCAGGTAGAGTAATTGATGTCAGATGTGGCAGGTAGAGTAATCGATGTCAGATGTGGCAGGTAGAGTAATTGATGTCGGAGTGGCAGGTAGAGTAATCGATGTCAGAGTGGCAGGTAGAGTAATTGATGTCAGATGTGGCAGGTAGAGTAATTGATGTGGGAGTGGCAGGTAGAGTAATTGATGTTGTAGTGGCAAGTAGAGTAATTGATGTCAGATGTGGCAGGTAGAGTAATTGATGTTGTAGTGGCAAGTAGAGTAATTGATGTCAGATGTGGCAGGTAGAGTAATTGATGTCAAATGTGGCAGGTAGAGTAATTGATGTTGTAGTGGCAAGTAGAGTAATTGATGTCAGATGTGGCAGGTAGAGTAATTGATGTCAAATGTGGCAGGTAGAGTAATTGATGTCAGATGTGGCAGGTAGAGTAATTGATGTCAGATGTGGCAGGTAGAGTAATTGATGTCGGAGTGGCAGGTAGAGTAATTGATGTCGGAGTGGCAGGTAGAGTAATTGATGTCGGAGTGGCAGGTAGAGTAATTGATGTCAGATGTGGCAGGTAGAGTAATTGATGTTGCAGTGGCAGGTAGAGTAATTGATGTCGGAGTGGCAGGTAGAGTAATTGATGTCGGAGTGGCAGGTAGAGTAATTGATGTCGGAGTGGCAGGTAGAGTAATTGATGTCAGATGTGGCAGGTAGAGTAATTGATGTCAGATGTGGCAGGTAGAGTAATTGATGTTGCAGTGGCAGGTAGAGTAATTGATGTCGGAGTGGCAGGTAGAGTAATTGATGTCAGATGTGGCAGGTAGAGTAATTGATGTCGGAGTGGCAAGTAGAGTAATTGATGTCGGAGTGGCAGGTAGAGTAATTGATGTCAAATGTGGCAGGTAGAGTAATTGATGTCAGATGTGGCAGGTAGAGTAATTGATGTTGCAGTGGCAGGTAGAGTAATTGATGTCGGAGTGGCAGGTAGAGTAATTGATGTCAGATGTGGCAGGTAGAGTAATTGATGTTGCAGTGGCAGGTAGAGTAATTGATGTCGGAGTGGCAGGTAGAGTAATTGATGTCGGAGTGGCAGGTAGAGTAATTGATGTCAGATGTGGCAGGTAGAGTAATTGATGTCGGAGTGGCAGGTAGAGTAATTGATGTCGGAGTGGCAGGTAGAGTAATTGATGTCGGAGTGGCAGGTAGAGTAATTGATGTCAAATGTGGCAGGTAGAGTAATTGATGTCGGAATGGCAGGTAGAGTAATTGATGTCGGAGTGGCAGGTAGAGTAATTGATGTTGCAGTGGCAGGTAGAGTAATTGATGTCAGATGTGGCAGGTAGAGTAATTGATGTCGGAGTGGCAGGTAGAGTAATTGATGTCAGATGTGGCAGGTAGAGTAATTGATGTCGGAGTGGCAAGTAGAGTAATTGCTGTCAGATGTGGCAGGTAGAGTAATTGATGTCGGAGTGGCAGGTAAAGTAATTGATGTCAGATGTGGCAGGTAGAGTAATTGATGTCAGATGTGGCAAGTAGAGTAATTGATGTCAGATGTGGCAGGTAGAGTAATTGATGTCGGAGTGGCAGGTAGAGTAATTGATGTCGGAGTGTCAGGTAGAGTAATTGATGTCGGAGTGTCAGGTAGAGTAATTGATGTCGGAGTGTCAGGTAGAGTAATTGATGTCGGAGTGGCAGGTAGAGTAATTGATGTCGGAGTGTCAGGTAGAGTAATTGATGTCGGAGTGTCAGGTAGAGTAATTGATGTCGGAGTGTCAGGTAGAGTAATTGATGTCGGAGTGTCAGGTAGAGTAATTGATGTCGGAGTGTCAGGTAGAGTAATTGATGTCGGAGTGTCAGGTAGAGTAATTGATGTCGGAGTGTCAGGTAGAGTAATTGATGTCGGAGTGGCAGGTAGAGTAATTGATGTCGGAGTGTCAGGTAGAGTAATTGATGTCGGAGTGTCAGGTAGAGTAATTGATGTCGGAGTGTCAGGTAGAGTAATTGATGTCGGAGTGTCAGGTAGAGTAATTGATGTCGGAGTGTCAGGTAGAGTAATTGATGTCGGAGTGTCAGGTAGAGTAATTGATGTCGGAGTGTCAGGTAGAGTAATTGATGTCGGAGTGGCAGGTAGAGTAATTGATGTCGGAGTGTCAGGTAGAGTAATTGATGTCGGAGTGTCAGGTAGAGTAATTGATGTCGGAGTGTCAGGTAGAGTAATTGATGTCGGAGTGTCAGGTAGAGTAATTGATGTCGGAGTGTCAGGTAGAGTAATTGATGTCGGAGTGTCAGGTAGAGTAATTGATGTCGGAGTGTCAGGTAGAGTAATTGATGTCGGAGTGTCAGGTAGAGTAATTGATGTCGGAGTGTCAGGTAGAGTAATTGATGTCGGAGTGTCAGGTAGAGTAATTGATGTCGGAGTGTCAGGTAGAGTAATTGATGTCGGAGTGTCAGGTAGAGTAATTGATGTCGGAGTGTCAGGTAGAGTAATTGATGTCGGAGTGTCAGGTAGAGTAATTGATGTCGGAGTGTCAGGTAGAGTAATTGATGTCGGAGTGTCAGGTAGAGTAATTGATGTCGGAGTGTCAGGTAGAGTAATTGATGTCGGAGTGTCAGGTAGAGTAATTGATGTCGGAGTGTCAGGTAGAGTAATTGATGTCAGATGTGGCAGGTAGAGTAATTGATGTCGGAGTGTCAGGTAGAGTAATTGATGTCGGAGTGTCAGGTAGAGTAATTGATGTCAGATGTGGCAGGTAGAGTAATTGATGTCGGAGTGGCAAGTAGAGTAATTGATGTCAGATGTGGCAGGTAGAGTAATTGATGTCGGAGTGTCAGGTAGAGTAATTGATGTCGGAGTGGCAGGTAGAGTAATTGATGTCAGATGCGGCAGGTAGAGTAATTGATGTCGGAGTGTCAGGTAGAGTAATTGATGTCAGATGTGGCAGGTAGAGTAATTGATGTCGGAGTGGCAAGTAGAGTAATTGATGTCAGATGTGGCAGGTAGAGTAATTGATGTCGGAGTGTCAGGTAGAGTAATTGATGTCGGAGTGACAGGTAGAGTAATTGATGTCAGATGTGGCAGGTAGAGTAATTGATGTCGGAGTGTCAGGTAGAGTAATTGATGTCATTAAGACGAACTGCTTGCGTCGGGTGTCAGTATCATATGCGGTTTATAGTGAAACTGTTAGATTTATGTCAATGTCAGAAGTGTCAGTTTTAGTGTTAGAAGTATGGATAATATTATATTCATTGAATTACTCAACAATTATAACAACAATTTCAACAATTATAGCGTCAATATGATGTCAGGCTAAGTTATTAAATGCCAATAAATTAGAATCATATAAGATTTAGTAAATACTAATTACAATTCAATTAATTGAAATATCTATAGAGCACTAGAAATGAGGTGATATGAAATATTATTTTATTTGCAAGTGAAATCTTAATGTCAAATTGATTATATATTTCTTAGTTAGAAGTTATTGAATTTAATTTTAGTGAATTTGTATCTTAAAGAAAATATCTGTAAAATAATAACAAAATATTAAAAGAAATATTGAATTTTTTAAATAGATAAAATAATAAGCAATTTATAAATAATATGAACTACAAAATATATATTTTATTTACAAAATAATTCATAAATTGCTGTTTTAATATTAAAAATAAAGAATAAATATAAATTTACCATCGCCTTAAAAAATAGAAATAATAATATATCATATATATATTAAAACAAATAGTTGTATGGATTTCATAAACTGTAGACAATGAGTGATGTTCAGAAGACAATTGAAATCAACAAACCTATGTTCTCTAGTTGTTTTGCGGAGAAGGACACGCAGAGCATAGCCTGTCCGTACATTAGCCCGGAGTGGGGGTAGGCATATCTGCCTCGGTCATCGCCTCCAGCTCTTTTAACACCTCCAGCTCTTTTAACACCTCCAGCTCTGTTGCGTTCTCCTCCGTGGATTGGGGGAAATCGAGGAACGCTGTGTACTAACCAGAAGCCGGAAGTCGAGTCGAAACTAAGGGTACCTAAGGTAGGTGTAGACATGGCGTAGGGTCTTATAGTGTGTACTTAAGTTGAGTAGGTAAAGAATATGATTATAATTTAATATCATTTCTATTCTATATGTAATGAGTAAAAAATACCTGTAATAATATACATTATAATATATACTATATTATATATTATAATACATATTATAATATATATTATAATATATATTATAATACATATTATAATATACATTATAATATATACTATAAACATTTCTTTCGGACTAAAAAAATAAATACCGACTTGATAGTAATTCAACAAATTATACATAAGGTACTTGTCTAGGTAGATCTTTACTTCAATATTAACATAAACGTAGACCTAAATATCTCATTAGAATAATAAATACAAAGATATTCTCCTAAATTAAGTACAATCGCTTAGAAACAAAAGCAAACCCTTTGTGTGTCCGTAATAGAAACTTGTACTGGAGTCCGGTTTTTCATCATTGTACATCGCATGCATGCGAGGCTAGAGAATAGAATAAGCAGTCCAATGTATTAGACATGTACAGCTTACATTATACCGTGTATATTGTATACTATCTATCTATTATATACTTATAAAAATGAATAGCGATATAATATTAAGATAATCGTCATTTTTATTAAAATAACAGTTATTTTAATAATAAATTCTATATTGTATTATTTCACGATATTTAAATAATTTCCCAATTGTAAAATTAGAACAATGGTGTAGGAATATATTGCGATGATAGTGAAAGTGGTTCTGCCTTACCTCACCACCGATATCGTTTAGTTAATGCACCGCGTTATGTCGAGAACAGATAACAATGTACGACTATTGTGATTCCTTCACTAATCTAACCGCGGACTCGGTGCCTGGATCGTAGATCTGCTGCAACGTATGGTAGACGGCGTGCGATTCGGACTGGTCAATTCCAACGCCACTCGATGTCCAGTCATCGGCATTATCGGCATCCATGTAGGCGAACGCAGCTCCTCGTCTCACCAGGGCATCAGAACTCTTCTTAAACCTCGGTAACTTGTAAATGATATACCTGTGTATATGTGTTCTAAACTTGATTTCTGATATCAATATATATATATATATATATATATATATATATATAATCAAGGTATATATAATATTTGATTATATATATATATATATATATATACACATATATATATACATTATATGTATATGCATATATACATATAATGTATATATATATATACATATATATATATATATAAATATATATAAATAAATATAAATATATATATATATAAATATATATATATATATATATGTGCTACAAGGATACTAAGTATGCATTATTAAATTATATATTGAGCCATACTAGCACAATTGTCTAGTGTTATTCTTTTTTTTTTACATATGTAGGTTAATTTGAAACTATCAAGTACTCTGCATATATAGAAGTATAATTCTGAGAAATAATAGTTTTATATTATGTTCATATATATTTATTCATATCATATATATATATATATATATATATATATATATATATATATATATATTATAATGTATATATGCTCTGAAGTTCATTGTATACCCTTAAATTTAGTAACATTTTTTAATCCTGCCAGAAATTCTCATCAATGACCTACTATTTGGCAATCACCACCTTAACCATTATGTCATGTGTTAGTATTTATATAATCATTATAAATAAATACACATTAAAATGTTATTTATTATGCAAATTATAATATAAAAATATTAATATGAGTATTTTAATGATTATAGAGCATATACGTATATATATATATATATATATATATATATATATTAAGTGAACTTTTAATATAAGAATAGATATTGATAGTGTTCGAAATATTTCGAAATTTTATTATCATATTAACTATAAGATATAATATAAATATATACAATTACAAATTTTAATTAAATATTAATTAGAAATTTAAATCTATAACATTTATATATTAATATCATAAACCACGAATTTAATATAGAACGAATTTAATCTATATATGATATAAACCCCTGCTAAATTAAATAATATATAGAATGTTTTATTATTTTAAAATAATTACCAGTCAACTGATTTTCCATTCATATTCTTACAATTCAGATTATTATCATTGGCATAACTTATATCGACTAAATAAATAATCAAGAATATTGATATAAAAAAGATAGTATAATGTATCATTTTTACAAGAATATTTTCAAATATGAATAATACAAATATTTGAATATAATTATATCATGTGATAACAATAATAATAAAAATAAATATAGAATCAATAGAATATAAACCATAGATATGTATCATATTGTGTTTTTTACGATGTTAACGAGAACAAGAATACAAATTCATTAGATATTATTTATGTGATTACATATATTTTGTATTTTAAAATCTATATTTATCTATTATATTGACGACGAATATTAAACTATTATAATAGAGCTCAGTATATATAATCGGTCATTATATCTTATAAAAATAAATCGTAAATTACAATTTTTAAATATAAAATATATATGTTATATGTAATAAAAAAATTATTAATAAGATAATTCAATAAAATGATTATAAATATTATTATTATGTATAGTTATTGATTCACGTAATATAAACTTATCGCTGACTTGATATATTGAAATAAGCCATCATATTTTAAACTTCAGTATGAAAGGTTTGTTTGTATATATTTTTTAGAATGCACTATTATAATATTCACTATATAGGAATTGTAGAAGTAATTATTAGATTGAATTTAAAATTATTTTAAATCTAATTGATAGTCAATACACATAAATATATTATGAAGACATTGATTTTTTAATTTCAATAGTCCAATATTATTATTTATCCATTAATTAAAACTTATTTTTAAATAATAAACTATACAAGTGAGTTAAATATGATTATCTTTTCTTCATTATATTAATTATACAACTTATATTAACTGTAGATCCACAAAATAATGATAACAACTCTAGATAACCAACTCAAATTATATAATATATTTATTTAATGTTGAATCTCCTTATATAGACAGAGCCTGCCTCGAGTTTTTCGTAGATCTAATCTGACACGGGGATGCTCTTCCGTAACACAAAGTGACCATTGTGCTTAGTAGTATAGTAATGAATACGAAGTGTATATGAACATCATAGCGTTATAGGTTTTATCCTGTAGGGAAGAATTGAAGTGTACCATAGTGTAGTTAGCAATTCTCCTTTACGGCTATACACTGTATACTATACAGTGTACACTTTACATATATGAGATTTAAAATCGTATAATTTCTGCCTATTTAGAATTGTAAGATCATTTTCTTTTATTTTTAAGAATGAAAACTTATCTGAGGATTTCTTATGAAACTTTTATAATTATATGAAAACTATATGTAAACTATATGAAGTCGATTCTTATAAGTAATTAATCCCTACTTTTCTTGAATGAATTAACGTTAAATTTAAAGTACTTATTATTTTGTTATAGTAGTATTCTTATTACTTAATTTCATTCATATGTATACTAAATATAAACTTTATATATAATTATATAATATTATATATATTAATTATACATTCTTAAAATATCTGATATTATATATGTATATATAATATATAATATAATATACTAGATATTATAAAGGATTTATATAAACATTTTTGAATTATTATAAAATAAATTTAATAAAATTATACAATTCACTTTCAATTATTCAAAATAATATGAACATTATATAAGAATTTATTAATAAGTTTAAGAACATATTTGTGAAAATTTAAATTTTATACAAAATACATTTTTTTTAATATTTTGTATCAGAAATAATGTATTATATTCATTCACGTACGATTAATACGATATATAAATAGATTTGAAATATTACTACATATAGCTTTATATAGCTTTTACTATCATATATATTATATCTCAGATAATCTAACCTGCATTAATATCATTAATAACTACTTAATAGGATGAATGGCATAGTTACATTAATAAAAGGTATTAATTATAAAGTATTAATGCATTACATTCTATTTACTCTGATATTCTTGAAAGTGAAAAAGTTGAAATTCTTCAGATGTTATTATGATATGGATTATAATATTTAGTAATCGTATTTATATATCAATATAGTTTAAGCTATGCGTTTATACATATTGATTTTTCTAATAATATTATAAAAGTTAGATTACATATAATAATGTACTAGTTTAAAAAAAATATATATAACATATATATGTATATAAATATATATATATATATATATATATATAAATATATATATATATATATATATATATATACATATATATATATATATATATAATATTGTATTGTATATATAGATTTGAGTCATTTTCATCTAATATCAGAACATTTGGAGAAGTGAAAATCATAACTATCAATAGATAACTGGAGTCATCACGTTTGTATATTAATATATATATATATATATATATATATATATATATATATATATATATATATATATATTGTATTTTAACATGAATTTTACTGCTTGACAGTCAATATCTTACTTATATTTCTACCGAGTTAGATTTTAAATTATTATTTACAATAATATAAATATATATTTATATTTATATTCTATTATTAAAATATCACTAATTGGAATAAATTTCAAATTTGATATTTTTTAATTGACTGTTAAAATTACAAAATAATTAACAAGTTTAATTGTTATCGTAATTTAATCATATTTAAATATCACCTTCTAAAATAATTCACAGCTACAAGTCAATATTTTTTTATTTATCATTTAATAAAATGTATTCTGTATATTGTATCTATATAATGATGCTCTGTGTTATAAATGCAGATGCATTCATGTACGAAAGTATACAAAACTGGCTGTGGTCTCAGGACACTCCTTCAATTATCAATGGTTAATATTAAACACGCATATATATAAATATATATATAACAGTATAGATACATTTGACTTAATCTCGTTATTAATATATAATGTAAATAGAATATATCACTTATAATATAATTTATATTGTACAAGTGTAAAATATTTACCATTTTTTATTAAATTCATATTATATTATATTTAATTCATATCGAATAGCAGATAATGAGTCCTAATTATAATTATTCATTATTTAAAATGTATCAAAATATCCATTAATAAACATAATAATAATTTGTAACCATATAGAACAAGTTTGTCCAGAGGATTCAATGACCTGCAATTCAGATATGGCTGGATACTTTTCATTGAATAATTTAATCGACCACATGAATATAGATACAAATACAGAACTTACGGAATTAGAGATAACTAAATACTTGACTTTACGTGCCCCGATTAATATCGGCTCTAGATCTAGTGGTATTATGCATAATGACTCGTTATCTGCTGACCAAGATACTACTATATATATTGCCGATATATGGGATAAATGGACACGTAGTGAAAGTTAGTATTTCTCTAATTAAATAAATAGATACTTATAAATAAATAAAATGCAAAACAAAATACTTTTTTCAGAATATGAATGGAATTCGGATCAATTATCTAATTGGATACGGTACGACTTAGAATTGCCGAATATCGCAAAAATAGTAAAGACAAAATCTCTAACGGGTAAAGATATACCAAGACTTGCGAATAAAGAAGATTATTTCATTATTGAAGTTACCGAGATAAAAGAAATAAATAAATTGAAATTATTTAGAGAAAAATTAATACTGAGCATATTCTTTGGGGACATAAAAAGTTTGTAATATATATATATATATATATATATATATGTATATATATATATATATATATATATGTATATATATATATATATATGTATGTATGTATGTATATATATATATATATATATATATATATATTAAAAATAAAACATACAGAATCATCGCTGTTACAAAATATCTTTAACAAGGCTTTAGAAAAATTACTGACTACATTTTTGATTTTCTTCACAATACAAATGATTGTATTATTACAAATTAACAGCCGAATCGTTAATGGATCTAGTTTAATAATATATACTTCTGGAAATATGATAATAAAAATTATTGACCGAAAATATCCAGCTTTAAAGAAGTTACGGATAAATAGAGCCATGAATCAAAATTCTAGAATGCATACTTAATTTAATATATATTAAAAAAATTATTGACCACAATTAATTTAATATATATTAAATAGGTGTATTAATGATATCTGCGTTTTGAATTTATTTGAAAAGATATGTAATATTTTACTTAAATAAATATATAGTTGTAATTATATTATTTAATATTATATATGTTAAATCTATGTCTCAAATGATATTATAATAGAGAACTTAGTAGAAATCGTAATTAAATGGATTATTAGATATACGATTATTAGATATTATCTCTATTTACTAAACTGTCACAAGTGTATTGAAGACAATGTTATATATATATATATTATTTCTATTTACTTAAATCATAATTTCACGTCAATAACTCAGTAAAAATCTTCTTTTTAACAATTCTTTTGTTGAATATTTCAAACTTTATGAAGCGAGATTCTCAATGATTGAAAATATCAAAGCGGTAAGGTGATGATGGTTTAGAGTAGAGTGATATGATACAAGGTGATGATTATAATTATGATGTTTACATATATGTAAGTGATTGTTATTATAGATTATTATTAAATATATAATATAATTAATTATCATATAGATATATATAAATAATTCATTGTATTTATAAGTTATAATATTTTAAATTTGTTTAAATTCTCCAAAGTCAATAAAATATAGTTAGAGCAAAGTAGAGCAGAATAGAGTAGAGCTATAAGATAGCGTTAACTGTGGTTCCGTTGCGATATCTTCCGATCTCCCATATAATGAGCATATCGAAACCTAGACGATGTTGCATGAATCGATGACTGAACAATGGCCTACTTATAGGTAAGATTAAAGAGCGCATCAAAGGCCGTTTGTAAATTGATAGCCGTCTCTTACACCTCGATTAACTTTTATTGCGTTTGCGTCGATAACATCGACCTGCGTTTCATCTCGGAATGGGTTAGCTCCGAATTCTGGTAACGAATATGTGTTACATGCAATTCTAGGAACTGTTGTTCCGTTAAAGTAATTCTAGGCACTGTTGTTCCTTTACAGTAATTCTAGGCACTGTTGTTCCTTTACAGTAATTCTAGGCACTGTTGTTCCGTTACAGTAATTCTAGTCACTATTGTTCCGTTACAGTAATTCTAGGCACTGTCGTTCCGTTACAGTAATTCTAGTCACTGTTGTTCCGTTACAGTAATTCTAGGCACTGTTGTTCCGTTATAGTAATTCTAGGCACTGTTGTTCCGTTACAGTAATTCTAGGAGTCATAAGCGATATTAGCAACACAACTCGCGCTAGAATATTCATATCTCATATCAAAATAATGTATGTGAAATGTAATATGTGATGTCTCGTACTATTTCTGATTTACCTTGCTAATACTCCTATATGTATATTTTATTAATTGATATATAGTGGTTTACCATTTGAAGAATATAACAGTTTAATATAACAATAATATAGAATAATTGAAATCAAAATTTACTAATTATTATTATTATAAATTTGTATTTAAACACGTTCAAACATAAAGTTAACAAATGCATTTATTTCACGATTAATTTGTTGAAATTATAAGTTATGGGTTGTATTAAAAATTGTCTAAATTCCGGATTACTCCAAACCAAATGAAGACATATTTTAGATTTTGGCGAATGATATGCCGATTCTTACAAGTAATGAATTCATACTTTTCTTGAATGAATTATAGTTAAAGTTATATCAATATCTTACTTATTTTTTCTGACGAGTTAGATTTTATATTATTATTTATAAGAATATAAATATATATTTAAATTCTATTATTAAAATATCACTTGCAGTAAATTTCAAATTTGATACTTTCTTAATTAATTTCTATAAATTACAAAATAATTAACAAGTTTAATTATTATCGTAATTTAATCATATTTAAATATCGTCTTCTAAAATAATTCACAGCTACCAGTCGATATTTTTTCATTTATCATTTAATAAAATGTATTCTGTATATTGTACATATATAATGATGCTCTGTGTTATAAATGCAGATGCATTCATGTACGAAAGTATACGAAACTGGCTGTGGTCTCAGGACATTCCTTCAATTATAAATAGTTAATATTAAACACGCATATATATAAATATATATATATATAAATATATATATATATAAATATATATATATATAAATATATTGTAATAACGGTATGGATACATTTCTCTTTATTAATATATAATGTTAATAGAATATATCATTTATAATATAATTTAAATTATACAAGTGTAAATATTTACCATTTTATATTCAATTCATATCGCATTGCAGATAAAGAATCCTAATTATAATTATTCATTATTAAAAATGTATCAAAATATCCATTAATAAACATAATAATAATTTGTAACCATATAGAACAAGTTTGTCCAGAGGATTCAATGACCTGCAATTCAGATATGGCTGGATACTTTTCATTAAACAATTTAATCGACCACATGAATACAGATACAAATACAGAACTTACGGAATTAGAGATATCAAAATACTTGACTTTACGTGCCCCGATTAATATCGGCTCTAGATCTAGTGGTATTATGCATAATGACTCGTTATCTGCTGACCAAGATACTACTATAGATATTGCCGATATATGGGATAAATGGACACTAATTAATTATGCATTCCAGAATTTTGAATCATGGCATTATTTGTTCGTAACTTCTGTACAGCTGGATATTTTCGGTCAATAATTTTTATTATCATATTTCCAGAAGTATATATTATAAACTAGATCCATTCACGATTCGGCTGTTAATTTGTAATATTACAATCATTTGTATTATGAAGAAAGTCAAAAATGTAGTCAGTAATAATTCTAAAGCCTTTTAAAGATAGTTTGTAACTGCGATGATTCTGTATGTTTTTTTAAAATATATATATATATATATATATATATACATATATATATATATATATATATATATATATATATATATATATATATATGTGTGTGTTTATGTGTGTGCACGCGTACGTGTGCATATATATATTATTATTTTATAATTAAAACCCGTTTAAAAACTATATTTATAAATTTTGTATACATTGATACATGTTGTACAAATCTGTACTATTATATATACATCGTATATATATATATATATTTGATTTATAAGGGTAAATATATGTGAAGGGTAATCGCGTATTACTATGTACTATGTATTGTAATATTATTAAATATTAATAATATCATTCAACTGTACATACTAGAGTAGTAATATATTTCAGAAATATAAATGTATCACTATAAAAATAGCTTATTTTCTATTAATTTAATTTCATCATAATTCTTTTAATTAAAACTAAATTTTATTAAAATTATAACTCAAATATGAACTCAATTTTAAACTGTTTTAACTTAACTTTATCGAAATTTTAACTTATTTTAACTAAATTTGTATACATATATATACACACATTTAATATATATATATATATAATATATATATATATATATATATATATATATATATACATATATAATATATATATATATATATATATATATATATATATGTGTATATATTATATTATATATGTATATATATATATATATATATATATTACAAACGTTTTATGTCCCCAAAGAATATGCTCAGTATTAATTTTTCTCTAAATAATTTCAATTTATTTATTTCTTTAATCTCGGTAACTTCAATAATGAAATAATCTTCTTTATTCGCAAGTCTTGGTAAATCGTTACCCGTTAGAGATTTTGTCTTTACTATTTTTGCGATATTCGGCAATTCTAAGTCGTCTAATTCTGTAATTTCTGTATTTGAATCTGTATTCATGTGGCCGATTACATTGTTTAATGAAAAGTATCCAGCCATATCTAAGTTGCAGGTCATTGAATCCTCTGGACAAACTTGTACTATATGTTTACTACAAATTATTATTATGTTTTTATTGGATATTTTGATACATTTTAAATAATGAGTATTATAATTAGGATTCATTATCTGCAATGCGATATGAATTTGATATAAAATGGTAAATATTTTACACTTGTACAATTTAAATTATATTATAAGTGATATATTCTATTTACATTATATATTAATAAAGAGATTAAGTCAAATGTATCTATACTGTTATATATATATATATTTATATATATGCGTGTTTAATATTAACCATTAATAATTGAAGGAATGTCCTGAGACCACAGCCAGTTTCGTATACTTTCGTACATGAATGCATCTGCATTTATAACACAGAGCATCATTATATATGTACAATATACAGAATACATTTTATTAAATGATAAATAAAAAAATATTGACTGGTAGCTGTGAATTATTTTAGAAGGTGATATTTAAATATGATTAAATTACGATAATAATTAAACTTGTTAATTATTTTGTAATTTATAGAAAACAATTAAGAAAATTTTAAATTTGAAATTTATTCCAATTTGTGATATTTTAATAATAGAATATAAATATAAATATATATTTATATTCTTATAAATATTAATATAAAATCTAACTCGGTGGGAAAATAAGTAAGATATTGACTGTCAAGCCGTAACATTAATGTTAAAATACAAAATATATATATATATATATATATATATAAACGTGATGAATCCAGTTATCTATTGATAGTTACGATTATCACTTCTCCAAATTTTCTGATATTAGATGAAAATTACTCGAATCTATACATACAATACATTATTATATATTTATTTATCCATCTATCTATCCATCAATTCATCCATCCATCCATTGAATTTAATTGAAAAGTTTATTTATACACAAAATAACAAATAGATATGTTCTCATTTGTGTTTTAAAGAGAATAAAATAATATTATAAGTAAATTAAATGATAAAATAAAATCAGATAGAATCAGATAGAGGACTCTGACATTCGGGCAGATACATATGTGATCGGAGTAGTCATAGAACATCCGCACAAGATCAATCCAAGATCTCATGTTGAGCATAGTAGATGATTTTTAACGGCCTTCTTAAATGTTTTGATGGAATTACATCTTCGCAAATGTAGAGGAAGGTTGTTCCATAAAACTGGCGCTGAAACACTAAATCTTCTTTTAGCATAGGTATAAAGATTACATTTTTGATTTGATAGTAGCAGACTGTTACTAGATCTTAATCGGCGGGTATTCCATCCATCCATCCATTGAATTGAATTTGTATTGAAAAATTTATTTATACACAAAATAACAAATAGATATGTTCTCATTTGTGTTTTAAAGAGAGTAAAATAATATCATAAGTGAATGATGCATCCATCCATCCATTCATCCATCTACCTATAGTATTACTCGCAATAAAATAAAACATGTCTAATCATACCGATAATTATAACTGATTACAATACCGCTAACTATTATAAATGATTATGATACTTTAATGTGTATGGCTAATATCACGTATAAAGTAATTATTAATATTTTAATTATAAGAATATTAAAACAAATATATCAACTATAACTAAACGACACACTCGACAGTAAATTATAACGTTATATATAAATAGTATTATTTATATTACTTATATTACTTATAATAGAAATATTGAAAACTAATACATCTATTATAATAAACCATAAATGCTACTTCAAAATATACTGATAAATATAAATAGTTTTAGATGCAATGATAACTCTAATTATATAATTAACTATAAATATATCTATCATTTTTATGAAAAATGCTTTAATTATATTTTGGATTTGGTTTCGGGTTTATTTTGAATTTGATTATGGGTTTAATATATCCAATAGAAATATATCCAATCTAAATCAACAAATAACATTGCGTATAATGTATAATAGGTTCCATTATAGTTAGTTTCTGTAATTCATAACTATCTCTAAAATAACATTACAAGGCATCTCCGGAAATAAGATAGCTCGATTTTTGTATATGCATATTACGATATATAAAATTAAATATAAAGTATTAAAATTGCATAACATATCCATCGAATACCGGGCATTGCCGAGTATGTATCTCCTAGATTTTTATATTTGCGTATTACGATATATAAAATTAAATATATAAGTATCCAAATTATTTCAATAAATTACACCTATTACCGGGTATCAGCGGTTCCCGGGTAGTTATATTTTTGTGATTTATAAACTACCTCTAAAATGACTTCGATTACCGGGCACCACTGGGTCCAAATGAGCTAGATTTTATATATTTGCATATAAAAAAAATACGAGGCATAATATATAATAGATATGTATTAAAATCGCATAACATATTCAATCGAATATCGGGCTTTGCCTGGTCTATAGGATCTAGGGATTTAATCGGGTATCATAGTTCCCGGATAGTTATATTTTTGTAATTTATAAACTAATTCTATAATGACTTCGATTGAGCTAGATTTTGTATATTAGCATATTAAAAAAATACGATATATGTAACTTAATATACATGTATTAAAATTGAATACTATATTAAATGGAATAGCGGGCAATGCCTGGTCTATAGCATCTAGTATATATATATATATATATATATATTTATATATTTATATATACATATATATATATAGTATATATATATTTATATTATATATATATGTTTTAAACAAGTACATGATTATATGTAATCTAACTACTTATAATATTATTAGAAAAATGAATATGTATAAACGCATAGCTTAAACTATATTGATATATAAATACGTATCCCAAATATTATAATCCATATCATAACATCTGAAGAATTTCAACTTTTTCACTTTCAAGAATATCAGAGTAAATAGAATGTAAATAGAATGTAATGCATTAATACTTTATAATTAATACTTTTTATTAATGTAACTATGCCATTCATTCTATTAAGTAGTTATTAATGATATTAATGCAGGTTAGATTATCTGAGATATAATATATATGATAGTAAAGCTATATATAGTATTATTTAAAATCTATTTATATATCGTATTAATCGTACGTGAATGAATATAATACATTATTTCTAATACAAAATATTAAAAAAAAGTATATATTTTGTATAAAATTATAATAGCATATATATAATTATTAGCATAATTATTTACAATATATATAATATATATATATATATATATATATATATATATATATATATATATATATGGTATATATTGTTGGTATATTATATCTAGCTAGAATATAATGATAAATTAAAATAGATATTATGAAGAAGATGTAGCCGTTCTCTATCAAAAACATAATTTAAAAAAAGAAAGTATCGTACAACACTCAGCCTTCCATCGAAATACGACACAATACGACAACATGAGATCTATTCAACTTCATAATGTAAAACTTAGCCTATACTTATGTCAT